>CM019063.1:75158475-75467736 GCA_009667805.1 Leptobrachium leishanense
CTCTAAGGCCAATCCTTTGATTTTTCATGGATTTTGTCTCAGACACAGAATACCCCAATGTGCTTCTATTTAACATCACAGACGTTTTGGGATAAAGTTTGGTTTTAAAGGATTGTACCAATTAAATGACATCATGGAATTAACCCCGTTGTTGCCACTTTCACTCCCAGCCCTTCAGACCTTCATTCATTTATAATAGTTTATTCCATTTAAATCAATATTTACCTGTTTTGCAGAGACCAAAATCTGTTATTTTAGCAAAACCTTCCCGATCGATCACGATGTTTTCTGCCTTCAGGTCTCTGGATTAAAACGTGAAGAAATTATTATTTGTTAATTAGTGTCACTAGCGAATACAGGGGAAAAAACTTGAGGATTTCTTGTGCCGAGCTTTAAAAGCTTTTAACCCTTTGTTTCACTCGTTCCAAACAAGCATCACAGAATCACAGCACAGAAACACAGTTTGCGGGTCCTAAGCCGGGCAATGGCACCTCTAACGTGTGGTGTCATCTTACCTGTGCACGATGTTAAATTGGTGCAGACATTCCACTCCCAGGGTGATACACGCAGCGTAAAACCTGCCACAAACAAAAGCAATAGGATGGTCACATGATTTTACAGAAAGTGCATTTTTACATCGATTCTTTCATGCTCAGTTTGGGTTTCATGGAATATGAAGTCTAGGTATAATCCCACCCACGCTTTCCGGATCTCGACACGGACTCGCAGTCCCAATACTTCTGGTACTTACACGGCTCTGGGTTTTGGGAGTCCATTCGGGCTCTTCTTAATTTGCATCTCCAGGTCCCCGCCGGCCACGTATTCCATAACAAAGATGGTATGAGTGTCTGTCTGGAATGAGGCGAAGATGTTGACGAGGAACGGATGCGGTCTGGAGCTTATCGTCTGGAGGGCTTCTTTCTCACCCAGGATACTGGAAAACAGAAAAGATTAAGGAGTGAAACGTGTTTATGCAGGAAACGTCTACACGGAGAATACATAGAAACTCGTTACGAGTATCCGGAGCATCGTATTTCTCATCACATTCATTAAGAATTATAAAACTCTCTGCAACTGCTGTAGAATTGCTGGGATTTAGGAAAGAGTCGCTTTCATTAACTCATTTAGGATTTGTTTGCTCTCGGCTGATCAGATATTGCTGCTCGGTAAAACCTTCCGATGGCGTCAGAATGATGTCACTATCCCACCATGGCTTCCTTTACAGCTGTGGTTTAGATTGGATTGGTGGGGAGCAGTGACAGTGTCAGAGCGCAGGACTGACCTTTAGAAGGTCCTGATTGTAGATTCAAGTGATATACGATACCTGGTGGTTTTGCATCACTCACACTAATGCGGTTGGCTTATATTTCCATTAAAGGAAAAAATTGAGGTTTCTGCCGATCAGGCCTATCAATACACATATATATATACTGTATATGTCAGTCGTTACTTACCGATCGACTGTGCTCATTCTGAGCAGCTTTCTTTTGTTCTGGGCTTTCAAGGCGACCAATCTGTTGGAATCTTTATATTGGGCCAGCAGCACCTGAAAGAACACAAGAAGGTTTTATGTTATTAGGTTGCATTGTTTGCAGTAAATATTCTGACGCTATGTTATCTCTTATGATAATCCTTTGTATTCGGCTCCGATACGTTGTTCAGGTTCTGCTCCCCAGCCCTGCACGTCACTTATATAGAGCTTCAAAGTGACTTTTCTGCCAGCGTTACCTTTCCAAAACCTCCTGTCCCCAGCATGGCGCTGCAGCGGAAATCCTGCAGACTGATCTTATGCTGTAGCTCAGGATCTTCGAGGACGATGTTCTCCATGCTGGACACTGGGATTTCTGGCTTCGTTATGATGACGGGTGTCACTGCTGTTTCCTTTGGGGAAAAAAAGTCATAAATAATCAGTAACTCAATTTAAAATATTCTTTTCCACGTCTACTGATTTACTAAAGCAAAGCCTTTCCCAAGATATGTCCCCAAATGCCATCATCAGTAAATGCACATATCGGCGTCCAGGGTTAGCTATGCGCGTCACAGAAGAGCATTAAGCGTTTCATTGATTTAATCCAGTTTCGATTTTGATTTTATGTGAAGTTTAGAAATTCTCGTGCTCAGCACATGCACCTGTACAGGACCCAAAATATAATATACTGCCCCCTATTACCCCCACTAAAGCATGATACACGTATGTAGAATGAGTAATAACGGACACTGTATAATGATGCGAGTTATTCCAGGCCTCCCCGTGCCCTAAAGGAGTATTCCTAGCAAACGTTATGGCCCCTGGTGGGGAGAAATGAAGAAGGGGATAAGAGCGGAGGAGGCTGAGCCCACTTCTCTTAGCTTTTAAAATCCTGCGATTCTACAAATTGCCTTCTACCCAGAACAAAAAGCTAACCTACATGTTTTATAACTTACCTGGGGAAGTTCTACTGCGATCTGGATATCTGGTGTCGGCTCAGACAGATGATCAAGAGCTTCTTCCGGCTCAGGATCTGGAGAAGACTCTCTAATGGTGACAATTTCGAAGACGTCTTCCAGGATCTTTACCAGAATGGTCTCAATGTCCTTCTCTGGAGATTCTTGGAGTTCTTCTCCCGTAGCTTCTTCCGGTACTGGAGAAGACACTTCATCGGTGACCATTTCAAAGACGCCTTCCAGAATCTTTTCCAAGATTGACTCAATGTCTTTCACCGGAGCTTCCTCCAATTCTGCTCCCATGGGCGTGATGGCATCCATCTCTAGGGCTTCTTCCGGCTCAGGATATGGAGAAGACGCTCTAATGGTGACAATTTCGAAGACGTCTTCCAGGATCTTTTCCAGAATGGTCTCAATGTCCTTCTCTGGAGATTCTTGGAGTTCTTCTCCCGTAGCTTCTTCCGGTACTGGAGAAGACACTTCATCGGTGACCATTTCAAAGATGCCTTCCAGAATCTTTTCCAAGATTGACTCAATGTCTTTCACCGGAGCTTCCTCCAATTCTGCTCCCAAGGGCGTGATGGCGTCCATCTCTAGGTCTTCTTCCGGCTCAGAATCTTTAGAAGACTCTCTAATGGTCACAATTTCGAAGACGTCTTCCAGGATCTTTTCCAGAATGGTCTCAATGTCCTTCTCTGGAGATTCTTGGAGTTCTTCTCCCGTAGCTTCTTCCGGCACTGGAGAAGACACTTCATCTGTGACCATTTCAAAGACGCCTTCCAGAATCTTTTCCAAGATTGACTCAATGTCTTTCACCGGAGCTTCCTCCAATTGTGCTCCCAGGGGCGTGATGGCGTCCATCTCTAGGGCTTCTTCCGGTGCTGGAGCCGACACAGATGTTTCACAGGTCTCCTTCTGTACCTGAAGTATCAGCGTCTGCAGGACTTGGATCTTCTTCACGCAGTCCTGATGCATTCGCTGAGCGGCTTTACGGTGTTTCTTGTTCTGCACAAATGAAATAGTTTGATTATTGTTTAAGCTTAAGCCGAGCCGTGAGCTCAATCTATGAGCAAAGTAAGACTCCATAGTCATTTTACAACGTAATAACTCATATAAATATAAGAAAAGCCACCAGCATCGAGTCCACATTCTGATTCACACAACTCTAGAAAGAATAGGAAAGAGGAGTCAACATTTTGAATGGTTTTTCCCACTTACTTTAGAAGGAGCCATGGAATAGGCCAGAATCAGGTTTTCTGCACCTTTCTTGACTTGCATTTCAATGTTGAGTTGTTTCTGCAAGTTCTCCAATGTATCAGCATTGGGTTTAGGTGCTTCAGGGATCACTGGATGTTCTGGATATTGAATAGAAAAATAAATTAAAATCACAGCAATGATAATGAGCGAGCAATGTAACGAGCCGTAATGAGTTCTGTCCGTGCCTCTGTTTGGTGTGATGAGCTGCCCTTGCCCTCTTTCCCTGCATTCTGATCTATATAAACACAGTGATATGGGGACCATTCTGCATTTATTAAGCTCCCCTGCTTTACAACATGTAAACACATTGTAGAAGCCATGATTCAATGTAAGTGATAATGGAATCATGTGTAAGCGATGGGCGATGCTGTATGGCTCCATACTATGATGTATCTCATTAAACCATTATTATTATGTCACTGAGCATTTAATCACTATATCTAAAATAAATACCAAGGTTTCCTATGAAAAACACAAAAGGCTTTCAAGCCGTGGTAAAAAAAATCCTGCTCCAATTCAAACATGGAAAAACTGGACAGCCGTCAGATTCGGCCGTGGACGAATCAAAACACTCCAATATCAGCCGCATCCGATTCAGATGCCTCGTCCAAAATGGAGCATCATCCTCAATTAGAAATTAAGGGTTAGGGTTTGGGTTAGATGTTAGATTTATGGTAACATTTCAGGTTAGAGTTTAGGGTTATAATTAGGTTTAGGTTGCTTTTTTTCTCTACCCCTAAACTATAACATTCTGCACTATTTTTTTTAAAACAGCTTAAAAAGAGTCTATTTCCAAATAAACTGAATACCTATACCGGGTGTCGGCAACCCGAGGCTCCGGAGCCGCATGCGGCTCTCTTTCACTTTTTCCGCGGCTCCCGCAGCTCCCTCCCTTTGCGTAGCGTGGTGGGAGCTGGGGGGCCGTGGCCCCGGCGCAGTTTTGTTAGGGGCGCATTTGCGCCCCTAAAACTGGCCGGGGGTTGAGGGGACCCAGATGCCGGGCAGCGCGGGAGCGCCTGCCCGGTCTTGAACAGTCCGTCCTGTGAAGTGGATGCGGCTGTGTGCGTGCGCAGCCGGTCACGTGGTCCGGCTAATCAGGTGGTACTGAGTCTCTGTACCACCTGACTGGCCGGACCATGTGACCGGCTGCGCACGCACACAGCCGCATCCACTTCACAGGACGGACTGTTCAAGACCGGGCAGGCGCTCCCGCGCTGCCCGGCATCTGGGTCCCTCAACCCCCGCCGGAGCTGCCTGGGGCAAGTATCCAGGTGAGAGCTGGGGGCAAATCCATGAGCTGGGGGCAAATCCATGAGCTAGCTGGGGCAAATCTATGAGCGAACTGGGGCAAATCCATGAGCTGGGGGGCAAATCCATGAGCTGGGGGGCAAATCCATGAGCTGGGGACAAATCCATGAGCTGGGGGGCAAATCCATGAGCTGGGGCAAATCCATGAGCTGGGGGCAAATCCATGAGTGAGCTGGGGCAAATCCATGAGGTGGGGCAAATCCATGTGTGAGCTGGGGCAAATCCATGAGTGAGCTGGGGCAAATCCATGAGCTAGCTGGGGGCAAATCCATGAGCTAGCTGGGGGCAAATCCATGAGCTAGGTTGGGCAAATCTATGAGCGAGCTGGGGCAAATCTATGAGCGATCTGGGGCAAATCCATGAGCTGGGGGGCAAATCCATGAGCTGGGGCAAATCCATGAGCTGGGGGCAAATCCATGAGTGAGCTGGGGCAAATCCATGAGCTGGGGCAAATCCATGTGTGAGCTGGGGGCAAATCCATGAGCTGGGGGCAAATCCATGAGTGAGCTGGGGCAAATCCATGAGCTAGCTGGGGGCAAATCCATGAGCTAGCTGGGGGCAAATCCATGAGCTAGCTGGGGCAAATCTATGAGCGAGCTGGGGCAAATCTATGAGCGATCTGGGGCAAATCCATGAGCTGGGGGGCAAATCCATGAGCTGGGGCAAATCCATGAGCTGGGGGCAAATCCATGAGTGAGCTGGGGCAAATCCATGAGCTGGGGCAAATCCATGTGTGAGCTGGGGGCAAATCCATGAGCTGGGGGCAAATCCATGAGTGAGCTGGGGCAAATCCATGAGCTAGCTGGGGCAAATCCATGAGCTAGCTGGGGCAAATCCATGAGCGAGCTGGGGCAAATCCATGAGCTGGGGCAAATCCATGTGTGAGCTGGGGGCAAATCCATGAGCTGGGGCAAATCCATGTGTGAGCTGGGGGCAAATCCATGAGCTGGGGGCAAATCCATGAGTGAGCTGGGGCAAATCCATGAGCGAGCTGGGGCAAATCCATGAGCGAGCTGGGGCAAATCCATGAGCTGGGGGCAAATCCATGTGTGAGCTGGGGGCAAATCCATGAGCTGGGGCAAATCCATGTGTGAGCTGGGGCAAATCCATGAGCTGGGGGCAAATCCATGAGTGAGCTGGGGCAAATCCATGAGCTAACTGGGGCAAATCCATGAGCGAGCTGGGGCAAATCCATTAGCTGGGGGCAAATCCATGAGTGAGCTGGGGCAAATCCATGAGCTGGGGCAAATCCATGTGTGAGCTGGGGGCAAATCCATGAGCTGGGGCAAATCCATGTGTGAGCTGGGGGGCAAATCCATGAGCTGGGGCAAATCCATGTGTGAGCTGGGGGGCAAATCCATGAGCTGGGGCAAATCCATGTGTGAGCTGGGGGGCAAATCCATGAGCTGGGGCAAATCCATGTGTGAGCTGGGGTTTTACATTGTTAAGTGAAAAAGTCTTTTTTTTCTTCAGATTGACAGCTGACTGCACGATCCTGTATATAGCATTAAGGTAAGAAACAATATATGCAGTGTTAGATTTGTTTTAAATGTCGCAATGGTTTTGCGGCTCCCAGTTTTTTTTTCCATTCGGAAACGGGTCCAAGTGGCTCTTTATGTCAAAAAGGTTGCAGACCCCTGACCTATACCAATAATGTATTATTATTCCAGGGTCCCGCCTCCCACCAAACACCCCGTGACCCTAAATCCCCCAAACACTTCTTAGCCAGAACCCTTCATTCTCCTAACTAGAATCCACCCCGACTCCATACTCCCCCCTGAATGTTACCCCCTATCTCTGTGGTTTCTCTGGACGTTACTTGGGTTGAATGTTCTAGAGGAAAGCTAAACCCAGATAAATTTGAGAAAGAGAAAGTGGGCGTACCTGAGAGTCCCTGTAGTCCGCGCGGATCATCACCGGGGTGAACCTAAATGAACACAAAGACAGTCAGAAAAGCACAGCAGGCTGTTGACTTCCGAACTGCAGAAAAAACAAAACTAAACTCTACAATTTTTAAAAGGCATTTCAAACAATAAAATGAAAACGTGTGGAAATAAAGATAAAGGTCCTATAAAAAATAATAAAAAGGTCTGTTACCAAATAAAAAAAACACCATAAAAAATGGGAATCAACAATTTTTTCCCTAAAAAATAAATAGATAAAACTGCTTTTTGTTGAAACTGAAAACAGAAAACGATTAAATAATAAATAAATTAAAGACTTAAATATTTTATTAATCCTGTGGGATTCGCCTATTTAAAGATGACGAACTGAATCACCGAAAATCAGCGCATTTCACTGACACTTCGGTGCAGTTTGTTGTTCTATGAATAGATTATTAATTTCGCTGCCGCCGAAGATCAACGAACTGCACCAAACTGCAACGTATTTCTCTGTCAATTCACCAGTATTTGGTGAATTGACAGCTCTCTGAATAGACGAACTGCCACGAAATTGCACCGTACTGGGGACATTTGGTGGCAAATTCAGCGCTTATTGAAAAACCCTTTCAGTGTTAGTCACAAACAACATCTCAACAACAACAACAATGACATCACAAACAAGGACCTGCCAGTGGTTCTAGCAAAATGCCCTTAGAGGAGGAGTCATTTGGACCCATCTATCTCCTGCACTGTAAGGGCTAGAGACCCTAATGAGGTATGATTGGAAAGGTGGGAGTCTGCCCTTTCCATTGTTACCTCATATGAAAATGGAACTTGTACAAGTAATGAATCAATAACATTAAAATAATCATTTATTTTTAAGCAGCAGCCTTTTTTTGCTTTTTACTTATAAAGCAGAACATGCAGCTGGATTAGCTCAGCGTCTTATTTCCGTCGCTGAGAACACGTTTGGAGGTGATGGTGCAATGCGTTATTATGCATTGTATCATTTAAATCACGAGCCACAGCACCCCTGCAAGGAGTGTCGGGGGTCCTCTGGAGGCCTGTATCTCTATTACTTATACCCCACAAGCTCAAGTGAGGTGTCATTTGAAAGGTCAGAGTGTGGGTCTTTCCAACAATACAAATATGAGCTTTTAATGTGTAAAAATAAAAAAATAAATTTAATGCAAAATATACTTTATTCCCCTCTTTTAAGACGGTGGCTTTATGTGCTTTTACTTAGTGCAGCTGCCTTATGGGTATGGCGTATACACATCATAATGATGGATTTTGAATTTACTGAATCCACCTAATAATACACTTTATATAATGTGTCTGGTCCTGTAATAAAACATGATACAAAATACCTTTAAACATGGGGGTGAAATGGCTCAGCAGCGAAGGGGTTAAAGAATCTGCAAAATGTTCCATTTAATACAATAATTCAAATCCTGAGATATTTGGGGGGTGTTTGCTATATATTCCTCAGAATTGCAGACATGGGGTACACAGCGCTAGGACTGCTCAAACCCCAGAACATGAATAAAATATCACATGTTCACATGTTACCCCCTTCCCTCACATTAATCATCATATGGGGGGCCCGGCTGGGTTCTGGTTGTGAATTGGTTGTGAAGTTTGGGTTAATGTGGCCGAGCTCTAGGATTAATGAGACAGAGATGGAGAATTGGAGCAAAGAAAGGGAGTTAATTACTTACATATATCGCGCTTAAACAGCAAGGTCGAAAAAAATCACAAAATCTCTTCATGATAGAAGAATAGATCAGCAACAAATGTGAGAATGAATAATACTGTGAGTACTCTCCACCGCAATCTGTAACAGAAAGTGCTGGAGAGCCTCCAGGCTGCGCTTTTATGCAGGTTTTATGACATCACAGTATGAGGATGATGTCACAATGTGCAGCCAGCTCAGCAGGTCACTCAGCGCAGTAAATGAAGACACAGGTTATAAAGGACCAATCAGATTGCAGGGATAAGCTGCAGGGTTTATAATAACATGTAGAAAGTTCTGGAATCTGATCCGATGTGTGGAATAACAAAAGCAACAACAACATTAAAGGGTTTATTCACTAAATAAAGGACTTGCCACCGAATTGAATCGAATGGTGAATTTCCCCGCACGGAGCAATTACGGGTCAGTTCGTCTTTTCACTTTACACTTTCAATCCGTCATAAATCTATTCATGTACTGTGGGAGATAAATAAATTACTGTTGACAGATTTTAATAAAAAAATCCAATTCTGCACCAGATGTTTGTGGTTATCAGAGGGGTTAAACGAGGGTTTAATACTAAATAAACAGTATATAATGTAAATCTAAAATTACAAATCCATAATGGTGTGCGACACAGGTAACTTAGTCCAACGGATTTTATTGGAGGTAGAGCAGCAGAATAAAATACGACGTTTCCTATTTAATCATGTATAGACATACACACAGGTATTATCCGTATATATATATTTATATATGTTACGGCTAAAGCCCGAAGTGCGATTAATCCTAGGATTACCTGGTTAATCCTAGCATTACCCAGGCCTCATTAGCAAAGTCCGAAGTGAAATGAAATTTCGGACTTTACCCGGGTAATCTGTAAAGTATCCAGAGGCCTCTGGGTACCCTGCTTTTCTGCTCCATTTTAACCGGATAATTTGCAGAGTACCCCAGTGTTGCTGAATAAAGTGTCATGTGCAAAGAAACATCGTACTTTATCCGGGTAATCTGGAAAATATCCAAACGTCTCTGGGTGCTTCGCTTTTCTTGGGTTTTCAGCAGGTTACTGATGACTAAATTCCGAGGTTTACCCGGATAAAGCTGCAAACTGTTATTTGACTGATAAAAATAACCAAAAACCACACTTTTGTTAACGAAATTGTATCCACAGTCACAAACCTCACTAACCGTTGTGTAACTCTGTGCGTTAATTGTCAGAAAATGTAATTTATGAAGATAAAGATATTATATAAAGAGTAACCTGATGGTTATTATGTTTTATAAATGATATATAAGCACATATGACACATAATAAAGATCATGTAACTCTTTCATTTTCATATAAGAAACATATCCTGTTACTCTGTATATTCAATATATCCGCAATACATTTTAATGTTTGTCTTTTTCCATCTTCATTGATAATATCCATAGATAATAGTAAAATTCACTGTTACCCAAGCGGGGTTGGATGTTCTGCAGATTACCCAGGTGAAGCTGTGGATATTCCTCAGATTACACGGGTGAAGCTTCAAACTTGCACATTATACGGGTAAAGTGCGAATTTTTCAGCTCTTTCAGACTGTTACCCAAGGGCAGTTGGTTAGTCCTAAGATTACCCGGGTAAAGTCCGAAATGTTAATTTTTTTTGCAGCTTTACCCAGCGGTTTTGGGTAATGTCAGGATTACCCGGTTAATCCTAGGATTAACCGCACTTCGGGCTTTACCCGTAACATATACACAAATCAGACTTAATTAAAGAAAATTATTGGGGTGGCGATTGTTACAACAATCAATCAATTAACTCTTTAATCTCCCACATAACACAACCTCTTATTCCAGAATATGTATTTTGTATAATGGAATGAAATACCTATGAGACAAAATTGATGGAGAGGAACCTGGATGTTTTTAACACTGGTTAGACTTATTATACTTCTTTTGAGGTTCTGCCGCAAAGAAAATTTCCCCCCGCTGGTGTAATATGAGGTGGCCGTTCTATACAGCATTAAGTGCAGTCTCACTCTGATGGCGAGGAACCTGGATGTTTGTGACATTTATCTGTTTTATTATATACTATACTGTTTGACGGTTTTTGCCAATTAGTAGGCTGCCCCCTCATGTGTATTCATAGGCAGACATTTATTCCGCCCTCTCCTGAGGATCGGTGAAGTCTGCTGCATAGGGTTTATTTCACTCCAATACTGTACTGCAATCCGACGACCCGCTGAAGAAACCACCGACCAGCTGCCGGAAAAAGCCAACAAGTTGCAGAACTGGGGTATAAAAAAAAACACTGCAACTTTTAAAAGGTGTTTCAAAATAAAACTACTGCAAGAAAATACCTGCAAATAATATACCTATATGTGTGTGTACACAGTTACAGTTGCAAGGAGTCACTGGCCTTGTGTGTTAATAATATAATTACTTTATTAATTAATGGTATATTTATTAAACCTGCCACACGTAGGAGTCACTGGCCTTGTATGTTAATTATATTATTACTTTATTAATTAATGGTATATTTATTAAACCTGCCACACGTAGGAGTCACTGGCCTTGTATGTTAATTATATTATTACTTTATTAATTAATGGTATATTTATTAAACCTGCCACACACGCAGGAGTCACTGGCCTTGTATGTTAATTATATAATTACTTTATTAATTAATAGCATATTTATTAGGCTGCCACACGCACAGGAGTCACTGGCCTTGTATGTTTATTATGTAATTACTTTATTAATTAACTAGGTGGAAAGCCTGCCCAGATTGCAGTCTATTTTTTGTTGTCGCCAGGTCAGAATTCAAGTCCACATAGTTTTTTTTCAATGTCCTATCCAAGAGTATCTCTCTATATAAATACGTTTGTAAAACGCATCCATCGCCATCCCATCCCATCCGCAACAGGAGGGCCGACTGAGCAGCTGTGATGGGTGCGCGCACAGCTGACAGCGCATTACAAAGGCATTTATGTATTAGAGCAGGTTCCTCTTCCTTCTTAGATTGTAAGCTCACGGGAACCGGACCCTCAGATTGTAAACTCGTGGGACCCCTTAGATGGTAAACTCGTGGGACCCCTTAGATTGTAAAATCATGTGGCCCCTTAGATTGTAAGCTCATTGGATAGATTGGCGCGTGGTATGCATGGCATGTCAGGCTAGTATTTAGGCACACTGGCATTATGAGACACTGGTATTATGCATGGCAGACTGGTAATATGGCTGGCAGACTGGTATTGTGCATGGCAGACTGGTAATATGGCTGGAAGACTGGTATTGTGCATGGCAGACTGGTATTGTGCATGGCAGACTGGTAATATGGCTGGCGAACTGGTAATATGTCTGGCAGACTGGTATTGTGCATGGCAGACTGGTAATATGGCTGCCGAACTGGTAATATGTCTGGCGAACTGGTAATATGTCTGGCAGACTGGTATTGTGCATGGCAGACTGGTAATATGTCTGGCAGACTGGTATTATGCATGGCAGACTGGTAATATGTCTGGCAGACTGGTATTATGCATGGCAGACTGGTAATATGCCTGGCAGACTGGTTTTGTGTATGCGAGACTGGTAATATGCCTGGCAGACTGGTATTTTGCATGGCAGACTGGTATTGTGCATGGTAGACTGGTATTGTGCATGGCAGACTGGTATTGTGCATGGCAGACTGGTAATATGCCTGGCAGACTGGTATTATGTCTGGCAGACTTTTATTGTGCATGGCAGACTGGTAATATGCCTGGCAGACTGGTATTATGCCTGGCAGACTGGTATTGTGCATGGCAGGCTGGTAATATGCCTGGCAGACTGGTATTGTGCATGGTAGACTGGTATTGTGCATGGCAGACTGGTATTGTGCATGGTAGACTGGTATTGTGCATTGCAGACTGGTATTGTGTATGGCAGACTGGTATTGTGGTGCATGGCAGACTGGTATTAAGGCAGGCAGACTGGTATTGTGCATGGCAGACTGGTAATATGCATGGCATACTGATATTGTGCATGGTAGACTGGTATTGTGCATGGCAGACTGGTATTGTGCATGGTAGACTGGTATTGTGCATGGCAGACTGGTATTGTGTATGGCAGACTGGTATTGTGGTGCATGGCAGACTGGTATTAAGGCAGGCAGACGGGTATTGTGCATGGCAGACTGGTATTGTGGTGCATGGCAGACTGGTATTAAGGCAGGCAGACTGGTATTGTGCATGGCAGACTGGTATTGTGCATGGCAGGCTGGTAATATGCCTGGCAGACTGGTATTGTGCATGGTAGACTGGTATTGTGCATGGCAGACTGGTATTGTGCATGGTAGACTGGTATTGTGCATTGCAGACTGGTATTGTGTATGGCAGACTGGTATTGTGGTGCATGGCAGACTGGTATTAAGGCAGGCAGACTGGTATTGTGCATGGCAGACTGGTAATATGCATGGCATACTGGTATTGTGCATGGTAGACTGGTATTGTGCATGGCAGACTGGTATTGTGCATGGTAGACTGGTATTGTGCATGGCAGACTGGTATTGTGTATGGCAGACTGGTATTGTGGTGCATGGCAGACTGGTATTAAGGCAGGCAGACGGGTATTGTGCATGGCAGACTGGTATTGTGGTGCATGGCAGACTGGTATTAAGGCAGGCAGACTGGTATTGTGCATGGCAGACTGGTATTGTGCATAGGCAGACTGGTAATATGGCAGGCAGGCCGGGCACGGAGGAGAACACGGAGGAGATGCAGGCCGGGCACGGAGGAGAACACGGAGGAGATGCAGGCCGGGTACAGAGGAGAACACGGAGGAGATGCAGGGCGGGCACGGAGGAGATGGAGGCTGGCAAGGAGGAGATGGAGGCCGGGCGCGGAGGAGATGGAGGCCGGGCACGGAGGAGATGCAACAAAACAAATCCGATCCATTGGAGAGGCGCTGTGCTGTGCGCCTCTCCAATGGATCGGATTTGTTTTGTCCCTCGCGCACGCCGGCTGTGCGCGTGCCGCGGCCGTTGGATGCACGCGCAGCCAACCGCCGCAGGTTGTGCGCACATGCGCAGAAGGGTTTTTGATGACGGACACGCCATATTTATTAGGCTGCCATACGCAGGAGTCACTGGCCTTGTATGTTTATACATATAAGGGTTAATAAAGGAGTATTTATTAGGACCCGAAAAATTGTCATAATAATCACCGTTTTTCCCTGGCTGCGAGAGTACCCCCACCTATTTTTCCTGAAATAAAGCACTGTCGATGATATTTTCTTTTTTTGTCCTTTGGTTTCATGCAGTCTCACTAACTATGTTTATATATTGTGTGTGTTAAAAATAATTAAGGCTGGCTGTCCACTGGCACTGTAGTGCGGCAACTAACTTGGTTGCCTTACTACGGACAACGCTATCGGCCGATCATGGTCATCCACTGGAAGCGTCTGTGGATCTGTTGTCTGCTAATAAGATTAGCCTTCCACCATACTCTGTCTCAGGAATGTGTTAATATCTGTGTTATATTCGAGTCGTTGCTTAATATTCTTTGAGCAGGCAAACACTGCTTCATTATCTGCTGTCTTTAAACTGTATCTTGATTATTATCACGATTGCCATTGTCCTGTCTGTCTAGGAATGTTGAGCGGATGTTTATTCCATTCTAGGGTCAGGTTTTGTGTATGTAAAAAAAAACATGTTTGACCGTATAAATATGTGTGCCTGTCCTTAATTAAAGAGTTCTATTTTGTCCCTACATGCAGTCACGGTTCATATTTGTGGATAGCAGCTATATTATGTTCGCTGTTCCAAAAAAAAGCTCCAGATCTACAGCCACAGATTATTTCTGGGGGATCTCTGCCCATCTTTAATCTTTGTCTAAGGACTGGAGAAAGGCACGAGAGTCATGAGGGGAACACGGGGATCCAGCAAGGACAGGTGTGATTCGGTCGGGTTACTGAGATCTGTTACAATACCTAAAAATTAAAAAAAAATAGCAATTTTTTGGCAGAATACAAAAATAAACGGTTGAATAAATAAAAACAACGAAAATATTTTTTAGATTGAATCCTATGGGCTTCACACTGAGTCACTGCTCTATGGGGCAATTTCCCTGCCGCGGCACGGCGGTTTAACTATACATTTTTACACAAATTCATCTTTTGTGGTTTAACTATACAATTCATCTTTTTCATGTAAATTGTATCAGATCGTCCGATTTCATCTGACAAATCCCATGAAAATTGAAAGGATCCCTAATCTGTTGTAATCGCATAAAATCATGCAAAATCGTTCGCCGGTGGTCGGATGCAGTGGAAGAGGGTGTTAGGACCCGAGGGTTGCATCCTCCTCGCGGCCCCTCCTGGTGTCCTATGCGCGCGGGCCGCCGCCGCTTCCGGGTATGAGGCTTCCCAGCGGCGTGACATCATCACGTCTCCACCGTGGTGCCTCCTGTGTCATGTGATCCTGTTGGCCAATCGGGAGGCAGGGCGCCTGATTTAAACCTGCTTTTTGCTTTTGTCTGCGCCCTTTCATGGTTTTAGCTTGCTATACCCTTTGGTGCTGTATTCTAGATTCTTAATTGACTTACTGTGCATGACCTGGCTTTTGGCAACCGACTCTGAGTATCTCTATATCCCTTTGACCCGGCTTTTGTGTTTTGACGCTGCTTTTGGTTTCTCCCTGTGTACTGTACTGTTTTACCACTCGCTATCACTTAACCCAGCCACCACAAGGACTGGTATTGTGATTAGAGTTCGAGGTTTTTCCAGTTACCTGTGTATCCTCCTAACGTACCCTTCGACTTGCGTGTACTAGCTTGACGTACACTCTCTGGCACTCCGTATTGTCTTGTTTCTAGACCAGCCACCCTTAGGACTGGTTTCTGTCCTCCTTGCCTACGTCCCTGCCTTATAGGTTCACTTCTAGCTACTGCGTAACCCAGCCAACTATAAGGACTGGTATCGCATTTAGGGTTCCACCCTCCTGTTTCGCCTTAGGGCTGACCTTAGCTACCTACGGGTACGTGTGTCCGCCTGACATCACGAAAGGGCCATGGACCTTGCAGGGACCGCTCAGCAACTCTCTGGCTTGGAAAGTCGTTTGGAGGATCAAGATCATCGTCATGATCAGTTCGCCCAGGCCCTCCAAACCCTGCTTAACCGCACTGCCCCTACCCAGGTAGAGGTGTCCCCTCCTGTCAAGCCGCCTCCTTCCGAACCATTTTCTGTGCCTACTTCGTATCCTAACTTGCTACCTCCGGTACGTTACGGAGGTGATCCTAACGCTTGTAGAGGTTTTTTAAATCAGATCTCTATTCACTTTGAATTAACCCCGTGGTCTTACCCTACTGATCGTGCCAAGATCGCCTTTGTTATTAACCATCTTACCGATAAAGCGCTATGTTGGGCTAACCCTCTCTGGGACACCGATAAACCTATTGTGTATAATTATCGTGAATTTATGTCGGCTTTTCGTAGAGTGTTTGACCCTCCGGGGCGAAAGACCAATGCTGCTAAGTCCTTGTTGCGCTTACGTCAGGGTACGAAATCCCTGGGTGATTATGCACTAGAGTTCAGGTCTTTGGCCTCAGAATTAAACTGGAATAATGAGGCTTTAGTGGCCGTGTTTTCTGAGGGGTTAAACGATGAACTTCAGGACGAAATAGCAGCCAGAGATCTCCCAGAAGAGCTAGAGGATTTAATAACCTACCTGTCTTTCATAGATGAACGTCTTCGCCATCGTAGACATACCAAGGAGAGGTCGAAAAAACCACTCTTAGGACGCCTCCCCGGTTTTCTGTACCTTTGCTTCCCGAGTCACACCCTCCCGCCGAACCTATGCAATTAGATAGCACCAAACTACCAGACAGTGAGAAACAACGCCGGAGGCGTGAGGGTTTATGTCTGTATTGTGGATTGGGGGGTCACTTACTGAAGGGTTGTCCCAAGCGCCCGCAGGGTCCATCGGGAAACTTTCGTGCCTGAGTGCCTTTAGGGGACAGCTCTTGGGTACTTTTCCGTCGTCCCCCAAACTGGAAAATAGACTCCGGGTTCCGGTTACTCTATCCTGGGAGAGTTCCCGTGACCCGGTTAATCTTTACGCATTAGTCGACTCCGGTGCTGCCGATAACTTTATCGATTTGGGTTTCGCCCAGAAACATGCCATACCCCTTGTAGAAAAGAAAACACCATTACTCGTACAAGCCATTGACGGTAGACCTCTTGAAACCCCTTTTGTCTTGTTTGAAACTCAGAACATTTCTGTGGGGATAGGGTTATGTCATAAAGAAGAGATGTTTCATGTTATGCCTTCCTACCTTCGTACTGCCGTTCCCATCCTGTCATTCCGTATCTTGATACTTGACCCCTGATTGACCCTGGTTACCCTAACGTCCGTCATTCGAACCCGTCTAATGAGGCGCGCGTCTGCTCCTGCAGCATCCGTCTTGATCAGACACCCCAACCCACGCCCACTCTCCTCCTCTCCATTCCTCCATATGCTGATTTGGCTCCTGTGTTTGATAAAAGAGAGGCCGACAAATTACCCCCGCATCGTCCCTACGACTGCGCCATTGACCTTTCCCAGGTGCCGTTCCTCCCCGAGGGGCAGTTTATCCGTTATCTGAAAAAGAGAATAGGGTACTGGAGGAGTACATTACCGATTCCCTCCAAAAGGGGTTCATTCGCCCCTCGTCTTCCCCAGCCGGTGCGGGTTTCTTTTTTGTTCGGAAAAAGGAGGGAGATCTTAGACCCTGTATCGACTTCCGTGGTTTGAATAAAATAACCGTCAAGAACGCCTATCCCATTCCACTCATCCCTGAATTGTTCGATCGCCTGAAATCCTCCAAGGTGTTCACCAAATTAGACCTTAGGGGAGCTTACAATCTAATACGCATTAGAGAGGGGGATGAGTGGAAGACTGCCTTCAATACTAGACTCGGTCATTACGAGTACTTGGTTATGCCCTTTGGCTTGTGCAACGCCCCTGCGATTTTTCAGGCATTCATCAATGATGTGTTAAGAGAGTATACTCCTTGTTTTGTTGTGGTTTATCTTGACGATGTCCTGATACATTCACCTGACCTGGAAACACACCACCAACATGTACGACTAGTCCTATCCAAGTTATTATCTAACGGTCTGTACTGTAAACTCGAGAAATGCTTGTTTGATGTACAACAAGTACAGTTTTTAGGTTATGTGATCTCCTCTTCAGGTTTCATGATGGATTCCTCGAAACTGGATGCAATCCTTCATTGGCCTCTTCCCAAAGGTCTCAAGGCCATTCAACGATTTATTGGTTTCTCCAATTATTACAGAAGGTTTATTAAAGGGTTTTCATCGATTATTGCACCCATTACGGCCTTGACCAAAAAGGGTACTGACACTCTGAGTTGGCCTCCCACCGCTGTGGAGGCATTTGAGAAACTAAAGGCCGCCTTTTCCACAGCTCCCATTCTTAATCACCCTGACCCCACCAAACCTTTCATATTAGAAGTAGACGCCTCAGAGTCTGGGGTGGGAGCTGTACTGTCCCAACGTGCTGCGGAGGACCAACCTTTGTTACCCTGCGGGTTCTTCTCTAAAAAGTTATCACCTACTGAGACCCGTTATGACATCGGAGACAGGGAATTGTTGGCTATCATATTGGCTCTGAAAGAGTGGCGCCACCTGTTAGAGGGTTCCATTTGCACATTTTCCATACTAACCGACCATAAGAATTTAACCTATCTATCTGAGGCTAGGAGGTTGAACCCCAGACAAGCCCGATGGGCTCTTTTCCTTACTCGGTTCGATTTTGTCATTTCTTACAGACCCGGGTCTAAAAATGTTAAAGCCGACGCACTATCTAGACAGCACGAGCCCATGTCTACTCAACCCCTAGTACCAGCCCCCATTGTACCCGAGGACAAAATCCTGGCTTCTCTGAACACCCAAATTGATTCTCCGTTTTGGAAGTCCTTACTATCCAAACAAGCTCTAGCACCTTCGTCTAAACCACCCGATAGGTTATTCGTTCCTCCTGAGGAGGTTCTAATAGCTCTAAGACTGTTTCATGAATCGAAGTTTGCCGGTCATTTTGGTATAGAAAAAACTCTATCTCATATTCGTAGGCACCTTTGGTGGCCCACACTTGCTAAAGACGTTAAAGATTTTGTTACTACCTGTCCAGTGTGTACCTGTTCCAAACCCTCCCGGCTAAAACCCACTGGTCTCCTCCAACCACTACCTGTACCTGAACGTCCCTGGTCCCATTTAGCCATGGACTTCCTAGTGGAACTGCCTCCTTCGTCTGGTCATACAGTAATTTTCGTCGTGGTTGACCGCTTTTCTAAAATGGCACATTTTATTCCGTTGAAAAAACTTCCCTCCTCTATCGAGCTGGCA
Source organism: Leptobrachium leishanense (assembly GCA_009667805.1). NCBI lineage: Eukaryota > Metazoa > Chordata > Amphibia > Anura > Megophryidae > Leptobrachium > Leptobrachium leishanense. Next base: position 75,177,448 of record CM019063.1, read on the forward strand.
CACGTTTTTACTAAAGAAATATTCCGACTACATGGCGTTCCTAACGTGATTGTGTCAGATCGTGGTTCCCAATTTATTTCCAAATTTTGGAGGGGTTTTTGTCAACAATTAGGAGTTCAGCTCTCATTTTCCTCTGCGTATCATCCACAGACGAACGGATTAGCTGAGAGAACAAATCAGACACTAGAGACGTATTTAAGGTGCTTTATTTCTGATGCTCAGGATAATTGGGTCTCACTATTGCCGTGGGCGGAATTTGCGTACAATAATGCCACATCTCAGTCCACCAAATATTCTCCGTTCGAGATCGTTACTGGTATGCACCCCACTGTGTTTCCGTCTTCCTTTACACATCGGAATATTCCGGTCCTGGAGGACCACCTCCGTGTCCTGCGTTCCATCTGGGAAAAGACCAAGTCGAATCTCGAATCCGTCTCTCTCATCCAGAAGCGTTCTGCTGACCTGAGACGCAGGCCATCACCGGTCTATCATGTGGGGGACAAAGTATGGCTCAGTACACGACACATTAGGTTAAAGGTCCCGTCCATGAAATTTGCACCCCGATTTATTGGACCCTACAAGATCCTTCGGTGTATTAACCCCGTATCGTACGCCTTGCAATTACCCCCGTCCCTTCGTATACCCAATACTTTTCATGTGTCCTTACTTAAACCTCTCCTGTGTAATCGTTTTACTCGTCCTGAGGGTCTCCCTCCTCCTCCTGTTGTGGTGGACGGGTGCCCTGAATTCGAAGTTGAGTCCATTCTAGATTCCCGTCGCTCTCGGAACAGGCTGCAATACTTGGTTCATTGGAGAGGCTATGGTCCCGCGGACCGGTCATGGGTCTCCCTCCGCGATCTTCATGCCCCCCGTTTGTTGGCCGCTTTCCATCGTCGCTATCCTGCCAAACCGGCTCCTGTCCGCCCGGTGGGCGTTTCTCGAGTGGGGGGTGCTGTTAGGACCCGAGGGTTGCATCCTCCTCGCGTCCCCTCCTGGTGTCCTATGCGCGCGGGCCGCCGCCGCTTCCGGGTATGAGGCTTCCCAGCGGCGTGACGTCATCACGTCTCCACCGTGGTGCCTCCTGTGTCATGTGATCCTGTTGGCCAATCGGGAGGCAGGGCGCCTGATTTAAACCTGCTTTTTGCTTTTGTCTGCGCCCTTTCATGGTTTTAGCTTGCTATACCCTTTGGTGCTGTATTCTAGATTCTTAATTGACTTACTGTGCATGACCTGGCTTTTGGCAACCGACTCTGAGTATCTCTATATCCCTTTGACCCGGCTTTTGTGTTTTGACGCTGCTTTTGGTTTCTCCCTGTGTACTGTACTGTTTTACCACTCGCTATCACTTAACCCAGCCACCACAAGGACTGGTATTGTGATTAGAGTTCGAGGTTTTTCCAGTTACCTGTGTATCCTCCTAACGTACCCTTCGACTTGCGTGTACTAGCTTGACGTACACTCTCTGGCACTCCGTATTGTCTTGTTTCTAGACCAGCCACCCTTAGGACTGGTTTCTGTCCTCCTTGCCTACGTCCCTGCCTTATAGGTTCACTTCTAGCTACTGCGTAACCCAGCCAACTATAAGGACTGGTATCGCATTTAGGGTTCCACCCTCCTGTTTCGCCTTAGGGCTGACCTTAGCTACCTACGGGTACGTGTGTCCGCCTGACATCGGGCTGATACACCTGCATGTTGTAGGATCGGTTGGACGACTTCAGACGATATTGGATGATCGCACCATTGCACAAATACAGTGCCAGTGGACGGTCGGCCTAAATTAGCAAAATCTACTGATTTCTGCATCGGTTATGGAGTAACGTGTATGTGCAATGTATGTAATGTTATTATTTTATGCTGATCCTATGATTTCTTTTCAGTAGTTATGAGCTTGGGGCTTTGTAGGATCAGAACAATTTATTGCATGATTTCAATGGCGCGTGTTGGATTTGTTCTTTCCTGGGATGCCAGGTGTTGCCTCTTGGCACATTATCCCATATTCCACATATTCCATGTGCACAGATTGGTTTTATGTTTCTGTCTCTTTTCGGGTGTTTTCCAATTAGTGCTGATGGTTTATTTAGAGGATATCCTTCCATTTGAGTGACGCCCTCTGATGTTACGGCATCCACTCAGCGATCCAGTTAAAGTCTCTGAAAATGTCCTGGTGTTCCTCAGTCAGACTCGGCCGATCGGAAAGTGTTAAACCAAAGGCAATGGATGTAAAGTCTGAATTAAAAAGATTTTACCAGGAAGGATACATTGATATTTCTCTCGTTTTCAAGTATGTCCTGGGTTCAAGAACATTGAAGTGTTACAGTTACAGAAATACAAAGTAATACAATGCAAGATATTAAAAAAAAACAACACAAATATACAGATTAACAGAAACATATGTTGGAAATATAGTCACTAGGTTACATGTTTACAGGTGCATTCTGTATTGAGGTATGTTAGTAAGGAGCTTTTGAGTGACTTAAGACTGGGGGAAGATTTGATGGTGTCTGGGAGGTTATTCCATAATTGTGGTGCTCTGTAGGAAAATGAGGACCGAGCCACTGTCTTTTTGTATTGTGGTATAGCAAGTAAGGTGCTGGTCCTGGATCGGAGGTTATAGGATGAGGTTGCTGCTGGGGGAAGCAGTCTATTCAGGTAGGGTGGCAGCTTCCCAGAGATGCTCTTAAACACCAGGCTGGAAAGGTGAAGGGTGCGTCTGGATTCCAGCGATGGCCAGTTTAGCTCTTTTAACATGTCACAATGGTGGGTCATGTAGTTACAATGTAGCGCAAAGCGGCAGAATGAGTTATACAATGTAGTAAGTTTATGAAGGTGTGTTTGCGGGGCGGCTGCATACACTACATCTCCGTAATCAATAGCCGGCATAAGCATTTGCTGTACAATCTGCTTTCTTACCGCGGGACTCAGGCAGGATTTTAGTCTAGGACATGCGGTGAAATGCAGAACCCACAGCTCTTATATGTTATAATATTGTGCTTTTTGTGACCCAGAGAGTAACAATCAGTAAAATACACATCACCATGATGTGCCCTTTCCAAATGTCTCCGTCACCTGGTATTTGCTCCCCATTAATTGTTGTGAACCAACCACACAAACACATTGATGGCGTTTTAATGATCTTTAATCATTGCACAGTCACATATTGATATAGATTAAAAAACACCAATGTCCATCGAGTTCCACCTTCCACATATCCTTATGGCGGCTGCCGGTTCCGAAGAAGGCAAAAAAACCCCTTTAGCTGCACTTTCCATTTGTGCCCAAAAGGGGAAAAAATCCTTCTTGGTGGCGGCAGAATTGGATTTGTAACACACTGCGCTTAATGTTTCCGTGGCATTTATCTGTCAGTGCTTGTGGAAGGGGCTCTGTGCGCTCACACTCTCTCTATGTTGCCGGCGGGTTATTATCGGTGTTGTTGGGATTTGATGTTGTCGCTGTTGTTGTCGCCTCGGCCCTTTAATGTTTCAGAGGGTCCCGTCAGCAATCCAATCGAAGCCTCTAAACACGTCCTGATCTTCCTGTCTGAGGCTTCCTCCCCACGGAGGTGATAATTGGGGAACACGTGATGTTATGCACTTAGCGAAATTGCTGACGTCCTCTGGGCTGGAGATGTTTGGTACAAATGGTGGTTTCACCTTTTTCTCCAGCAGCTCATCCCAGTTGATTTTCTGTTGAAATGTAATAGAGAGGTTAAGGGTTATTGAGTGAAACCAGTAATGTGCAGCAACGTATAAAGTGATACAATAAACCTGCGGCAAGAGGAACATCCAGTAACCATCCCAAGGGATCTGCCGCACCTTCATCTAGCTGCACGTCATCACAATATAATGTCCACGAGCAATGAGTCCAGCGTTATACATGGAATGTGGGAACATAAGGGTCTCCAAAAATCATAAAATTACCTGAAAACCCGATGTGTATTTATATACAGATTAAAAACCCACACACTCTGTCAGTCATTGTCTAAGCTTGCTTGTCGGGCCTCCCTTTCTCAGTGGCCAGGTGCTCCTGCTCCAGCTTCCTACTAGCCTCTTGCTGTGTCCATCATCTTTCCGCCGTGCCACTGTGCAGCTCACAGCCAGCATGTCCCTTTCTGGAATTGTACAACATGTCCCTCACGGCGCTCCTGCCACGATCCTTGATCCCCTCATGTCGTGATCCCTCACTCCCATTCTGCTGTGTTGAATCCAGACTAGGAAAATTGTCCAAAATCTGCCATGCTCATTGGTCTCCAGCATTTTGGATTTGAGATACTCGACCTGTATGCAGGGCCGTCTTTTAGGAGGGGCTAAAGGGACAGGTGCATCAGGCCCAGTCATAGTTGAGGGGCCCAAAGCAGGCTGCTTCGTTTGTGGGCTGCTGGGGCCGTTTTACAGTGGTGGCTCTGTGTTTTTAGGAGGCCCAGGCTTCTTTGAAAACACTGCAGCCTTCCTAGGCCCGGTGGGCCCCCTCTGATGATGTCAGAGAAGGCGTGCCACAGGGGGCGGGGCCAAACGGGAGGAAGCCAATTGAGGTTTCCTGACTGCATAGGCCTGAGGCCTGTTCAATACCTCAGCAGCTGCTGAATTGCTGCAGCGCAGCAATTCAGTTTGCTGCAGCATTGTCGTTGAACCCTTTGGATGCGAATTTTGAATCCAAAATGGCCGACGATTTCTTAATAAAAAATTCAGATTGTTTTTCGGATCACTCGGACAAAAAATAATAAAGAGAAGCAGTCAGCACAATTCTGTTTTGTATGCACACACCACAAATGATAGTTTTTAATGAATAAACGTTATGTTTACTTCTGAAACAATATATAAATTGAACTGTAATATATGTCTATGTGCAGGGGGAAATAATAAATAAATATTTTGTGCTTTGGTGAACAAAAACCTCAAAATTAAAATTGCTGTACTGAATTATTACTTGCTTCGAGGCGGCGGCCATCTTGCTGTAGGGCATTGTTACTTGCTTCATGCGGCGGCCATCTTTAAAACGTCACACTCAGCATCTCCTCGGGTCGCTGCAAGTGCTAGGTTAGCACTGCTGAGCGCTAAGCGGTTGAACGGCGTTCAATGCAAGCTGCTAACTTAGCACTTGCAGCGGCTGAGGTATTGAACAGGCCTCAGGACACACCCTAATCAAAATACCTCACATGGAGGCTGCAGCTCCTTGTGCTGACTCCACCCACCCCTATCAACAGACAAAGCCATGAGCCTCCACGTGCTGCTGGAGTACAAGAAGGTATTTGAGGGGGGGCATGGTATTTGAGGGGGCCCTAGGAGAAACACAGGACAGGTCCTGCTAAAAAACTGGCTGCACATCACAATCTCCCTCCAGCTCTCAGCTCAGAGGCTCCTCTCCTTAATGCAGCAAGAGCTGTGCAGAGGCTGACTGTCACAATCTGTGTGTAGCAATGTTTGTGTGCACAGCCTAATAAAGGGATAAACATCAGATTAAACCTCTGAGCTTGCATTCTTACTCTGGGGTTTGCAGAGGTTTGGGAGAAGGAGCTGCCTATGGTTTCAAGCAAGCAGCAGTTATCTGTCAGTGATCTGAGGCACGTTCAGTTCCTCAGCAGCTGCTGAATTGTTCCATTGCAGCAGATCAGTGTGCTGCAGCAGTCTCATTGAACGCTTTGGTTGTGAATATGGAAGCGAAAGGGTAGAGGATTGCTTAATGAAAGGTGCTGTGTCTGCAAAATCCACTTTTGTCCATTTTATTACATCTTTAGTGTTACTGTTTTGCTCCACCAAATCTACAAACTGAACATTTCCTTATTGGATTATTTGCTCCGTAGAGGGAGCCATCTTTTGTACGTCACACTCAGCTAACCCCGCAGCACCTCTCGACTTGGATGCAAGTGCTAAGTTAGCAGTGCCGAGCGCTGAGCTGCAGAACAGCGTTCAGTGGCGAATTGCTAACTTAGCACTTGCAGCGGCTGAGCAACTGAACGCGCCTCAGGCTGCGTTCCGGAGCAGCATGTGGGGAGTGAGCTTAAACTTCTTTGGGTAAGGGAAGTTAACCCTCTCCACTCACTACCCCAGATACTGCACTTTCATTTTATAGCTTACTGTCGTATAAATAAATGCAGGTTCTTACCTAAGCTCTCAGTTTTGGAATGGGCAAACATGGATTCACATGCATTATTTTTTCAACATTTTATAATTATTTAAATATAAATATATCATTATTTTAAAAACGTTTAATAATCATTTTAATATAGTTAAAATAAAATATATTTTCATACTTAAAATTTTAACAATATAATGAAGATTAAAAAGCAATGAACCTGAAAAAAGTCTAGAAATTTGAAATGCTAATCTATAGTTAATGGCACCACGATGTGTAATCCAAGGAATACAGACTAAATTTGAGAACTATTTGATCTCTAGAATATGCCATTCATACCTATATTATGACTAAAGTATATAAAATTGCATAATCATTATTAAATGTAGAATGAAAAGGACACCAGGCACAAGGACCAGTGTGGTGTCATTTGTATTCTACAATTTAATCATGATTAAACGGTTTTACAGATAATTCTGTTTAATGAGATCTATTAATTCTCAAAGTTAGTAATGATATAATTATTAGAATATATAATTTCAGTTTTATTGCTGTGGAGCTCTGTGATGTTATGCTCGCACACTGCACATTACTGTCATTGTTTGAAAGTCTGTACAGACTCTGACCCAACCACCTCAACAGGCAGAGAATTCCACAGCTTTATTGCTCTTCCTGTAAAAAGAAAGCTATGCGTTATGCTGAATTTCCTTCTTGTCCAGACAAAACATTATGTGTTTATGTATATAGAATGTGTGTAAATATATATGTCTTCTAATATATAAGTCCATGATGTATTTGTGTATTTGTTTTGGGGTTTTTTGGATGTTGGGGTGGAGAGAAAAATCATGCGGTGTGCGGGCTATCGGGGGGCCCAAGAAAATGTTTGCCCAGGGTCCAATCAATATTAAAGACGGGCCTGCCTGTATGTGTCTTTCCAGAGGAACTGAAGCAGTGACTACAGGAAGGACGGCTACTACTGAAGGACAGCTTATTGGAGAAACAAGTGGTGATGTTTCGGTCAGAGGACCCTAATCACGCTGCCCTCCTCAGAGTGAATCGACACTACTTTATTTCTCCAATAAATCATTCCTCGTACAGCATTGAATGCCTCTGGTATCCATTCCTTCGGTCATGCTGCCGGGCTGTGTGCGGAGCCCACAGAGAGCACTGTCTGACCCACCAGCCGTATGAAAGGTGCTCTCGGTGCTCGTCCTGCCTACCTGTTCTGTTTGCAGATAAACTGACATTTCTACTTCAACCTAAATCCATGTAAATTGGCCACAACGTGCGACTCGTCCACAGCCGCGACACAAACAAAATGAACTTACTTTGAAGAAGCGATGAGCTTTAACCTCCTGCGCGTCCTTCTCGCCGGCCCCGAGTCGCGCGCTTGGATTCTTTTCTAAAAGCTGAAATTAGAGGATTTTTAAATAATGAATAAACGGACGATATTTCTGGCAACACATGAAAAGTCAGAAACATCCAGAAAGTGTAATATTATCTATGAAGTAAAAGCTGTGATTCAGAACTTACGAGGTGTAAGAGCGCTCTCCCTTTCTTGGAGACGACAGGTTGAAATTCCACTGGTGCGCGCTTTATTCTGTTCATCAACTGCGTTCCGGTCTTTCCCGTATACGGCATCTGAAAGACAAACACGCGCAAATGCTCATTATTAGGTATCGACGCAGTGAGAACGAGGTGGAAAGCCAATATTTCTACAGAAATGTAATATGAGGAGGCACTTACCTTTCCGGCCAGCATGAAGTAAAGCAGCACGCCGACGCTCCACCAGTCCACGGCTCTGGTGTATGGCCTTTCTGCTACTAATTCCGGCGCCATATACGGCAGTGACCCGCACCAGCTTCTTGTCCGATCTCCAAATCCCATTCCTGAGGATAAAACATAGAATCCATTTCAATAGGAGGCTGCTGTTACCTTCCTATAAAGCATAATCTGCTCCAAACACCTTCATACGTTCCATATTCCTCTCTTTATTCCAGGTGTTCCTGACGTCGCTCGGTGACATTGTTACACATGTTCCTTTAAGCACAGTGTAAGAGTGTGTTAGCGTGTTCCTTCTCTCCGTCGCTGCGTGTTCTGTCTTCCTGTGTCTAATACTTTGTCTTATAACCAGATACACATTTTCTGTGATGACGTTTGGATTGTTTATGTGCTGTTTGAGCTCATGATTTGGGATTTCGATACCGTTAAAGCAGTAATAATTCACATTGTATCCACCTCGTCCACAGCTGATGTTATACTTTTGGGTTTAATTACTCTAAGGCCAATCCTTTGATTTTTCATGGATTTTGTCTCAGACACAGAATACCCCAATGTGCTTCTATTTAACATCACAGACGTTTTGGGATAAAGTTTGGTTTTAAAGGATTGTACCAATTAAATGACATCATGGAATTAACCCCGTTGTTGCCGCTTTCACTCCCAGCCCTTCAGACCTTCATTCATTTATAATAGTTTATTCCATTTAAATCAATATTTACCTGTTTTGCAGAGACCAAAATCTGTTATTTTAGCAAAACCTTCCCGATCGATCACAATGTTTTCTGCCTTCAGGTCTCTGGATTGAAACATGAAGAAATTATTATTTGTTAATTAGTGTCACTAGCAAATACAGGGGAAAAAACTTAAATGAGGATTTCTTGTGCCGAGCTTTAAAAGGTTTTAACCCTTTCTTTCACTCGGCCCAAACAAGCATCACAGAATCACAGCACAGAAACACAGTTTGCGGGTCCTAAGCCGGGCAATGGCACCTCTAACGTGTGGTGTCATTTTACCTGTGCACGATGTTAAATTGGTGCAGACATTCCACTCCCAGGGTGATACACGCAGCGTAAAACCTGCAACAAACAAAAGCATTAGGATGGTCACATGATTTTACAGAAAGTGCATTTTTACGTCGATTCTTTCATGCTCAGATTATGGAAAATGAAGTCTAGGTATAATCCCACCCATGCTTTCCGGATCTCGACACGGACTCGCAGTCCCAATACTTCTAGTACTTACACGGCTCTGGGTTTTGGGAATCCATTCGGGCTCTTCTTAATTTGCATCTCCAGGTCCCCGCCGGCCACGTATTCCATAACAAAGATGGTATGAGTGTCTGTCTGGAATGAGGCGAAGATGTTGACGAGGAACGGATGCGGTCTGGAGCTTATCGTCTGGAGGGCTTCTTTCTCACCCAGGATACTGGAAAACAGAAAAGATTAAGGAGCGAAACGTGTTTATGCAGGAAACGTCTAAACGGAGAATACATAGAAACTCTTTACGAGTATCCGGAGCATCGTATTTCTCATCACATTCATTAAGAATTATAAAACTCTCTGCAACTGCTGTAGAATTGCTGGGATTTAGGAAAGAGTTGCTTTCATTAACTCATTTAGGATTTGTTTGCTCTCGGCTGATCAGATATTGCTGCTCAGTAAAACCTTCCGATGGCGTCAGAATGATGTCACTATCCCACCATGGCTTCCTTTACAGCTGTGGTTTAGATTGGATTGGTGGGGAGCAGTGACAGTGTCAGAGCCCTGACCTTTAGAAGGTCCTGATTGTAGATTCAAATGATATACGATACCTGGTGGTTTTGTATCACTCACACTAATGTGGTTGGCTTATATTTCCATCAGGCCTATCAATACACATATATATATACTGTATATGTCAGTCGTTACTTACCGATCGACTGTGCTCATTCTGAGCAGCTTTCTTTTGTTCTGGGCTTTCAAGGCGACCAATCTGTTGGAATCTTTATATTGGGCCAGCAGCACCTGAAAGAACACAAGCAGGTTTTATGTTATTAGGTTGCATTGTTTGCAGTAAATATTCTGACACTATGTTATCTCTTATGATAATCCTTTGTATTCGGCTCCGATACGTTGTTCAGGTTCTGCTCCCCAGCCCTGCACGTCACTTATATAGAGCTTCAAAGTGACTTTTCTGCCAGCGTTACCTTTCCAAAACCTCCTGTCCCCAGCATGGCGCTGCAGCGGAAATCCTGCAGACTGATCTTATGCTGTAGCTCAGGATCTTCGAGGACGATGTTCTCCATGCTGGAGACAGGGATTTCTGGCTCCGTTATGTGACGGGTGTCACTGCTGTTTCCTTTGGGGAAAAAAAGTCATAAATAATCAGTAACTCAATTTAAAATATTCTTTTCCACGTCTACTGTTTTACTAAAGCAAAGCCTTTCCCAAGAAATGTCCCCAAATGCCATCATCAGTAAATGCACATATCGGCGTCCAGGGTTAGCTATGCGCGTCACAGAAGAGCATTAAGCGTTTCATTGATTTAATCCAGTTTAGATTTTGATTTTATGTGAAGTTTAGAAATACTCGTGCTCAGCACATGCACCTGTACAGGACCCAAAATATATTATACTGCCCCCTATTACCCCCACTAAAGCATGATACACGTATGTAGAATGAGTAATAACGGACACTGTATAATGATGCGAGTTATTCCAGGCCTCCCCGTGCCATAAAGGAGTATTCCTAGCAAACGTTATGGCCCCTGGTGGGGAGAAATGAAGAAGGGGATAAGAGCGGAGGAGGCTGAGCCCACTTCTCTTAGCTTTTAAAATCCTGCGATTCTACAAATTGCCTTCTACCCAGAACAAAAAGCTAACCTGCATGTTTTATAACTTACCTGGGGAAGTTCTACTGCGATCTGGATATCTGCTGTCGGCTCAGACAGATGATCAAGAGCTTCTTCCGGCTCAGGATCTGGAGAAGACTCTCTAATGGTGACAATTTCGAAGACGTCTTCCAGGATCTTTACCAGAATGATCTCAATGTCCTTCTCTGGAGATTCTTGGAGTTCTTCTCCCGTAGCTTCTTCCGGTACTGGAGAAGACACTTCATCGGTGACCATTTCAAAGATGCCTTCCAGAATCTTTTCCAAGATTGACTCAATGTCTTTCACCAGAGCTTCCTCCAATTCTGCTCCCATGGGCGTGATGGCATCCATCTCTAGGGCTTCTTCCGGCTCAGGATATGGAGAAGACGCTCTAATGGTGACAATTTTGAAGACGTCTTCCAGGATCTTTTCCAGAATGGTCTCAATGTCCTTCTCTGGAGATTCTTGGAGTTCTTCTCCCGTAGCTTCTTCCGGTACTGGAGAAGACACTTCATCGGTGACCATTTCAAAGATGCCTTCCAGAATCTTTTCCAAGATTGACTCAATGTCTTTCACCGGAGCTTCCTCCAATTCTGCTCCCAAGGGCGTGATGGCGTCCATCTCTAGGTCTTCTTCCAGCTCAGAATCTTTAGAAGACTCTCTAATGGTCACAATTTCGATGACGTCTTCCAGGATCTTTTCCAGAATGGTCTCAATGTCCTTCTCTGGAGATTCTTGGAGTTCTTCTCCCGTAGCTTCTTCCGGCACTGGAGAAGACACTTCATCTGTGACCATTTCAAAGACGCCTTCCAGAATCTTTTCCAAGATTGACTCAATGTCTTTCACCGGAGCTTCCTCCAATTGTGCTCCCAGGGGCGTGATGGCGTCCATCTCTAGGGCTTCTTCCGGTGCTGGAGCCGACACAGATGTTTCACAGGTCTCCTTCTGTACCTGAAGTATCAGCGTCTGCAGGACTTGGATCTTCTTCACGCAGTCCTGATGCATTCGCTGAGCGGCTTTACGGTGTTTCTTGTTCTGCACAAATGAAATAGTTTGATTATTGTTTAAGCTTAAGCCGAGCCGTGAGCTCAATCTATGAGCAAAGTAAGACTCCATAGTCATTTTACAACGTAATAACTCATATAAATATAAGAAAAGCCACCAGCATCGAGTCCACATTCTGATTCACACAACTCTAGAAAGAATAGGAAAGAGGAGTCAACATTTTGAATGGTTTTTCCCACTTACTTTAGAAGGAGCCATGGAATAGGCCAGAATCAGGTTCTCTGCACCTTTCTTGACTTGCATTTCAATGTTGAGTTGTTTCTGCAAGTTCTCCAATGTATCAGCATTGGGTTTAGGTGCTTCAGGGATCACTGGATGTTCTGGATATTGAATAGAAGAATAAATTAAAATCACAGCAATGATAATGAGCGAGCAATGTAACGAGCCGTAATGAGTTCTGTCCATGCCTCTGTTTGGTGTGATGAGCTGCCCCGGCCCTCTTTCCCTGCATTCTGATCTATATAAACACAGTGATATGGGGACCATTCTGCATTTATTAAGCTCCCCTGCTTTACAACATGTAAACACATTGTAGAAGCCATGATTCAATGTAAGTGATAATGGAATCATGTGTAAGCGATGGGCGATGCTGTATGGCTCCATACTATGATGTATCTCATTAAACCATTATTATTATGTCACTGAGCATTTAATCACTATATCTAAAATAAATACCAAGGTTTCCTATGAAAAACACAAAAGGCTTTCAAGCCGTGGTAAAAAAAATCCTGCTCCAATTCAAATATGGAAAAACTGGACAGCCGTCAGATTCGGCCGTGGACGAATCAAAACACTCCAATATCAGCCGCATCCGATTCAGATGCCTCGTCCAAAATGGAGCATCATCCTCAATTAGAAATTAAGGGTTAGGGTTTGGGTTGGATGTTAGATTTATGGTAACATTTCAGGTTAGAGTTTAGGGTTATAATTAGGTTTAGGTTGGTTTTTTTGGGTTTGTTTTTGGGGTAACTCTACCCCTAAACCCTAACATTCTGCACTATTTTTTTTAAAACAGCTTAAAAAGAGTCTATTTCCAAATAAACTGAATACCTATACCAATAATGTATTATTATTCCAGGGTCCCGCCTCCCACCAAACACCCCGTGACCCTAAATCCCCCAAACACTTCTTAGCCAGAACCCTTCATTCTCCTAACTAGAATCCACCCCGACTCCATACTCCCTCCCTGAATGTTACCCCCTATCTGTGTGGTTTCTCTGGACGTTACTTGGGTTGAATGTTCTAGAGGAAAGCTAAACCCAGATAAATTTGAGAAAGAGAAAGTGGGCGTACCTGAGCGTCCCTGTAGTCCGCGCGGATCATCACCGGGGTGAACCTAAATGAACACAAAGACAGTCAGAAAAGCACAGCAGGCTGTTGACTACCGAACTGCAGAAAAAACAAAACTAAACTCTACAATTTTTAAAAGGCATTTCAAACAATAAAATGAAAACGTGTGGAAATAAAGATAAAGGTCCTATAAAAAATAATAAAAAGGTCTGTTACCAAATAAAAAAACACCATAAAAAATGGGAATCAACAATTTTTTCCCTAAAAAATAAATAGATAAAACTGCTTTTTGCTGAAACTGAAAACAGAAAACGATTAAATAAAAAATAAATTAACGATTTAAATATTTTATTAATCCTGTGGGATTCGCCTATTTAAAGATGACGAACTGAATCACCGAAAATCGGCGCATTTCACTGACACTTCGGTGCAGTTTGTTGTTCTATGAATAGATTATTAATTTCGCTGCCGCCGAAGATCAACGAACTGCACCAAACTGCAACGTATTTCTCTGTCAATTCACCAGTATTTGGTGAATTGACAGCTCTCTGAATAGACGAACTGCCACGAAATTGCACCGTACTGGGGACATTTGGTGGCAAATTCAGCGCTTATTGAAAAACCCTTTCAGTGTTAGTCACAAACAACATCTCAACAACAACAACAATGACATCACATACAAGGACCTGCCAGTGGTTCTAGCAAAATGCCCTTAGAGGAGGAGTCATTTGGACCCATCTATCTCCTGCACTGTAAGGGCTAGAGACCCTAATGAGGTATGATTGGAAAGGTGGGAGTCTGCCCTTTCCATTGTTACCTCATATGAAAATGGAACTTGTACAAGTAAAGAATCAATAACATTAAAATAATCATTTATTTTTAAGCAGCAGCCTTTTTTTGCTTTTTACTTATAAAGCAGAACATGCAGCTGGATTAGCTCAGCGTCTTATTTCCGTCGCTGAGAACACGTTTGGAGGTGATGGTGCAATGCGTTATTATGCATTGTATCATTTAAATCACGAGCCACAGCACCCCTGCAAGGAGTGTCGGGGGTCCTCTGGAGGCCTGTATCTCTATTACTTATACCCCACAAGCTCAAGTGAGGTGTCATTTGAGAGGTCAGAGTGTGGGTCTTTCCAACAATACAAATATGAGCTTTTAATGTGTAAAAATAAAAAAATAAATTTAATGCAAAATATACTTTATTCCCCTCTTTTAAGACGGTGGCTTTATGTGCTTTTACTTAGTGCAGCTGCCTTATGGGTATGGCGTATACACATCATAATGATGGATTTTGAATTTACTGAATCCACCTAATAATACACTTTATATAATGTGTCTGGGTCCTGTAATAAAACATGATACAAAATACCTTTAAACATGGGGGTGAAATGGCTCAGCAGCGAAGGGGTTAAAGAATCTGCAAAATGTTCCATTTAATACAATAATTCAAATCCTGAGATATTTGGGGGGTGTTTGCTATATATTCCTCAGAATTGCAGACATGGGGTATACAGCGCTAGGACTGCTCAAACCCCAGAACATGAATAAAATATCACATGTTCACATGTTACCCCCTTCCCTCACATTAATCATCATATGGGGGGCCCGGCTGGGTTCTGGTTGTGAATTGGTTGTGAAGTTTGGGTTAATGTGGCCGAGCTCTAGGATTAATGAGACAGAGATGGAGAATTGGAGCAAAGAAAGGGAGTTAATTACTTACATATATCGCGCTTAAACAGCAAGGTCGAAAAAAATCACAAAATCTCTTCATGATAGAAGAATAGATCAGCAACAAATGTGAGAATGAATAATACTGTGAGTACTCTCCACCGCAATCTGTAACAGAAAGTGCTGGAGAGCCTCCAGGCTGCACTTTTATGCAGGTTTTATGACATCACAGTATGAGGATGATGTCACAATGTGCAGCCAGCTCAGCAGGTCACTCAGCGCAGTAAATGAAGACACAGGTTATAAAGGACCAATCAGATTGCAGGGATAAGCTGCAGGGTTTATAATAACATGTAGAAAGTTCTGGAATCTGATCCGATGTGTGGAATAACAAAAGCAACAACAACATTAAAGGGTTTATTCACTAAATAAAGAACTTGCCACCGAATTGCATCGAATGGTGAATTTCCCCGCACGGAGCAATTACGGGTCAGTTCGTCTTTTCACTAAACTGTCAGTTTACCAAATACAGGCGAAACGACAGTGAAATACAGTGCAGTTTGGTGATCTTTGACGGCAGCAAAATTGTCCCATAGAGAAGTAATGGTTAATCTATTCATAGAACGATAGCACAGAAATTCCAGCGACATGCCCTGATTTTCGGTGTTTCAGTTCGACGGGTTTAAACAGGCGAATCTCATAAGATTAATGAAGAAACGTAAAATCATTTTAAATTATCTCTAAAAGACCGTTTATTTTTTTTCCATTTTCTGCAAAAAAAGTTTTTCTTTATTTTTAGATCTTTTCGTATTTCTTTTTATGAAATTTCTGTTAACCAACAATTTAAAAAGCCATTTTTTTATTTTGTAACAGACCTTTATATTATTTTTTTAAACATATTTTTTTTTTATTAGTCTCAGATCAAGATGAATTTACAGAAAAAGGGGTAACAGTTTTTTTTTTTTTTTTCCTTTTCATATTATGTACAATCTGTAACAATGTAAAAAAAATCACAGCTTCCGGTGTTAAAGTATTACATCACAATCCAGTACCGAAGTGTCATGGTAATGTCAGCATTTAAAGCTCAGAGGTGGACGGCTGGGTTAGGGTATCCCGGGAAGTGGAGGCAAGAAAGTTAACTAACAAGTGGTCAGAGGTATCTGAGGGGATCGGAGGGGTGTTCCGCAGCATTTGTAGGGAATACCATGGGGCATCGCAGAACGTGTTTCGTAGGGAGGTTTTGACCTCAGGTGGTAAGGCACAAATAAAAGGGGACCAGTGGGTAAAGAATTGTTGAGTTTTCTCAGTCTGATGTAGTGAGGCCTCAGACCAGTCAGCCAAAAATATGGAATAAATTCTGTCGTACATCATGCGGAATGAGGGAGGGGTACCGGATATCCATTGAGATAATATGGCCTTTTTGCCCGTCGCTGCTAAGAGACCTAACCAAAACCGGTGGCATCTAGAGAGGGGTTGAAGGGTCTGTGAAGTTGGTAAGTTGAAAATAGCCCAGTTAGGCGTGAAGGGAATCTCGATTCGGAGAACCAGAGAGCTGAATCGGCGTACGGTGTCCCAAAATAATTGAATAAAGGGGCACGACCAGAGACAATGATGGAGGTCGGCTGGGGAAAAATTGCATTTTAAACAGTTGGCATTAGGTAATAGTCCTGAACGGGCCATTCTATCCGGCGCCATGTAGGCTCGGTGGAGTATCCTATTAAACATGTCCCAATAATTGGCTGATGGGAGAGTGCGTCTTGATACCAGAGTAGCCGACACTAGGTCGTGGGGGGTAAGGTTTGGAAAAGTAGTGGCCCATCGAGAGATAGCCCTCCAGGGTTTCGAGGTGGGGAGTGAATGTTGTAGAAGTGTGTAAATGGTTGAAGTCGAGGGAGGAGATGAACTATGTACGAGTAATTGCGTGTCTAACGGGTTAGTTAAATCAGTGGGAGATAAGGTGTGCAGTTGTGCGAGAAGGAACTGTCTGAGTTGTAAGCAATAAACAGGGTGTATAGTTAATGGGGCAATGCGTTCTGTCAAGGCTGTGTAAGAATAAGGCAGACCTGATGCTCCATCTAGGTAATGGTGTAGAAGTCTAAAACCTCGTTGAGCCAGGGTTCGAAAGATAGGAGCAGGGGAGGCATTTTGAAAGTGAGGGTTATGCAAGATAGGGGACCAAAGGGATGTTTGCCAGGACAATTGGAGGCGTTTACGAATTCTGACCCAAGCTAATATCGTCGTGGAGAGCAAAGGGTTATCGCGTAGGGGAGGGGGGATGGCGGGAGAGTGTTGGTGAAGAAATGCTAGTAAAGAGGAGGCAGGAAGTAGCGCTTGTTCCACATGTAAGGCTGTGAAGCGGGAAGTATCATTCAGCCAATCCGATACGTAATGATATAGTGCTGCTAGGTTATAATCTAGTAAATTGGGGAAGTTGATACCTCCCCTCGCTATCGGTTGCTGAAGGCTAAGGAGTGGTATACGTGCCCGCTTATCTTGCCAAATAAAGGACGCGTACAGCCTGTTGAATAACTGAAGATCATTAGGTTTCAGTAGGAGAGGCAATACTTGTATAGTGTATAGTAATTTGGGAAATAAGGTCATTTTAATAAGTGAGGCCCGCCCCAAGTAAGAAAGTGGAAGTGAGCTCCAGGCCTCCAAAAGTGCTTTTGTTTGGGCTAAGTGAGGGTCTATGTTGAGTTTGTATAAGCGGGAGAGGTCAATTGGTAGAATAGTACCCAAGTATTTAATATACGCCGTGGGTGCCCAGGAGAAGGGAAAGCCCTGGAGCCAAGAACCCTGTGGTTTGGGGCCTAGAGGTAGAGCTACTGTCTTGGCGTAGTTGATTTGGAAGCCGGAGGCTACATGGAAGGAGTCAAACAACTTCAATAGGGGGGGGATCGCGGAGGTGGGGTCTGAAAGGAATATCAACAAGTCGTCTGCAAAGGCTACAACTTTTAATACTACTGTGGGGGACAAATGAATTCCTGATATTGTTTGGGACATTTCTATGATACGTATTAGAGGTTCTAGGGCCAGGTTAAATAATAACGGGGACAGAGGACATCCTTGCCTAGTTCCTCGTTCTAGGTTAAAGGGGGCAGAGTTGAGTCCATTTGCTGTGATCATAGTGGAAGGCGTAAGATAGAGTGCACGAAAAAGTGTTAAGAATGTCTTACCAAAATGATGAAACTTAATAAATCTGATTAAATAATTCCATGAGATCCTATCGAACGCCTTATCTGCGTCACAGCTCAGTAAGAGGTTTGAGGATTGTGGCGTGAGGGAAGATGACCATATTGCCGCTATGGCTTTGCGTATATTGGTAGTGGAATGGCGGCCGTTAAGGAATCCTGTTTGTTGAGGCCCTATGAGGCGTGCAAGAGGTTTTTGAAGACGGCGGGCCATGATGGAGGACAGTATTTTGAGGTCAGTATTTAGTAGTGCAATGGGACGATAGGAGGTAACCAATGTTGGGTCCTTTCCCGGTTTGGGGAGAACCACCACCGCGCCTCATTAAAGGTCGGGGGTGGGGTCCCACCCCCCAGGATATTGTTATACAGCGTAACTAAGTGGGGAATCACCAGGCCAGAAAGGAGTTTGTAATATTCCGCCCCAAAGCCATCTGGGCCCGGTGTTTTTCCGTTTTTAAGTGAGGTTATTGTCGCTTTGATTTCGGCGTGTGTGATGGGTACTGAGAGTGCGTCGCGTTCTCCTGGGGAGAGTTTAGGCACTTGGGCTGTATGAAAAAGATTTAGTTGGGCGGCACAGTCATCGGGGCCTGCCTTATAGAAGTCCGCAAAGTAGGTACGAAAGTGATCCACTATGTCATTAGGTTTGGTAAGAATGGTTCCGTCCGAGGTCTTGAGTTTTGAAATTAAGGGTCTAGTCTGGGTCTGGAGCGTACCAAAATAGCAAGAAGTCGACCTTGTTTGTTGCCAAAGCGGAACAGAGCCTGTTTTTGACGTTGGCATGTACGGTGTGCCTGTTCTGTGGCCAGGGAGTCGTATCGCGTCTTGTCATTTTTGTATTTTTGGAGGGTCGTGGAGGTTGAGTCTAAGAGATAAGCTCTATAGCTGCTAAGGAGCTCTGAGTGGGCATCGGAGAGGTGTCTAGAAGTCTCTTTTTTTGTGCGGGCGGCATATTCCATTATTTGACCCCGAAGCACTGCCTTCAACGCAGACCAAAAAAGGTTGACGTCGTCGACGTGCTCAATGTTATCGTCCGTGTAATTATTCCATGCCAGTTCAACGTGAGAGGTGAAGAGACCGGAGGTCATGAGATGCGAAGGAAAGCACCAGTTCCTAGAATAGGGCACCGGGGTTTCCAATATGATTTCTAGTGTGATATGCGCGTGGTCCGTGAGAGTTATTGGGCCAATGTCTGTCCGTAGGGCACGGTTGGAAAGTAAGCTTGAGACCAGAAAAAGGTCTAGGCGGGAAAAGGATTTGTGCGGGTCGGAGTAAAATGTGAAATCCCTGCCCGTAGGGTGGTGGGAGCGCCACACGTCATCCAGGTCAAAATGGGACCTGAGGAAGGTCGGGCCTGTGTGTTGAGCACGTCCCCTAGCCATCGTACGACTGGGTGCTCGGTCTAAGATAGGGTCTGGGACCTCGTTGAAATCACCCCCCACAATCCTACGGGAAGAGTCGTGTAAATGGAGTAATGGTAACAGTGATTTAAAGAAAGTGAGATT
The DNA here is from genome assembly GCA_009667805.1 of Leptobrachium leishanense. NCBI lineage: Eukaryota > Metazoa > Chordata > Amphibia > Anura > Megophryidae > Leptobrachium > Leptobrachium leishanense. The sequence continues at coordinate 75,196,868 of CM019063.1, forward strand.
GGGGCTATTGGGAGCATAGATGTTAAGTAGTTGTAGGGGTTCTTGTCCCACTGTCAGGGCGAGAAAGGTATATTAGACATGTGCATTCGTTTTAGTACTAAAACGATTTAGTCCGAATTTTGGGATAATTTAGTTTTAGTATGACTCAAGAGAAACGAAACTGCTCAGTACAAAAAACGAAAGAAACTAAAATAAAATGCACTCCATTTTAGTTTCAGTCCTTTTTGTGATATTACATTGATGAGTGAAGGAGACCAGCAATGAAGAGTGCAACATCCGAAGTTCTGCACCCTCCACATGCCAATGCAGTAGGATGTTCTATACAGATAGGGGCATTAATTAATGCAGGAGGATGTTCTATACATTATACAGAGAGGGGTATTAATTAATGCAGGTGGATGTTGTATACATTATACAGACAGGGGTATTAATGTAGGAGGATGTTCTAAACATTATACAGACAGGGGTATTAATGTAGGAGGATGTTCTAAACATTATACAGAGAGGATCCTTTTTTTCAGCCCTTTAAATCCTGTGGCTGTGAGCGCTGAGATCGGCTGCTTGTTACATTATCTCTCAGTACAATGTATCAGGCTCAGTTGTTACAGTAACTGACTGTAACAGCGCTCAGAGTTTCAGTAAAACAAGGAAATAATATTGTTCTAACCTCTTATATATAAAAATATTATTTACTAGTTTTACTGAAACTCTGAGCGCTGTGATGAGCAGCGAACAGTCAGTAATTGTGACAGCTTTGCCTGACACGGGGCAGTATTACAATGTTGGTGCTAACTTAACCAGAGCTGTTGTAAACTGAAAACCTCCATAGGCTCGAATGGCTCTGGGAAGTTTACAACAGCTCTGGTTATGTTAGCACCAACTATGTAATATGGCCCACATTGTGCTGAGAGTGAGAGATACTGTAACAAGCAGCGATCTCAGCCCTCTGAGGAGCCACTACAATAGTAATTGTATCCATTGGTTTTCGGATGAATGAAATTAGTTTTCATACTAAAGAACTGAAAACGAATTTCTTTAGTAACTAAATAAATTGCATTTTAGGACTAATCCATTAGTTCAAAACGAAATTTTGTGCTGTGCACATGTCTAAGGTATATCTGCCTTCTGGGTCATTAATCTCAAGCAAGTCAGAGTATGGGAGACGTTTGTGGAGAAGGATAGTGGTACCACGTGATTTCTGCGTGTGGACGGATGATGTCTGGAAGCCTATCCAGGGGGCGCGTAGTGACTGGTTTGGGGAAGTCCAGTGCGTTTCCTGTAGGAAAATTATGTCAGGATCTAACTTTTTCAAGTATTGTAGTACTTTTTTCCTTTTGATAGGCGAATTAAGGCCTTCCACATTCCAGGATACCAGTTTCAACGATTTGCGTGTAAAAATCTGTGGTTCTATAGGAAGGGTACTTTCAGACATAGTTTCGTGGGTCATGGGGGATACCAATAGCGGGTTCTAAGCTTAACTCGTCGAGAACAATTTGTTAAGTGGGGCCGGGAACCGTCCCAGCATCTGCTCCACAGCCCCATATACATTAGCGACCAGTGTTACCTCCTGCCTATGATTCAAAAGGCTAATCAGAAACATTTTAAACATTAAGCACCCAACAGGAACATAGGGGTGCCTGCATCTGGAAGAAACAAAACGAACCAGAAAACAAACAGAAGAACCATAAACAATATAACCAAGATTAACCAAAAGGATCCGGGTGGTGAGTGGTAAACATACGGTTCGGACCGTGGTTGGATCTAGTCCTGTCCGTGGAGTCCAGCACCGGAGAGTTAGTAAAATCGAACAAAAGGGGAAAAAGTCGTAGGGATCCATTGCATCTCTAGGACCACGCTGAGACCGTTGTAGAGTCGGAGCTACAATCAGGTTGGGGGGTTCGATGAGCGTTGCCTTGTGGATGTCGATGAGGGGGAACGTGCAGTGTCATCTTCCAATATGGTCAAGGTGTCGTTTGGTGAATCGTAAAAGGTGACTTGGCCGTGAAGGTGAACTCGCAAGCGAGCAGGGTATTGGAGCGTGAACCGCACATTAGCCGCCGCCAATTTGGAGCAGATGGGGGCGAAGGCCCTGCGACGGGCCGCCAGAGATGCTGAGAAGTCCTGGAAGAGGCGTAAAGTAGTTCCATTGTATTCTAGGGTACTGGCTTTCCTATACGCCTGCAAGATGCGGATTTTGTCTGAGAAATTCAGCAGTTTAAATATGACAGTGCGAGGGCGGCCTAATGATGGAGAAAGGTCCGGTCCCAGACGATGTACCCGTTCCACAGTCAGCGCTGAATTATCCGCTAGTCCCAGGGCTGTGGGGAGCCATGAGGACACAACGTGGTGTAGTTGAGGACCTTTTACGGTTTCAGGGAGTCCCACTATTCCTAAGTTGTTTCTACGGCTCCTGTTCTCTAGGTCGTCAACTTTGTCTATCAGGGAGGAAAGGAGCGAGTCGTGAGATTCCACAGATGTTTGGAGGGGGGTCAGTCCATCCTCCAGAGTGGACACCCTTTCTTCCACCTCAGTCAGTCTTTGTGCTTGCGAGGTGAGCTGGGAGAGCGCCAGGTCAATGGCGGTCGATAGTCGGCCCAATTTTTCATCTAGCAATGGCGAGAGCATAGCTGTGAATTCCGCCATCTGCATGACAGTAGTGGGCGGTGGAGGGGTATTCAGGTGTGGGCTGGAGGGCGGGCTTCCCAGATCAGATGTGGAGTGAGTCGGGGATCGTGTCGGGGCCGATGTACCTTTGCCCTGAGATTTGGTAGTAAGGCGTTTTGAACTTTTTGTGGATGATGCAACGAATTTATCCATGGTGAGGCGTAGGCCTGGCAACTGTAATATGCAGACAATGGGAGTGTCCGGAAAAAATGATATACAGACAGTGCGGAGTGTCTAGAAAAATTATGATATACAGACAGTGCGGAGTGTCCAGAAAAATTATGATATACAGACAGTGCGGAGCGTCCAGAAAAATTATGATATACAGACAGTGCGGAGTGTCCAGAAAAATTATGATATACAGACAGTGCGGAGTGTCCAGAAAAATTATGATATACAGACAGTGCGGAGTGTCCCGAAAAATGATATACAGACAGTGCGGAGTGTCCAGAAAAATTATATACAGACAGTGCGGAGTGTCCAGAAAAAATTATGATATACAGACAGTGCGGAGTGCCCAGGAAAATTATATACAGACAGTGCGGAGTGTGCAGAAAAAATTATGATATACAGACAGTGCGGAGCGTCCAGAAAAATTATGATATACAGACAGTGCGGAGCGTCCAGAAAAATTATGATATACAGACAGTGCGGAGTGTCCAGAAAAAATTATATACAGACAGTGCGGAGTGTCCAGGAAAATTATATACAGACAGTGCAGAGTGTCCAGGAAAATTATATACAGACAGTGCGGAGTGTCCAGGAAAATTATATACAGACAGTGCGGAGTGTCCCGAAAAATTATATACAGACAGTGCGGAGTGTCCAGAAAAAATTATGATATACAGACAGTGCGGAGCGTCCAGGAAAAATTATGATATACAGACAGTGCGGAGTGTCCAGGAAAATTATATACAGACAGTGCGGAGTGTCCAGGGTGTTTTCTTGTTTTATGTGGTTTTTTCCCCCTTCTTTTTTCCCCTTTTTTCTTTTGGTTTTTCGTTTTGTGCAGTTTTTCCCTTTTTTTTCCCCCTCTTTTTCTTCCGTTTTTTTTTTTGTTTGTTTTATGTGGTTTTTCCTTTTTTCCCCCCTCTCCCAAAAACTAAAGAGAAGGTAGTCTGCCTTATCAAGTGTTCTCCTGTTTAACACAGCAGGATGGCATGTAGGTAGTGGGATACACGGCCTAGATCCAGGACTGAGCCCTCCGAGGACGGTGAGGGGCGAGAGAACTCCCGCCGGAAGCTACCGGCAACTGTCCACGTGCGCCGGACCAGGGGCCGCCAAACAGGCCCCAGTAAATGGCGTTGAGGAAGAAAGCCCCAGCGCAAGATGAGGAAGCCGGCGCCTCAACACAGGGGTCCGAGTTAGCGGAGGGTAGAGGAAATGGTGCACTCACCCCGACGGGTGCGATAGCAGCGCGCTCGAGCGCCGCGTCAGGCTTCAGTCCGGGCCTACAGAAGGGTCACGCACCCGCACAGCCGTGCGGGTATGGAACGGCCAAAATCTGGCCCACGGACCTCCGGGGATGAAGAGGGGGACAATCAGTTAGTCGTCAGCGGCTTGGCAGGCAGGGATGCCTCAGATGCCATCAGATGGAAACCCTCTGCGAATGGAGCTGTCTTAAAATGCGGCCATTACTTAGGCCCGCCTCCCGGAAGTCCTATATTATTTTTTAATGGATCTTTTAATTATTTCGACACATTTAAAATTTTTTTATTGGTTTTAACGGTTTAGGAGAACAGCAAAGCTCCTTAATTTTGTTTTTGCTCATCGTTGGAATTCGTCAAGACCACTTTGAAGCTCTTCAGTGACGTTCTCCAACTTTTTCATGGAGCTTCTGTGACTCCATAGAAACAACAGAACCTTAGACCAAAGGTCTAAGAGGTTGGAGCTTAGACCAGCACCACAGGATTAAACCTCACTTAGATAAGTATCAAACACAAAAAGAACACACAAGGTGGCTATTTTATCATGCCTATTGGCTACTATTGATGCCACAAGTGCTGGTATTGAAAATCAAATAATAGTACATATATAATTGTTAACAAACTTTATTGAGAAATCAAATACAATTATAAAAGTTAGTTGGTATGGATAGTTAATTCAAATTGGTTGGAAAAATTTTGAATATAATCTCAGTTTCAAAAAAGGATCTCTTATATTCCCTGGGGATAGTTGGTTTGCAGTCCGGAAAAGAGAATAAAAAACTCCCCCTGTCAAATGATGTAGCACAAATAGCTGGTTCACGGACTGTTCCACCTACCCAAATCCTCTATTTTTGATGCTAGGGACAGATGCGTTAGATGAAATAATCAGTAAAGGGATTGACAAGAGACATGGCAGAATAATAATAGTAATGGCAACAAATTGTTATTCAGTTCGTCATGCATTCATACTTGCTCGCTCAATCGTAGTTCTCACACAGTATTGGTAATACGCAGTGCAACAAAATAGCAGGATCACTAAAAAATACACTTTCAATCCGTCATAAATCTATTCATGTACTGTGGGAGATAAATAAATTACTGTTGACAGATTTTAATTAAAAAATCCAATTCTGCACCAGATGTTTGTGGTTATCAGAGGGGTTAAACGAGGGTTTAATACTAAATAAACAGTATATAATGTAAATCTAAAATTACAAATCCATAATGGTGTGCGACACAGGTAACTTAGTCCAACGGATTTTATTGGAGGTAGAGCAGCAGAATAAAATACGACGTTTCCTATTTAATCATGTATAGACATACACACAGGTATTATCCGTATATATATATTTATATACACAAATCAGACTTAATTAAAGAAAATAATTGGGGTGGCGATTGTTACAACAATCAATCAATTAACTCTTTAATCTCCCACATAACACAACCTCTTATTCCAGAATATGTATCTGGTATAATGGAATGAAATACCTATGAGACAAAATTGATGGAGAGGAACCTGGATGTTTTTAACACTGGTTAGACTTATTATACTTCTTTTGAGGTTCTGCCGCAAAGAAAATTTCCCCCCGCTGGTGTAATATGAGGTGGCCGTTCTATACAGCATTAAGTGCAGTCTCACTCTGATGGCGAGGAACCTGGATGTTTGTGACATTTATCTGTTTTATTATATACTATACTGTTTGACGGTTTTTGCCAATTAGTAGGCTGCCCCCTCATGTGTATTCATAGGCAGACATTTATTCCGCCCTCTCCTGAGGATCGGTGAAGTCTGCTGCATAGGGTTTATTTCACTCCAATACTGTACTGCAATCCGACGACCCGCTGAAGAAACCACCGACCAGCTGCCGGAAAAAGCCAACAAGTTGCCGAACAGGGGTATAAAAAAAACACTGCAACTTTTAAAAGGTGTTTCAAAATAAAACTACTGCAAGAAAATACCTGCAAATAATATACCTATATGTGCGTGTACACAGTTACAGTTGCAAGGAGTCACTGGCCTTGTGTGTTAATAATATAACTACTTTATTAATTAATTGCATATTTATTAGCCTGCCACACGCAGGAGTCACTGGCCTTGTGTGTTAGGGCTGTGCAATTAATCGCAATCACAAAAAAATGGCGATTTAATCACATGCGATTTCTAAACCGCATAAGGCTGCGGTTTTATCTATTTATTTTAGGGCTGCAGAAATTAACGTGTTCGACTCCCTGTAAGCTTCCGGCGGCATGGAGCTTTGGGCGTTCGCAGGGGGAACCACGTGTACAGCCGTGTTCTCGCGGCTCATCACGTGATTCCCCCAGGCGAGCGCCCAAGCTCCATGCCGCCATGCGGCGCAAAGAAGTGAGCTGGGGCAGTATCCATGTGCTGGGGCAGTATCCATGAGCTGGGGCAGTATATCCATGTGCTGGGGCAGCATCCATGAGCTGAATACTGAATACATTTAGAATGTATGTAGCATGTTTGAAAAAGCAAAAACAATTGCCTAAATCGCAAATAAAATCGCAATCGCAATATTCATTCAAAAAAATCGCAATATGATTATTTTGTCCATATTGCACAGCCCTACTCAGTAGTATCTTAACTCACATTTAAATGAGCCCACACCTGGCTCTGGGGTGGATATCTTTATGGGTCTTTTTGTTTCTTTCTTCAGGTGCCCTTTAACCCATTGGTAAATCCCATGGATGCCAATAGGGTTCCTCTCCAGTAAAAACTAATTTAAACGCGGTTTGAAGCCATATTTTATTATATGACCCAGACATATTATATATTGTTCTTTCCGGCAGATTCATAATATATCATTATTATATGTATACGTCATATCCTGTCCGTATATTATAACGAAAATATGCAATAAAATTAGAATTTTTAATAATTTACAATGTGTAAAAAAAAATTTTCACATTTTAAAATGCGATCGTTTGCGGTTATATTTTCTATGATTTGCACTTGTTAAAGAAATTAGAAATGGGGGACTTGTTAAATTTTTTGGGGGGGAAAACTACACAATTTTTAACAAACTCACCCCATACAAAAATCGTTAGTGCAGCATCATTATTCATATTATAATTGAAATGGGAACAATATTGCTGCATTAACAAAACAAAACAAAAAACCTGTATTTTTTTTTAAAAAAAAAATGTATTTCTTATTTTATTTTTTATTTTTGTAAAAAATTTTTTACCATCGTCATGTTTGGAAAAGCCATGCTCTGGCCGATCCAACGATACCAAACATTAACCCCTAGCTGCCACGGATCGGGAGATAGGAGGTTCATTGGAACACCCTATCTCCACCATTGGTGGCAGCTAGGGGTTAACTCCAGAACTGATGTCATAACGCTATGCACGATGACGCCAGTCGTCAGGGGGAGATCCCAGAAGCTTGACCGACTTCCAAGATGTCGGCCAGCTCCGGGAGAGGATCGTGATATGGCGCCTTTCGGTGCCAAATCACGATCTGGCCCCCAAGGGGTTAAAGCCAGCCACTGTTTGGAAGGGCAGGCTGTGCCCTTCCAAACGGTGCCTGACTTCCGCCGGTGCCCCCAGTCTATCAGGAGGGAGAGAGGTCCAAAGGTCACGCCAGAGTCGCCCAGTATCAATGGCTCCGCTTCCAACAGGGCAGGCAATGACATCTGGGGTTCCGGAGCACCATCTCCACCCAGCTGTCACGGTTCCCGGATCCCACCATGCAGTCCTTAAAGCCCAACACTCCACAGAGTCCAAAAGCCACCAACAGGGTAGCCGTAGAAGAATCCCTAACTGTCTGATCCTTAGAATTGGCCAGGTATACTAGCTAGACAGAAAGGGTTAATCAAAGACAATGTCGTAATACAAAACCAGGTCAGCAACACGGGGGTAGTCAGATGAGCCAGAATCAGGAATACAGAGTATGGAATAGTCAAATGGAATAGCCGGATCGATATCAGTGCAGAAGCGCAGTACAAGCAAATGGTCTAGGGCAACGGAAGGCAGAATAGTCAGAAAACAAGCAGAGTTCAATAACAGGTTAAATCACAAGAGAATTCAGGTACAAGGAGCTCAGGTATGGATAACCACGATCTGGCACTGCTTAGAAGGAACTGTTGGTTTTTAAAAGACCTTCACCAGACCGCGCCCCCCTCTCAAGTCGCACCTCATGCAGCCACCTCCCTGCCTGTTTCAATTTAAACCGGGCGTTGGTGAGCGAGCAGCATCAGACATGCTGCCTTCAAGCACACCGGAAAGGCTGGAAGCCCCCAACGTTACACCAGCTCAGCAACAGCATCCCCCAAGGGAACACAGCCGCCTCCATCCGCTCCACTCCTGACTCCATCGGGGGTCTCCTCCTTCGGGGTACCTGCAGCTCGGCCACTCCGCAAGACCTCCTTGACACGCCTCAAGGTGCCTCGCGTCAGCAGACGCCCATCATCCCCCATCTCCGATAGCATGACCTCCAGGCTTGAGATCACTGCCTCCAGGCCTAAGACAGGGGGAAACGGTGGAGGGTCTGAACGCCGCTCCGCATATAGCTCAGTCCTCTCCAGCACTCCGCCATCCAAGACGTGGGCCCTCCGTCCACTCAACCCTCTGCAGCCTGTTGTCACAAGGAGGCATCTCAAAGAGCCCGAGGTAGGCCACAAAATGGTCGCCAGCAGAGCGCCACTACAGAGAATCTGCCAGCAAACACAGGCCTCTGGTCCGGTGGGGGGGCAGAACAGGCCCCGGCCAGCTCACCCCTGATGGCCGGCCGGCTCGGGGACCCAGGTAGGTAATCTCAGCGAAAAATGGGCAGCAAGGGACCCCAAAAGGAGAAGGAGGGACCGGAGCTCCCTAGGCACACGTCCTTCCACTTCAGCAGCCGGCCACGCCCCCAAAATATTCTCTTTTTAATACAATATCTAATAAACTTTTTTTTATACTATTCTGCAGTAGAAAGTCTCTTTATTTCTAGATTTTTTAGGATCTTTTAAGCATTTTTCTGGAATTTTTTGCAAACAACATTTTTCGTTTTTTTTTTTATTTAAAGTTTTTTCTTTTTTTTCTGTAGCAGCGGCGGCTCTGCGCTGTGATCGGCTCCTGCTCGGGTTTTTCTGGCGTGTTTGGCGGGGTTAATCCAGATGTTTTTTGCGGGTTTTCGGTGTGCATTCGCCGGGTTTTGCGGTGAGTGTTCGGCGGGTTTGCAGCGGCTTTTCCCTGCACTACGACAGCCCTATGGTGCTTGCTGAATACACCGCAGGGTCGCCGAAATGGGATTGCCGAATCACACCAAATTGAAGAGAACGAAAAGTCACCGACTGACTTTTCGATTCTCTTTGAATAACCCTGTTGATGTTCAATTCTAGGATACTGAACAGTAAAGTGTCCAGACCTGAGGAAGAGAGATACACTCTTGAAAGCTGTTTTTTAAGTGTAGCATTAGTCCAATAAAAAAGGCATCACTACGTACTGCTATACTCGTGATATATATATCTATACATATAAATAATCGTAGGTTGGAAACATGCCAGTCTGTCTCAGGCTTAATTTATATGTATTTATTTAAATAATTGGCCATGTTTGCAAGTGCCACACATACACACACACACACAGACACACACACACTACTCAGTATAACACCCAGTGCTATATCTCGTCACATTATCCTCGTAACTGCTATAACTTTACTTTCTTTGTTTAATTTTTATGTTTTTTTTCTCTCTTTTAATATATATTTTTCCTTATTCTGTTTTTAAATTTAAATGACATTCTGCTGTAATTACAGGATCGGACGACTCCTGCCCTGCTCCTCCTCTGCAGCTGGAGCTTGATACCTGCGTTCAACGGATTTACACCTGAGCGATTAGAGCCGGTCACAGGTTACATCAGCAGGTCAGTCAGTCAAAAAAGGTAGCATATGAGTATTAACACACAGGGGCAACCAGGAGCCCCCCATGACACGTTCATTACAGGCAGATACTGTCATAGGAATCCTGTCCAATTAAACGAAAGCTCAATTGACAAAAAAATTCAATTTTTTTTTTGCCCATAAATAATTGGGCAGAACCTGCTGACATCCTCTGCCCAATTATTATTATTATTATTTTTTTCTTTTGATTTCATTCACCTGTTGTCCCTCGCCGCGTGCTGCTCCTCCACTTCCTCTCACTGACTCTCGAACCCGGAAGTCCCTGAAGCTTTTCTGCACAATTTGCTCTCCTTTAAAACTTGCGTAACGTGGGAAACGCAAATTGTGCAGCACTACGGGACTTGCACACTTTACGTACACAAGTTCCGTAGCGTCTACGCAGAGCGATGGTTCAGAGCTGCACGCGCATGCACAGATCTGATACATCACTGCCTCTCTGAAAATGCTCGCTACATTGATTGATCTCAGAGAGCGACGTTGGCCTCTCTCTGTATGACATCACCAGTTGTCATGCGCAGGTACCGGGGTAGCACCTCGGTCAAGGATTCAGTGTACGGGGTGGTCAGTACAAGCCCAGTATGCGGTGATAACAGGAGGTGGAGCGGATTACAGGAGTAATAAGCAACAGAAGGTTTATTTAAACAGGGAAAAACAATGACAGGGCTAAACCAAGGGGGCCAATGAATAATGTATAACAGCTGGGAGAGACAGGATGGAACTGATTGGATATTGACAATAATAGAACAAAGCATATAGGACTGAGAAACAGGTAGGTTGACAGAACATTGACTAAACCAAAGGGGACAATGAATAATGTATAACAGGATTGAGAGAGACAGGAAAGGGATGGATTGGATGTACACGATAATAGGAAAAAGCATACAGGACTGAGAAAGTGGTAGGTGGACAGAAAAAGGACTGGACTGGACAGAAAGATATTTATTTATTTATTTATAATGGATTTTACCAGGTAGGATACATTGAGATTTCTCTCGTTTTCAAGTATGTCCTGGGTTCAAGAACATTGAGTGGTTACAGAAATACAAAGCAGTAAAATGCAAGATATTAACACAAAAACAAATATACACAGGGTTATCCAAAGAGATTCGAAAAGTCACCGCATGTTCGGTGACTTTTCGTTCTCTTCAATTCGGTTCCTTTTGCCGATCCCATTTCGGTGACCCTGCGGTGTATTCAGCAAACAGCACAGGGTCCCCGAATTGCAGGGAAAAGCTGCCGTAAACCTGACGAAAACTAACCGAATGCACGCTGAAAACAAGCAAAAACATCTGGATTAACCTTCGAAGAAGCCGAACAGGAGCCGAACAGGAGCCGAATCACACAGAGCCGAAGCAGCTGTGACGTAGAGGAGGCAGTGAATAAATTAGAAAAACCATTTGTATGAATCTGGGAAAATGAAACGCTGTTTGCAAAGAAACTACTGAGCGAAAATGTCTGAAATTTTCACAGGAGGTCCAGGGAATGATAATAAAGAGGGCTGTTACAAAAAAAATAAGCAAACTGAAAAAAAAAAAAAAAAAAAAAATCGGACTTTTACATTTTTTTTAAAAAATTCAGAAAAATGCTTAAAGTATCCTAAAAAATCTATACATAAAGAGACTTTTTGCTGCAGAATTTTATAATGAACGGTTTATTAGATATTGAATTAAAACTGGAATATTTTTAACATTGAAGCCTATGGGATTCTCCTGAATAAATTTGCCGAATGAAACCACCGAATGGCAGGACATTAGGGGAACCTTTCACTGCTGGTTTTTGTTCTCTGAATAGCCGAAGCAGTGCTTTTTCATGGGGATTTCACTGCCCTCGAACAGGGACCGAACAGGCACCGTATGTGCAGGCAATTCGCCAGGATTTGGCGTATTGCCTGCTCTCTGGATAGCCGAATGGCCAGGAAAGGTAACCGAACGCTGATTTTCAGCGTTCGGTTACCTTTCTCAAGCAATTCGAATCTCTTTGGATAACCCTGACAGATTAACAGAAAAATAAATATGTAGGAAATAAAGTCATTATGTTACATGTTTACAGGTGCATTCCGTACTGAGGTATGTTAACCCCTTAGTGACCGGGCGGTTTTACACAAATCCGTCCTTTAGTGACCGCTGCTGTTTTTACGTTTCTGTGCTGTTTGTGTTTACGTCAAATTTTCCTCTTACTCGTTTATGCAACCCACACATATTTTACACTGTTTTTCTCGTCATTAAATGGACTTTATAAAGATACCATTTTTTTCATCATTTCATATAATTTACTATAAAAAACATTGTGAAATATGCCCAAAAAATTGAAAAAACACCACTTTTTCGAACTTTGAACCCCAAAATTTCTTATGTATCAACAACCGTCAAAAAAATTTAATTCCTTACAGGGTTATCCAAAGAGATTCGAAAAGTCACCGCACGTTCGGTGTCTTTTCGTTCTCTTCAATTCGGTTCCTTTTGCCGATTGCATTTCGGTGACCCTGCGGTGTATTCAGCAAGCACCACAGGGTCCCCGAATTGCAGGGAAAAGCTGCCGAAAACCTGACGAAACCTAACCGAATTCACGCTGAAAACAAGCAAAAACATCTGGATTAACCTTCGAAAGAGCCGAACAGGAGCTGAACATGAGCCGAATCACACAGAGCCGAAGCAGCTGTGACGTAGAGGAGGCAGTGAATAAATTAGAAAAACCATTTGTATGAATCTGGGAAAATGAAACGCTGTTTGCAAAGAAACTACTGAGCGAAAATGTCTGAAATTTTCACAGGAGGTCCAGGGAATGATAATAAAGGGGGCTGTTACAAAAAAAATAAGTAAACTGAAAAAAAACCAAAAAAAAATCGGACTTTTTTAAAAAAAAAAAAAAAAAAAAAATGCTTAAAGTATCCTAAAAAATCAATGGATAAAGTGACTTTTTGCTGCAGAATTTTATAATGAACGGTTTATTAGATATTGAATTAAAACGGGAATATTTTTAACATTGAAGCCTATGGGATTCTCCTGAATAAATTTGCCGAATTAAACCACCGAATGGCAGGGCATTAGGGGAACCTTTCACTGCTGGTTTGTGTTCTCTGAATAGCCGAAGCAGTGCTTCTCTATGGGGATTTCACTGCCCTCGAACAGGAACCGAACAGGCACCGTATGTGCAGGCAATTCGCCAGGATTTGGCGAATTGCCTGCTCTCTGGATAGCCGAATGGCCAGGAAAGGTAACCGAACACTGATTTTCAGCGTTCGGTTACCTTTCTCAAGCAATTCGGATCTCTTTGGATAACCCTGATTGTAGTTTCTAAATTTAGTTCTAAGTTTAGCAATACCCAATGTTTACATATTCCTCGCTTTGCTCCTTATCTTATGCAACAATAACAGGGTTATCCAAAGAGATCCGAATTGCTTGAGAAAGGTAACCGAACGCTGAAAATCAGCGTTCGGTTACCTTTCCTGGCCATTCGGCTATCCAGAGAGCAGGCAATTCGCCAAATCCTGGCGAATTGCCTGCACATACGGTGCCTGTTCGGTCCCTGTTCGAGGGCAGTGAAATCCCCATAGAGAATCACTGCTTCGGCTATTCAGAGAACACAAACCAGCAGTGAAAGGTTCCCCTAATGCCCTGCCATTCAGTGGTTTAATTCGGCAAATTTATTCAGGCGAATCCCATAGGCTTCAATGTTAAAAATATTCCCGTTTTAATTCAATATCTAATAAACCGTCCATTATAAAATTCTGCAGCAAAAAGTCTCTTTATTTCTAGAGTTTTTAGGATACTTTAAGCATTTTTCAGAATTTTTTAAAAAAAAAATAAAAGTCCGATTTTTTTAAAAAAACATTTTTCAGTTTGCTTATTTTTTTTGTAACAGCCCTCTTTATTATCATTCCCTGGACCTCCTGTGAAAATTTCAGACATTTTCGCTCAGTAGTTTCTTTGCAAACAGCGTTTCTTTTTCCCAGATTCATACAAATGGTTTTTCTAATTTATTCACTGCCTCCTCTACGTCACAGCTGCTTTGGCTCTGTGTGATTCGGCTCCTTTTCGGCTCCTGTTCGGCTCCTGTTCGGGTTTTTCGAAGGTTAATCCAGATGTTTTTGCTTGTTTTCAGCGTGCATTCGGTGAGTTTTCGTCAGGTTTGCGGCAGCTTTTCCCTGCAATTCGGGGACCCTGTGGTGTTTGCTGAATACACCGCAGGGTCACCGAAATGCAATCGGCAAAAGGAACCGAATTGAAGAGAACGAAAAGTCACCGAACGTGCGGTGACTTTTCAAATCTCTTTGGATAACCCTGTAAGTGAAAGTAGCACTTTGCCATTTACAAAGGGTTTACTTTTAAAAGTAGTCATAGTGACATTGTAACACTGATATCTGTCACTAATTCCTGAATAACCCTCCACATATACATATTTTTTTAAAGTACACAAATCAAGGTATTAAACTTGGGGTATTTTGACTCTTTCCATGCAAACCATTTTACCACAAATCTATGCCAAAGTTTGAGAAAAAAAAAAGTTTTGGTGATTTATTTTTTTTGAATGCAATTTAAGAATACATGTACTGTGAACTTTAAGGTTTACTGCCAAAAAGCACCCCAAAATATGTTCAGCAACATCTTCTGAGTAAATTGATACCACCCATGTATAGGTATGTCGGGTCATTTGGGAGCTAATAGGCCTTATTTGGGGGGTGCGCATTTCAGTTTTACAACTTGGAATTTTCACATTTCGTCATCATGCACCCATGTCCTATTTGGGACATTTTTGAAGCCGGCCAAAGTAATTTACCCCCATCAAACCATATATTTTTAGAAAGGGCACACCCTAGGGTACTTCAAAGACTTGTATTTTAACACTTTGCATTCACTAGCTCTTTGTCAAACTTTCAGGTAGTCACTTTTCGGGTTATTTTTTCACACACATTGTACTTTAGGCATGAATTGTCAAATCCAGTTATGGGTTACTGCCAAAAAAACACCCCAAAATATGTTCAGCAACATCTTCTGAGTAAAGTGATACCACCCATATATAGATTTGTTCTGTTGTTTTTGGGGTGCTACGCCAATCTTTTGACATGTGCTTGTCATTTTTCTAATTTGACATATCTTCTTTGCTTATCTTCTTTTTAGGGGCCTTTTTACATACCCCAATTTTATGAACGTGCATATATTTGGTAAACTAACACCCCAAAGTATTGTAAATGGAGTGTTTTTATGCCATGGATGCAACCGTTTGCTCCAAACAAATTGGATACTGTTTGGTGGTCATTTTTCATTTTCACACCCACATCAGTTTTGGACTGTGATTTAGGAGACACCGTTGTCGGTTACTGCATGAAAACTCTCCAGGTTGTTTTCTGCAAGGTCTCCTGAGTACACCCATGCCCCCCATGCATAGGTTTGCCAGGATTTTGGGAAGGTTCAAATACAATTTTTATGACTTTGTCATTGGAGTTGAAATTGAGATTATTTCTTCAGCTAGGCCTATCTTTGGTTTTGGGTCTACCGCATACCCCAGTTTGAATTATTGCCAGAAAACTGTTTATATTTGAAATGTTGACACCCCAAGGTATTGCATATTGAGTGCTTTGATGCCATGGATGCAATGGTTTTAGCCCAAAACATTTGAGAAGGTGTTGTCACGGTTCCCAGATCCCACCACGCAGTACTTAACGCCCCACACTCCACAGAGCCCAGAAGCTACCAACAGAGTAGCCGTGAAAGATCTCTAACTGTCTGGTACTTAGAATTGGCCAGGTAAACTAGCTAGACAGAAAGGGTTAACAACACGGGGAGTAGTCAGCCGAGCCAGAATCAGGAATACAGAGTCCAGAATGGTCAAATGGAATAGCCGGGTCGATATCAGAGCAGTGGTGTAGTACAAGAAAATGGTCTAGGGCAACAGAAGGCAGAATAGTAAGAAACAAGCAGAGGTCAATAACGGGTTAATTCAATATAGCAGTCGGGTACAAGGAGCTCAGGTATGGATAACCACGATCTGGCAACTGCTGAGAATACACTGAGGGTTTTTAAAGACCTTCACCAGACCACGCCCCCCACTCAAGCCGCGCCTCATGCAACCACCTCCCTGTCTGTCTCCATTTAAACCGGGCATTGGTCAGTGAGCAGCATCAGACATGCTGCCCTCAAGCACACAGGTAGGGCTGGAAGCTCCCAATGTTACAGTACCCCCCTCTCCACGGGAGGCCACTGGACGACCAACAGGACGAGCGGCAGGACAGCCACCAGGGCGTTCGGGGTGTGAGGCATGGAAAGCCCTGACCAACCTAGAGGCAGACATGTCGGAAGCTGGAATCCAGTACCGGTCTTCTGGACCATAACCCACCCAATCGACCAAGTACTGCAGAGCGCCCCTGCACAGCCTAGAATCCAAAACCCTCCTAACCTCATACTCAGATTCACCATCAACCTGAATAGGTGGAGGAGGAGGAACGACCCGCGTGTACCTGTTACACAACAAAGGCTTCAGTAGGGAGGTGTGGAAGACGTTGTGCATGCGAAGATGTTTAGGAAGGGCAAGAGCATAAGCCACAGGATTAATGCGGCGAATGATCTTATATGGACCTATAAACCGAGGTGCCATTTTCATAGAAGGCACCCGCAACTTCACGTTCCTAGTGGACAACCAAACTCTATCCCCCACGTTATAGGAGGGAGCTTGTAACCTATGCCTCTCAGCCTTGCGTTTCTGGACAGCAACATTGCGCTGCATATTTTCTCGAATCTGTCTCCACATCTCTTGCAGTTGAGTGAGATGGTCATCGAGAGCCGGGATGGCCTGTTCAGTAAACTGAAGCGGTAGAGCCGGAGGGAAAAGTCCATAGATGGCAGAAAAAGGAGAGTGGCCATTGGTCTCGTTAACGGCGTTATTACGTGCATACTCAGCCCAGGGCAACAACTCCGACCAATTGTCTTGTTGTTGTGTGGTAAAGCAACGTATGTACTGCTCGAGACCCTGATTTGCCCTCTCTGCTGCCCCATTAGTTTGTGGATGATATGCTGAAGAGAAGGCCAATCGCACCCCCATCTCTGCACAGAAAACCCTTCAGAAACGAGAGACGAACTGGGCTCCTCTGTCAGAGACTATTTCAGACGGAACCCCATGTATTCGTACAATCTCTCTAGCAAATACAACCGCCAGTTCTTTGGCTGTAGGAAGCTTAGGTAGAGGGACAAAATGAGCCATTTTGGAGAAGCGGTCTACAACTGTCAGAACCACAGTATGACCCTTGGACTTCGGCAAGTCCACAATAAAATCCATAGATAGATGAGACCAAGGCCTCTTAGGCATGGGTAAAGGCTGCAATAGACCGACAGGCAAGGATTTACTGGTTTTGCTTCTGGCACAGACTTGACAAGCCAAAACAAACAGACGTACGTCCTGTCGCATGGTGGGCCACCAGAACTGTCTGGAGATACTGGTAAGAGTCTTAGTAATACCAGGATGACCTGCTGGTTTAGAATCATGAAACATTATGAGTAATTCTTGTCTTTCCTTTTCCGGTACAAACAACATATCTGGAGGCTTGTCAGGTGGAGCCCCTACTTTAACTGCCTGGAGGCGTTCCAGGAAAGGCGAGGAGACAGACAAGACTGTGGAAGCCACAATACGTTCAGGAGGAACTATAGGATTGTGGTCTTGTGTATTAGATTCATACGGGTCATATTGACGAGATAAGGCATTAGCCTTTACATTGCGGTCACCTGGTCTGTAAGTCAATACAAAATTAAACCGAGACAGTAGCAATGACCACCTGGCCTGTCTCGCGTTCAAACGTTTAGCATCCCCGATGTACGTAAGGTTCTTATGATCAGTAATTATCAATAAAGGGTCAAGTGTACCTTCCAACAAATGTCTCCACTCTGATAGGGCAGACACAATAGCAAGCAATTCTCTGTTACCGATATCATAATTGCGTTCTGCTGGTGATAATTTTCTTGAAAAGAACCCACAAGGATGTAGAGGTTTTCCTGGAGACTCTCTTTGAGACAGGACAGCCCCAATGCCTATCTCGGAAGCATCAACCTCAAGAACAAACGGAATCCTGGGATCAGGATGCCGTAACACTGGAGCGGAAGTGAAAGCTTGTTTGAGGGCTTCGAATGCTTGTTTGGATTGAGAAGACCAGATCTGGTTCTTCAGACCTTTACGTGTCATATTAATGATAGGGGAGGCTACAGCGGAATAATTCTTGATAAATCTCCTATAATAGTTGGAAAACCCCAGAAACCTCTGTATGGCCTTGAGACCTTGAGGGAGAGGCCATTCTGAGATGGCCGTGAGTTTAGAAGGATCCATCTCAAAACCTTCTGGAGTGATAATATACCCAAGAAATTTCACAGTAGTAATGTCGAATAAACACTTCTCTAGTTTGCAATAAAGACCATTGTCCAGTAATTTTGCTAATACCTGTCTGACATGTGCATGGTGGGTTTTCAGATCGGGAAAGTAAATCAATATATCGTCTAGGTATACTATAACAAAGGTTTGTAAGAAATCTCTGAGCACATCATTAATAAAATCCTGGAATACCGCTGGAGCATTACAAAGACCGAAAGGCATGACCAAGTATTCATAATGCCCACTCCTGGTGTTAAATGCTGTTCTCCACTCATGCCCCTCTTTTATACGTATCAGGTTGTAAGCTCCTCTTAAATCAAGTTTTGTGTATACTGCTGACCCCCTTAACCTGTCGAACAGTTCTGATATGAGAGGGATAGGGTACACGTTCTTAATGGTGATCTTGTTAAGCCCCTATAATCGATACACGGGCGTAAATCTCCCTCTTTTTTAGACACAAAAAAGAACCCAGCCCCTGCTGGAGAAGAGGAACGTCGGATAAAACCTCTCTCCAAATTCTCCTTTATGTACTCTTCCATAATTTGGTTCTCCTTTATGGAAAGAGGATATACTTTGCCTCGAGGAGGCATGGTACCAGGATGAATATCTATGGCACAATCATATGGTCTATGTGGAGGCAGTTTCTCTGCCTCTCTTTTATCAAATACAGCCCTGAGGTCGGCATATTGGTCAGGAACCTCTGTAGACAATGGAGGAGCTGTGGGTGTGTTCAGGGCACCGACATGCTGAATGGGTATTAAACAAGTCCAAAAACAAGCAGGACTCCAAGACAGTATCTCTCCCTTAGCCCAATCAATAACAGGATTATGTTCCACCAACCAAGGGAAACCAAGTACAACAGGATTGGAAGGTGAATGGATAACTTGAAATATGATTTCTTCTTTATGCAAGAGACCAGTGGTAAGAACCACTGTAACCGTATCGTGAGTAATCCTAGGGCAGGATAACGGTCTGCCGTCTATGGCTTCGACGGCTAAGGGTGTCTCTCTTACAACCAGAGGTAGAGAAATGGAAGAAGCGTAGTTAACATCGATAAAGTTGCCAGCAGCCCCAGAATCCAAAAAAGCGGTAGTCTGTGTGGTCTTGGTCTCCCAAGCCAAGGATACTGGTAACATAAGTTTAGTGTCTTTGACAGGAGACATGCACGTCACACCCAAGGCCTGTCTCCTCAGCTGCCTTAGGTGCGGTAGTTTTCCGGCTTATCATGCATTTTAGGACGAGTAGGACATTGAAATCGTACATGTCCCCCCAAACCACAATACAGGCACAATCCCTCACGAAAACGCCTTGTTCTCTCTTCCTTTGTAAGCCTAGTACGGCCTAGTTGCATAGGCTCAGAGGGAGGAGATAACTCTCTTGGTGGTGCCTGAAAGACAGGGGCCAACCTAGGTAACGGTCTCTTGGGTTTCTCTCTTGGAGTCCTTCTGTCCCTTATCTGATTATCCAGGTCTATACAATAATCAATGAGTTCACACAATACCTCAGGTAGTTTACGTGGAGCCAATTCATGCATTAATGACTCTGATAACCCCTCCATAAAAGCCAGAACCAGTGTCTCATTTGTCCAGTTCACATCAGAGATCAAGGTTTTAAATTCTATGGCATAATCAGAAACAGTCCTGTTCCCTTGACGTAAGCGGAACAAGAATTTGCCAGCTACCGTGGCCTTTCTGGTAGGATTAAATGTACGTTGTAACTCGGCTATGAATTCTTTATAATCCCGTATGATAGGCTTCTCTGCCTCCCATAACGGAGTCGCCCATGTCAATGCTCTGCCAGACAGATGATTAATAATGAACCCCACTTTGGCAATGTCAGAGAAAAACATCTGTGGATTTAATTTAAAATGAATATCCACATGGACCAAAAATCCCCTCTGAGGGAGTACCGTCAAACCTCATAGGAGCGGTCATGTGTACCTGGGATGTCTGAACGACAGGGGACACAGGTATATCAAGCGGGGGTGCAACCCCAGCTGATTCCAGGTGAGCAGTACGAGTCAGGATAGTTTGTAAGGCAAAAGCAAACTGATCCATCCTATGATCCTGCTCATCCTGTCTGGATACAAAGTTAGCCAAGTGCTGTGTTAAGTCTGCGGGATCCATAGTGGCCAGATCGTAGTGTCACGGTTCCCAGATCCCACCACACAGTACTTAACGCCCCACACTCCACAGAGCCCAGAAGCTACCAACAGAGTAGCCGTGAAAGATCTCTAACTGTCTGGTCCTTAGAATTGGCCAGGTAAACTAGCTAGACAGAAAGGGTTAACAACACGGGGAGTAGTCAGCCGAGCCAGAATCAGGAATACAGAGTCCAGAATGGTCAAATGGAATAGCCGGGTCGATATCAGAGCAGTGGCGTAGTACAAGAAAATGGTCTAGGGCAACAGAAGGCAGAATAGTCAGAAACAAGCAGAGGTCAATAACGGGTTAATTCAATATAGCAGTCAGGTACAAGGAGCTCAGGTATGGATAACCACGATCTGGCAACTGCTGAGAATACACTGAGGGTTTTTAAAGACCTTCACCAGACCACGCCCCCCACTCAAGCCGCGCCTCATGCAACCACCTCCCTGTCTGTCTCCATTTAAACCGGGCATTGGTCAGCGAGCAGCATCAGACATGCTGCCCTCAAGCACACAGGTAGGGCTGGAAGCTCCCAACGTTACAGGTGTGTGGCGGTAATTTTTCAATTTTCAGATTTTTACGCCCACATTAGATTTGGACTGTGATTTAGGAGACACGGTTGTTGGTTACTGCATGAAAACTCACCAGGTTGTTTTCTGCAAGGTCTCCTGAGTACACCCATGCCCCCCATGCATAGGTTTGCCAGGATTTTGGGAAGGTTCAAATACAATTTTTATGACTTTGTCATTGGAGTTGAAATTGAGATTATTTCTTCAGCTAGGCCTATCTTTGGTTTTGGGTCTACCGCATACCCCAGTTTGAATTATTGCCAGAAAATTGTTTATATTTGTTATGTTGACACCCCAAGGTATTGCATATGGAGTGCTTTGATGCCATGGATGCAACGGTTTTAGCCCAAAACATTTGAGAAGGTGTGTGGCGGTAATTTTTCAATTTTCAGATTTTTACGCCCACATTAGATTTGGACTGTGATTTAGGAGACACTGTTGTTGGTTACTGCATTGAAAACTCACCAGGTTGTTTTCTGCAAGGTCTCCTGAGTACACCCATGCCCCCCATGCATAGGTTTGCCAGGATTTTGGGAAGGTTCAAATACAATTTTTATGACTTTGTCATTGGAGTTGAAATTGAGATTATTTCTTCAGCTAGGCCTATCTTTGGTTTTGGGTCTACCGCATACCCCAGTTTGAATTATTGCCAAAAAATTGTTTATATTTGTTATGTTGACACCCCAAAGTATTGCATATGGAGTGCTTTGATGCCATGGATGCAACGGTTTTAGTCCAAAACATTTGAGAAGGTGTGTGGCGGTAATTTTTCAATTTTCAGATTTTTACGCCCACATTAGATTTGGACTGTGATTTAGGAGACACGGTTGTTGGTTACTGCATGAAAACTCACCAGGTTGTTTTCTGCAAGGTCTCCTGAGTACACCCATGCCCCCCATGCATAGGTTTGCCAGGATTTTGGGAAGGTTCAAATACAATTTTTATGACTTTGTCATTGGAGTTGAAATTGAGATTATTTCTTCAGCTAGGCCTATCTTTGGTTTTGGTCTACCGCATACCCCAGTTTGAATTATTGCCAGAAAATTGTTTATATTTGTTATGTTGACACCCCAAGGTATTGCATATGGAGTGCTTTGATGCCATGGATGCAACGGTTTTAGCCCAAAACATTTGAGAAGGTGTGTGGCGGTAATTTTTCAATTTTCAGATTTTTACGCCCACATTAGATTTGGACTGTGATTTAGGAGACACTGTTGTTGGTTACTGCATTGAAAACTCACCAGGTTGTTTTCTGCAAGGTCTCCTGAGTACACCCATGCCCCCCATGCATAGGTTTGCCAGGATTTTGGGAAGGTTCAAATACAATTTTTATGACTTTGTCATTGGAGTTGAAATTGAGATTATTTCTTCAGCTAGGCCTATCTTTGGTTTTGGGTCTACCGCATACCCCAGTTTGAATTATTGCCAAAAAATTGTTTATATTTGTTATGTTGACACCCCAAAGTATTGCATATGGAGTGCTTTGATGCCATGGATGCAACGGTTTTAGTCCAAAACATTTGAGAAGGTGTGTGGCGGTAATTTTTCAATTTTCAGATTTTTACGCCCACATTAGATTTGGACTGTGATTTAGGAGACACTGTTGTTGGTTACTGCATGAAAACTCACCAGGTTGTTTTCTGCAAGGTCTCCATAATACACCCATGCCCCCCATGCATAGGTTTGCCAGGATTTTGGAAAGGTTCAAATACAATTTTTATGACTTTGTCATTGGAGTTGAAATTGAGATTATTTCTTCAGCTGGGCCTATCTTTGGTTTTGGGTCTACCGCATACCCCAGTTTGAATTATTGCCAGAAAATTGTTTATATTTGTTATGTTGACACCCCAAGGTATTGCATATGGAGTGCTTTGATGCCATGGATGCAACGGTTTTAGCCCAAAACATTTGAGAAGGTGTGTGGCGGTAATTTTTCAATTTTCAGATTTTTACGCCCACATTAGATTTGGACTGTGATTTAGGAGACACTGTTGTTGGTTACTGCATGAAAACTCACCAGGTTGTTTTCTGCAAGGTCTCCTGAGTACACCCATGCCCCCATGTATAGGTTTGCCAGGATTTTGGGAAGGTTCAAATACAATTTTTATGACTTTGTCATTGGAGTTGAAATTGAGATTATTTCTTCAGCTGGGCCTATCTTTGGTTTTGGGTCTACCGCATACCCCAGTTTGAATTATTGCCAGAAAATTGTTTATATTTGTTATGTTGACACCCCAAGGTATTGCATATGGAGTGCTTTGATGCCATGGATGCAACGGTTTTAGCCCAAAACATTTGAGAAGGTGTGTGGCGGTAATTTTTCAATTTTCAGATTTTTACGCCCACATTAGATTTGGACTGTGATTTAGGAGACACTGTTGTTGGTTACTGCATGAAAACTCACCAGGTTGTTTTCTGCAAGGTCTCCTGAGTACACCCATGCCCCCCATGTATAGGTTTGCCAGGATTTTGGGAAGGTTCAAATACAATTTTTATGACTTTGTCATTGGAGTTGAAATTGAGATTATTTCTTCAGCTAGGCCTATCTTTGGTTTTGGGTCTACCGCATACCCCAGTTTGAATTATTGCCAGAAAATTGTTTATATTTGTTATGTTGACACCCCAAAGTATTGCATATGGAGTGCTTTGATGCCATGGATGCAACGGTTTTAGCCCAAAACATTTGAGAAGGTGTGTGGCGGTAATTTTTAAATTTTCAGATTTTTACGCCCACATTAGATTTGGACTGTGATTTAGGAGACACTGTTGTTGGTTACTGCATGAAAACTCTCCAGGTTGTTTTCTGCAAGGTCTCCTGAGTACACCCATGCCCCCCATGCATAGGTTTGCCAGGATTTTGAGAAGGTTCAAATACAATTTTTATGACTTTGTCATTGGAGTTGAAATTGAGATTATTTCTTCAGCTAGGCCTATCTTTGGTTTTGGGTCTACCGCATACCCCAGTTTGAATTTTTGCCAGAAAATTGTTTATATTTGTTATGTTGACACCCCAAGGTATTGCATATGGAGTGCTTTGATGCCATGGATGCAACGGTTTTAGCCCAAAACATTTGAGAAGGTGTGTGGCGGTAATTTTTCAATTTTCAGATTTTTACGCCCACTTTAGATTTGGACTGTGATTTAGGAGACACTGTTGTTGGTTACTGCATGAAAACTCTCCAGGTTGTTTTCTGCAAGGTCTCCTGAGTACACCCATGCCCCCCATGCATAGGTTTGCCAGGATTTTGGGAAGGTTTAAATACAATTTTTATGACTTTGTCATTGGAGTTGAAATGGAGATTATTTCTTCAGATAGGCCTATCTTTGGTTTTGGGTCTACCGCATACCCCAGTTTGAATTATTGCCAGAAAATTGTTTATATTTGTTATGTTGACACCCCAAGGTATTGCATATGGAGTGCTTTGATGCCATGGATGCAACGGTTTTAGCCCAAAACATTTGAGAAGGTGTGTGGCGGTAATTTTTCAATTTTTTTATTTTTACACCCACATTGGATTTGGACTGTGATTTAGGAGACACTGTTGTTGGTTACTGCATGAAAACTCTCCAGGTTGTTTTCTGCAAGGTCTCCTGAGTACACCCATGCCCCCCATGCATAGGTGTGCAAAGATTTTGGCAAAATACAGCACCAATTGTAGAACATAAAAATGTAGGAATGAAATGTAAAAGTCTGGTGCAGTAAAAGAAAAAAAAAAACTAAACTGAAATAACTAACTAGACGGTAAGAAAAAAAAATCACAGATCACGCACAGTGTGATACATCTTAAAACAGTCCCCAAGACATAGACCGGGTTGTTCAGGGCATTCTGGGCAGTAAAAGATTGTGTCTCTCCTCTGCCCCCTCTTGAAACACACCCTGCATCTTTTTTGGGGTTTCTGTTTGCCCTCAGTAGGGGGGATTTTATAAATAAAATGTGTAGCCCCAACTCTGTCCCCCATCACCGCCGGGGAGCAGGTGCATCCTGGTACAAAAACCCCGAAATGACCTGGAGCTGAAACTGTAAAAAGGACAGCGTCACTCCGGGGTTTGCCTTTTTGGAGAGCAAAAAGGCATTGTGGGTTACAATTTGCATCAGGTAAAGTGCAACCTTTTTGTACCAGGCCCTTGACTTCCGCATAATCTGGTAGGGCTGGAGCAGTTGATCTGCCAGATCAACCCCACCCATATGCCGGTTATAGGCTTTGATGCACACTGGCTTCCTGATGCGCTCAGCTCTGCCACGTACAGAGACCTCCACAGACCTCTCAGTGTGGATGGTGGATAGAAGGTATACATCCTTCTTGTCTCTGTACTTGACCACCAACAGCTCCTCTTGGTGCAGAGCTGAGGTCTCCCCCCTTTTTAACCGGGTGCGGACAAGCTGTGCTGTGAAACCTACGCGGTTCTTGCGAACAGTACCACATGCTGCTGTATCAAAACAATACAGCAGCTTGAACAAAGGGACGCTCGTATAAAAATTATCAACATACAAGTGGTACCCTTTGTTCATCAGGGGAAAAAGTAGGTCCCACACAATCTTGCCACTGGTTCCCATGTGTTCTGGGCAACCTGGAGGGTCAAGGCTACTATCCTTTCCCTCGTACACCCGGAAGGCCTGAGTATACCCACTCTCGCTGTCACAGAGCTTATACACCTTCACTCC
Organism: Leptobrachium leishanense; assembly: GCA_009667805.1. Classification (NCBI taxonomy): domain Eukaryota; kingdom Metazoa; phylum Chordata; class Amphibia; order Anura; family Megophryidae; genus Leptobrachium; species Leptobrachium leishanense. The sequence goes on from CM019063.1 coordinate 75,222,599, forward strand.
ATACCTGGAGCGTTTGGAAGGAATATACTGCTTGAATCCCAGCCTTCCCTTGTATTTCATTAGGGATTCATCCACGCGGATTTTCCTTCCAGGTGTATAAGCCTCTGCAAACGTGGAGGCGAAGTGGGTAATCAGGGGGCGGATTTTATACAGCCTGTCAAACTGGGGATGCTCTCTAGGAGGGCACAGGCTGTTGTCACTGAAGTGCATGAAACGCAAAATGTTTTCATACCTTCTACGTGACATTGATTGGGGGTAAATGGGGGTAGAGCAGATGGGGCTACTGCTCCAGTAGGAACGAATTGAGGGCTTCTTTATGATGCCCATCAGCATAGTAAGTGCCCAGAATTTCAGAAATTCTGGCACATCTAGCGGGGTCCATTGCTGCCTTGCCAAGTAGGAGTCTGGCTTCGCAGCACAATGCTGATGGGCATACAGATTTGATTGGGCAACAATGTGGTCCAACAAATCATCCCCCATAAACACCTGCAAAAACTGTGTGGCGGTAAATCCTGCAACATCAATATTGATGCCAGGATTTGCCATGAAAGGATGGATATCTGGCCTCTGGCAATGAGGCACTACCCACTCCTCAGCTGGAGCTGTGCGTCTCCTGCTGGCAGGTGGTGGCCCAGGATCTGCATCAGAAACATCACTAGGAGATACATCAGCCAGCTTAGACGATGTATCTAGCGATGTCTCTGAGCAGTTAACGGGGTCAAAATCTGGGTCGGAGTCCGACGCAGATGCCTCAGATTCTGACGCCAGGATGACATATGCCTCCTCGGCGCTGTACACCCGCTCAGACATTATATAAAATAGATTATAAAATTTTATAATTAGTATATATATATATATAAGCGGATTATTGGTTCTCAAAAGAACCGTTGGGTTTCACAAGAAAATACAAATAAACACCTAAATCTCTCTAAATCCCTCTAAACCTGCCTCAATTCTTCTAAATCTCCCTAAAATCTCTCTAATTCGTCCTCAATTTTTCTAATCTCACTAAATCTACCTAAAATCTCTAACCTGTCAAATCTGATCTCTCTCTCTCGCTCACCAAAACACAAGTGAGGAGAGGGAGGGAGAATCACAGAGGTCAGAGCCAATATTTACAAAATATTGACCTGACCTGACAAATTAGAAATTTTATTTTGATTTTTTATAACTTTTGATTGGATGTTGCTAGCCTGCCTCTCCGATGAGGCAGGCTAGGAACATCCCACACAGCCCCAAGATGACCCTGCCCTTAGAAGGGCAGCGCCATCTTGGCTGTCACTTTTATTTTATTTTATTCATTTTTAATTATTTCCTTTTTTTTCTTTTTTTACACTTTTATTTAGTCTGCTGGGTGCCTTGATCCCTCGAGGCACCCAGCAGAGCACCTGATCACTCATGTGATCTTTTTTGTACTGAGTGCCACGATACCTCGTGGCACTCAGTACTTCCTGCCGCTACCGGAAGTGATCGCTCGGGGGGAGCGATCACAGACGGACCGGCGGCAGGTAACCATATTGCAAGGATGCCTCGATGTCGAGGCATCCCTGCAATATACTCAGAGCAGCTGGAAGCGATACCGATCGCTTCCAGCGCTCTGCAGAAGTGCGGGGCACCTTTCCGGTCAAACCGGATGTTGATCGCTCCCGGGGAGCGATCACAAGGGGCCCCGGCACTTCTGTCCGCAATTGCACGGATGCCTGGACTCCCAGGCAGCGTGCAATGGCCCTGGAGCTGCTGGAAGCGATCCGATCGCTTCCAGCGCTCTCTAGAAGTGCGGGACACCTTTCCGGTGAAACCGGATGTTGATCGCTCCCGGGGAGCGATCACAAGGGGCCCCGGCACTTCTAACCGCCATTGCACGGATGCCTGGACTCCCAGGCAGCCTGCAATGGCGTTTGAGCTGCTGGAAGCAATCCGATCGCTTCCAGCGCTCAAAAGACCGCAGGACGTACCATGTACGTCAGCAGGTCTAAAAGAGACCCGCGGCCGTGACGTACATGGTACGTCCGCGGTCACTAAGGGGTTAATAGGGAACTCTTAAGGGACTTTAGACTATTCAGGTAGGGTGGTAGTTTCCCAGAAAAGCTTTTAAACACGAGGTTGGAAAGGTGAAGGGTACGTCTAGATTCCAACGATGGCCAGTTTAGTTCTTTTAACATGTCACAATGTTGGGTCATGTAGTTACATTATAGCACAAAGCAGCAGAATGAGTTATACAATGTAGTAAGTTTCTGGAGGTGTGTTTGAGGGGCAGCTGCATACACTACATCTCCGTATACACCAAAGGAGGGAGAGGGGGGACAGCAAAAGCTGAGCTGATATGTTAGTTAACTCTTGGGTGTATGACCTCCTCAAGATATCTTCACCTGTGTGAAACAAATATACACCTGGCACTCGGTTAATTTGAATTATAAAATCTAATCTGTAACGTGATACTAATTTGTGTGTGTGTGCGCGCATAATTTCACACTGTACATTACTGTAAGTTTTATTGCTGTGGAGCTCTGTGATATGCTCATACACATCGCACATTACTGTGAGTTTTATTGCTGTGGAGCTCTGATACTCTCATACTCACTGCACATTACTGTGAGTTTTATTGCTGTGGAGCTCTGTGATACGTTCATATACATAGAAACATAGAAACATAGAAAAATGTCGGCAGATAAGAACCTTTCGGCCCATCTAGTCTGCCCAATTACATGGATACTTAACCTGGATTGATGTTTTGTTTAGGATAGCCTTATGCCTATCCCATGCCTGCTTAAATTCAATTACTGTTTTGGCCTCAACCACTTCAACTGGAAGGCTGTTCCATGTATCCACCACCCTCTCAGTAAAATAATGCTTCCTGATGTTACTGTTAAACCTTTGCCCCTCTAATGTAAGACTATGTCCTCTTGTTTTGCTACTTTGTTTCCTTTTAAATATACTCCCTTCCTCTACCTTGTGGATTCCCTTTACGTATTTAAATGTTTCTATCATATCTCCTCTGTCTCGTCTTTTTTCCAAGCTGTACATGTTAAGATCATTAAGCCTTTCCTGGTAACTTTTCTCCTTCAAGCCATACACCGTTTTAGTAGCCCTTCTCTGAACTCTCTCTAATATGTCTATATCCTTCTGGAGATACGGTCTCCAGTACTGCACACAGTACTCCAAGTGAGGTCTCACCAGTGCTCTGTACAGTGGCATGAGCACTTCCCTTTTCCTACTGCTAATACCTCTCCCTACACAACCAAGCATTCTGCTAGCATTTCCTGCTGCTCTATTACATTGACTACTTACCCTTAGATCCTCTGAAATAATGACCCCTAAATCCCTTTCCTCAGATGTTGAGGTTAGGACTGTATCAAATATTCTATATTCAGCCCTTGGGTTTTTACGTCCCAGGTGCATTATCTTGCACTTATCCACATTAAAACTCAATTGCCACAGCTCCGACCATTTTTTTAGTTTACCTAAATCATTTGTCATTTGGCTGATCCCTCCAGGAACGTCAACCCTGTTGCAAATCTTTGTGTCATCAGCAAAAAGACATACTTTTCCATTAATACCTTCTGCAATATCACTAATAAAAATATTAAAGAGAATGGGTCCAAGTACTGACCCCTGAGGTACCCCACTGGTAACAAGACCTTGCGCCGAATAAACTCCATTTACTACAACCCTTTGTTGCCTGTCACTCAGCCACTGCCTAATCCATTCAACAATATTGGAATCCAAGCTCAAAGATTGCAATTTATTGATAAGCCTTCTATTCGGAACAGTATCAAAAGCCTTACTGAAATCTAAATCAGCAATGTCTACTGCACCACCTGTGTCTATTATTTTTGTTACCCAATCAAAAAAATCAATAAGATTAGTTATACACTGCATATTACTGCATATTACTGCGAGATTTATTGTTGTGGAGCTCTATAAAACATGCACAGGGCAAAGTGTTGGCTAAAGTGAAATGGGGGCCCCAAACTGGTATCCTTCCTAAGGTCCCATAGTGCCTTAATCCAGTTCTGGGTAGGATTGGAGTGAGTGGGGGGGGGGCAGAAAAAATACACCTTCGCCTGTGTAGACAAATAACCTTGCACTGGCCCTAGGTACCTGCTGTAAATGAGTGCCTCATGGCATATAGCGATGGGTTAGTGTCTCTACGTAGGCAGCAGCGCAGTGCGGAGCACTGAGTGTTTTCCTCTCACATCTGCCTACACACGGCGGCTGAGTTTAGGCATATGTGGTGTACGAGCAACCTCTATGTTACCAGGTGTTATATGAGCAACATCTATGTCAATGGGCGTGACAGCGGCAGCATATATTTATATATATTGCCATGGCTCCTCCATATGTAGCAGAATATTCATGCTAACATGTCCACAGGTGGCGGGGGGGGGCGCACAATTCTTGCCTTGCCCCGGGCGCTGGCAAACCACGCTACGCCACTGTAATGGGGATAAATTGATATTGGGGGAGAAATTAATTGATATTGGGTGAGAAATTAATTATGGGGGAGAAATTAATTGATATTGGGGGAGAATTTATTGATATGGGGGAGAAATTAATTGATATTAGGGGGAGAAATTGATATTGGGGCAATAAATTGATATTGGGAATTGATATGGGGGAGAAAGTAATTGGTATTCGGGGGAGAAATTAATTGTATGCTGGGGAGAAATTTAATTGGTATGTGATGGCATAGGTGTTGAATAAATTGATATTGGTACATTACTGTGCGTTTTATTACTGTGGAGCTCTGATACCCTCATACACACTGCACATTACTGTGGAGCTTTGACACCCTCATACACACTGCACATTACTTTGGGGCTCTGACACCCTCATACACACTGCACATTACTGTGGATCTCTGTGACACCCTCATAGACACTACACATTACTGTGGAGCTCTGTGACACCCTCATACACACTGCAAATTACTGTGGAACTCTGTGACACCCTCATACACACTGCACATTACTGTGGAGCTCTGACACCCTCATACATACTGCACATTACTGTGGAGCTCTGTGACGCTCCATAATGTACAGTGTTGTATGGGTTTTTACAGAGCTCCACAGTAATGTGCGGTGTGTGTGTATAAGCATATCACAGAGCTCCACAGCAATAAAACTCACAGTAATGTGCGGTGTGTATGAGCGTATCACAGAGCGCCACAGAAATAAAACTCACAGTAATGTGCAGTGTGTAGAAAAAAAAAATGTGGGCTGCGCAATCCAAAATGCCCGGGCCTATATTTTGTCCCAGTCCGGGCCTGCTTATAACCAGAGTGGTTGTTTATCTAACGAGAGGGGGGGAATAAATTCTGCCCCAGGCATCCATAACGCTGGTTACGCCACTGCTGGGGCTGCATTGTCCTGAAGGATGGAGCCGGCAGAGCCTATGACAGCTTCACTGCGAGCAGCTACAGCATCTATCCAGGGCGAGTGTCTCAATCCATGTGCTCACACACACACTGCACTTTGCTGGGGGTTTTATTGCTGTGGATTCTGATATGCTGACACACACTGCAGTTTGTTGGTTTCATTTCTGTGGATTCTGATATGCCCACACACACTGCACATTACTTTGAGTTTTAGTGCTACATACCCCCGGGGTGATATATGGCTATGTTTGTGAATGTACGGCTTGGCTGTAATGCATGTATTTGTCATTAAACAGGCTGCTGTGCGTAAAAGTCTGCAACTGTGTTCTTGTCGCAGTCCGGTGTTGCCCCCTTGCCCTGCACCCAAAGGCTGTTATTGCTCCTAGAATCGCCACATTATCTCCTGCCTGCACTTCACAAAGTAAGAATGACTTGTAAATTTGCCTCTGTCCTTAAAGGGTTAATAAAGGAGTATTTATTAGGACCCGAAAAATAGTCATAATAATCACCGTTTTTCCCTGGCTGCGAGAGTACCCCCACCTATTTTTCCATAAAAAAAAGCACTGTCGATGATATTTTCTTTCTTTGTCCTTAGGTTTCATGCAGTCTCACTAACTGTGTTTATATAATGTTTGTATTAAAAATCATTAAGGCTGGCTGTCCACTGGCACTGTAGTGCGGCAACTAACTTGGTTGCCTTACTATGGTCAACGCTATCGGCTGATCAGGGTCATCCACTGGAAGCGTCTGTGGATCTGTTGTCTGCTAATAGGATTAGCCTTCCAGTATACTCTGTCTCAGTAATGTGTTAATATCTGTGGTATATTCAAGTAGTTGCTTAATATTCTTTGTCAGGCAAACACTGCCTCATTATCTGCTGTCTTTAAACTGTATCTTGATTATTATCACGATTGCCATTGTCCCGTTTGTCTAGGAATGTTGAGCGAATGTTTATTCCATTCTAGGGTCAGGTTTTGTATATGTATAAAAACCATGTTTGACCGTATAAATATGTGTGCCTGTCCCCAATTAAAGAGTTCTATTTTGACCCTACATGCAGTCACGATTCATATTTGTGGGTAGCAGCTATATTATTTTGTCTTTTCCAACAAAAAGCTCCAGATCTACAGCTACAGATTATTTCTGGGGGATCTCTGCCAGTGGCGTAACTAGAAACCTGAGGGCCCCGGTGCAAGAATCCACGAAGGGCCCCCCCCCCAAAAAAATCTATGTATTTTTACTTATTTTTCACTGCAAAATAAAACAAAGATAGTATTGCCTAGGGATGCACCGATACCACTTTTTTAAGACCGAGTACGAGTACCGATACTTTTTAAAAGTACTCACCGATACCGAGTACCGATACTTTTCTTTAATGTCATGTGACGCTTTCCAATAAGAACAGACCATATAAAAATGCCCCCAGCTCACATGTATATCCTCCCGATATATATATATATATATATTCATACTGCCCCAGCTCATGGATTTGCCCCAGCTCACACATGGATATGCCCCAGCTCACACATGGATATTGCCCCTGCTCACACATGGATTTGCCCCAGCTCACACATGGATTTGCCCCAGCTCACACATGGATTTGCCCCAGCTCATGGATATGCCCCAGCTCACACATGGTTATGCCCCCCAGCTCACACATGGTATGCCCCCCAGCTCATGGATATGCCCCCAGCTCTCACATGGATATGCCCCCCAGCTCATGGATATGCCCCCCCAGCTCTCACATGGGTATGCCCCCCAGCTCATGGATATGCCCCCAGCTCATGGGTATGCCCCCCAGCTCATGGATATGGCCCCCCAGCTCATGGATATGCACCCCCAGCTCATGGATATGCCCCCCAGCTCTCACATGGGTATGCCCCCCAGCTCATGGATATGCCCCCCAGCTCATTGATATGCCCCCCAGCTCATGGGTATGCCCCCAGCTCATGGATATGGCCCCCCAGCTCATGGATATGCACCCCCAGCTCATGGATATGCCCCCCCAGCTCATGGGTATGCCCCCAGCTCATGGGTATGCCCCCAGCTCATGGATATGGCCCCCCAACTCATGGATATGCCCCCCCAGCACTCACATGGGTATGCCCCCCAGCTCATGGGTAAGCCCCCCAGCTCATGGATATGGCCCCCCAGCTCTCACATGGGTATGCCCCCCAGCTCATGGATATGCCCCCCAGCTCATGGGTATGCCCCCAGCTCATGGGTATGCCCCCCAGCTCTCACATGGATATGCACCCCCAGCTCATGGATATGCCCCCCAGCTCTCACATGGATATGCACCCCCAGCTCATGGATATGCCCCCCAGCTCATGGGTATAAGGGCCCCCCAGCTCATGGGTATAAGGGCCCCCAGCTCTTACCTTTGCTGGCCCCGGGCAGGCTCCGCCGGCGCTCCGTTCCTCTGAGGCGAGTGGCCGCTGGAAGCATGCGACTTGGCCGCTCGCCGGAAACCACCTGATCAGCGCAGAGGTCTCGCGAGAGGATCTCGTGTGCTGGTCAGGTGGTTCCTATCCCACGTGAGCGGCCAAGCTGCATGTCAGTGGCCGCTCGCAGGGAGAGGGACGGCCAGCGTGCGGCTCCCAGATTCCGGCGCTGATTGCCGGAATCTGGCGGGCGGAGCCGGGCCCCCCTCCAATGGCGGAATGCCAGGGCCGGTCGCAACGGCGACCGCTGCGACCCTGGTACTTCCGCCACTGATCTCTGCCCATCTTTAATCTTTGTCTAAGGACTGGAGAAAGGCACCAGAGTCATGAGGGGAACACGGGGCTCCAGTAAGGAAGCAGCATTGACAAGTGTGACTCGGTCGGGTTACTGAGATCTGTTACAATACCTACATTTTTTTTTTAAAAAAGACCAATAAAAAGCTGTTTTTTTGCAGACTAAAAAATAAACGGTTGGATAAAAAATAAATAAAACCGAAAATATTTTTTACATTGAATCCAGTGGGCTTCGCACTGAATCACTGCTCTATGGGGCAATTTCCCTGCAGCGGCATGGCGGTTTAACTATACAATTCATCTTTTTCATGTAAATTGTATCAGATCGTCCGATTTCATCTGACAAATCCCATGAAAAGTGAAAGGATTGCTAATCTGTTGTAATCGCATAAAATCATGCAAAATCGTTTATCGGTGGTCGGATGCAGTGGAAGAGGGCTGATACACCTGCATGTTGTAGGATCGGTTGGACGACTTCAGACGATATTGTATGATCGCACCATCGCACAAATACGGTGCCAGTGGAGAGCCGAACTAAATTAGCCAAATCCGCTGATTTCAGCATCGGTTATGGAGTAACGTGTATGTGCAATGTATGTAATGTTAATATTTTATGCTGATCTGATGATTTATTTTCAGTAGTTATGAGATTTGGGACTTTGTAGGATCAGAACAATTTATTGCATGATTTCAATGACGCGTATTGGATATGTTCTTTCCTGGGATGACAGGTGTTGCCTCTTGGCACATTATTATTATTATTCTTTATTTATAAAGCGCCAGCATATTCCGCAGCACATGATCCCATATTCCACATATTCTATGTGCACAGTTTGGTTTGATGTTTCTGTCTCTTTTCAGCTGTTTTCCTCTTACTGATGATGGTTTATTCAGAGGATATCCTGCCATTTGAGTGACGCCCTCTGATGTTACGGCATCCACTCAGCGATCCACTTAAAGTCTCTGAAGATGTCTTGGTGTTCCTCAGTCAGATTCGGCCGATCAGAAAGTGTTAAATAGGGATGAACTGTTCGGGTTCGGACGGTTCGGAGTTCGACCCGAACTTTGGCAGTTCGAAAGTTCGCGAATTTCGAACTTTTTGGGTGTGTCCGGTTCGAGTTCGAAAAAAAAAAGAAATTTTGAAAAAAGTATAGAAAATGCTTAAAAAATACTAAAAAATCTAGAAATAAAGAGACTCTTTACTGCAGAATATTAAAAGCAACGGTTTATTAGATATTGAATTAAAAACTAATGTGTACGTGGAAAGATTATCAACTCTAAATGACCTCTGTTCACAAACGGGCATAACACCAGGTGTTTTTAGTCTGGTAATCAATTTGATACATTGTACACCATACTGAGGGTGGGGTGGTGTCTGCTTCTGATTGAGATTTGAGAATTAATTTCCCTAAAACATCCTAATATGCTTCATTTAACCCTTTTGCTGCTGAGGCTTTTGACACCTCTGTGCTGACGTCATTTTTACCGCTTTCGCTTATCATTTTTAACCGTGTTTTGTAGCCATATTTTGATATATGACCCAGACATATTATATATCGTTCTTTCCGGCAGACTTGGCAGATTCATAATATGTCATTATTATATGTATACGTTATGTCATGTCTGTATATTATAACAAAAATGCAATAAAATTTGAATTTTCAATAATTTATTATGTGTAAAGTGTTTTTTTCACATTTTAACATGCGATCGTTTGCGGTTATATTTTGTGTGGGGTGCGCTTGTTAAAAAAATTAGAAATGTTGTCTCGTTACATTTTTTTTGGGGGAAAATTTCGCTTTTTTTAACAAACACACCGCATGCAAAAATCGTTAGTGCAGCATTATTGTTCACTTTATAATTGAAATGGGAACAATATTGCTGCATTAACAAAACAAAAACAAAAAAAAACTTGTTTATTCTTTTTTTAGAATTTTTTTTAAAAAATATTTTTATTTTTTATTTTTATTTATTTACTTTTTTTAAAAAAAAAAAACATTTTTCATGCTCATGTTTGGTATCCTTAGAAAGGCCATGCTCCGGCCGATCCAACGATATCAAACATTAACCTCTAGCTGCCACGGATCGGGAGATAGGGGGTTCATTGGAACCCCCTATCTCCACCATTGGTGGCAGCTAGGGGTTAACTCCAGGACTGGCGTCATCGTGCTAGTCCTCAGGGGGAGTTCCTGGAAACTTGGCCGACATCCAAGATGTTGGCCAGCTCCAGGAGAGGATCACGATCCGGTGCTTTTCAGCGCCGATTCGTGATCCGGCTCCCCAGGGGTTAATCACAGCCAGCGTTTGGAAGGGCAGGCTGTGCCCTTCCAAATGGTGCCTGGATTAACCATCTGCCCCCCGGCGATCGGGAGGGAGAGAGGTCCGAAGGACCTCCCCCCCTCCATTTCAGGCGCTTCCTCCACACATGCGGGGGGGCGCCTGAATTAGATGTCATCGCACCGCCGTGATGAAATCTAATTGCTCCGCCTGGGTCCCGGAGTGCTGGGCTGCCATCCAAGATGTCAGCCCGCACCGGGGGGCGCAGCAATCCACCGGAATCCGGCGGATTGCTGCCTCCTGTGCATGGACGCGCTCAGCGCGTCCATAGCACAGGAGAACCACTAGGCTGGACACGCTGAGCGCGTCCATAGCAGCCAAGTGGTTAACTGGTGTTTGAAAAAAATTCAAAATAACATCTAAGGCTAGGGTCAGATGAGCGCATTTTGTACGGACTGTGCGTCCGTGCATTACGGACGTACTTACTGACTGACAACAAGGTAGTGGCCAAACAGTCCGTTTTTTTCACTGACGTATTTTTTGACTGATGTAGCAGGGAAAATAAATTAAAATGAAAAAACATTCTGTCCGTCAAAAATGCTGGACGTATAAATGCAGTCCATCTGACCTCGTTTCATCACTCACATACAAAGCTACACGGACATTGCGAACGTGGCGCACTCCGCACGTCCGTTCTAGCAGTATTACGTTCTTGCCTAACCTGCGTCCGTTTGCTGCGTCCGCCATGCATCCGCACTTCCGTGCAGACGTACTTCGTGTGTCGGGCTCCATTGGTCAGAATGCTATGCTGCCACGGACGTACAAATGTGCGGCAACACGGACGTGATAACTGCGCTCGTCTGACCCCAGCCTTAAGCAATGTTATTTTTCACCTCGGGATTAAACATTCACAGGGTTATACAGAGAGCGGTGAAAAGCAGGAGAATAACTGGAGAAGTGAAAATCCTAGGTCAAAATAGCCAAACCAGAAAAATTCTCCCATTTAACTCACTTTCCAAATTGGCTATTTGGTCTAGATTGTTCTCTTCTCCTGCCAGTTCTCCTGGCTTTCACCTCTCTCTCAGGGTTGTTCAGAGAAAGGTGAAAACCAGGAGAATGGCAGGAAAAGAGAACAATCTGGACCAAATAGCCGATTTGGAAAGTGAGATAAGGCTAGGGTCAGACTAATGCATTTTTCACAGCGACCGAAAGTGCGTCCGAACGCATTGCCATATTTTTTCACGGAATGCGCGAAAACGGTCATACGATGCACATTTTTGTGCGTGATTTTTTACGGATCCAAACCAGGAAACTTTGGGTGTCTGGACGTTATGTTGGCCGGACATGAGCAGGGTCTGACGTCTCCAAATCACACACACACGCCACTAGTGGACGCAGCGCACTCTGTACGTCCGTACTAGCGGTTCTGCGTTCTCGAAAAAATGCGTTCATTTTCCACTTGCGTTGCGCAGCCGGACTTTCGTGCGACCGTACTTCGTATATTGGCTGTCATTGCCCATCATTTGCTGCTAATGCGGCCGTGATTAAGTGTGCCTAAACGCATGTTAAAAATTCGCTAGTCTGACCCTAGCCTAAATGGGAGAATTTTTCTGGTTTGGCTATTTTGACCTAGAATTTTCCATTCTCCAGTCATTCTCCTGCTCTTCACCGCTCTCTGAATAACCCTGACAGGGTTATTCAGAGAAAGGTGAAACTCAGGAGAATGACTGAAGAGAAAATTCTAGGTCAAAATAGCCGAACCAGAAAAATTCTCCCATTTATCTCACTTTCCAAATCGGCTATTTGGTCTAGATTGTTCTCTTCTCCTGCCAGTTCTCCTGGCTTTCACCTCTCTCTCAGGGTTGTTCAGAGAAAGGTGAAAACCAGGAGAATGGGAGGATACGAGAACAATCTGGACCAAATAGCCGATTTCGAAAGTGAGATAAGGCTAGGGTCAGACTAACGCATTTTTCACAGCGACCGTCAAAAAGTGCGTCCGAACGCATTGCCTTATTTTTTCACGGAATGCGCGAAAACGTTCATACGATGCGCATTTTTGTGTGTGATTTTTTACAGATCCAAACCAGGAAACTTTGGGTGTCTGGACGTTATGTTGGCCGGAGAAAATTCTAGGTCAAAATAGCCAAACCAGAAAAATTCTCCCATTTTTCTCACTTTCCAAATCGGCTATTTGGTCTAGAATTTTCCATTCTCCAGTCATTCTCCTGCTTTTCACCGCCAAAAAATCAGTAAACTTTGTCTGCGTGTCCGAAAATGTCTCCTCTTTTCATACAGACTGCCGCCCCAAGCAGTTGTTTATGGATAGATTAAAGGAAAAGCATTTACCGTCATTTGAAATGTCATTTTTTGGTTTTTACATATTTCTATACATCCTAGAAATCCGCCACTTCACGGGCAGGTTATGGGGACCTCCTAGGCATGATATTTGAAGGAATTTTTCGTTTTTATTTTTAACCCTTATTTCATGGAAAACTCACTGTCCCTTTAACCACTTGGCTGCTATGGACGCGCTCAGCGCGTCCAGCCAAGTGGTTCTCCTGTGCTACGGACGGCAACGCGATGACATCTAATTCAGGCGCCCCCCCGCATGTGCGGAGGAGGCGCCTGAAAGGGAGGGGGTGGGGAGGTCCTTCGGACCTCTCTCCCTCCCGATCGCCGGGGAGCAGGGGGTTAAGACAGGCACCGCTTGGAAGGGCACAGCCTGCCCTTCCAAACGGTGGCTCTCATTAACCCCTGGGGAGCCGGATCACGAATCGGCGCTGAAAAGCGCCGGTTCGTGATCCTTTCCCGGAGCTGGCCGACATCTTGGATGTCGGCCAAGCCTCCGGGAACTCCCGCTGAGGACTGGCGTCATCGTGCATAGCACGATGACGCCAGTCGTGGAGTTAACCCCTAGCTGCCACCAACGGTGGAGATAGGGGATTCCAATGAATCCCCTATCTCCCGATCCGTGGCAGCTAGGGGTTAATGTTTGGTACTGTTGGATCGGCCAGAGCATGGCCGTTCCAACGATACCAAACACCACTTGAAAAAAGTTTTTTTTAAAAAAAAAATTAAAAATAAAAATACAAAAATATTTAAAAAAAAATTATAAAAAAAAAAAATAAACAATTTTGTTTTGGTTTGTTAATGCAGCAATATTGTTCCCATTTCAATTATAATGTGAACAATGATGCTGCACTAACGATTTTTGTATGCGGTGCGTTTGTTAAAAATCGCGTAATTTCCCCCAAAAAAAAATGTAACGAGACCCCATCTCTAATTTTTTTAACAAGTGCACCCCATACAAAATATAACCGCAATTGCTCGCATGTTAAAATGTGAAAAAAATACACTTTACACGTTGTAAATTATTGAAAATTCATATTTTATTGCATTTTTTGTTATAATATACAGACAGGTCATGACGTATACATATAATAATGACATATTATTGATCTGCCGAGTCTGATGGAAAGAACGATATATAATATGTCTGGGTCATATACTAAAATAAGCCTTCAAAACGCATTTAAACATGATGAGCAAAACCGGTAAATATGACCTCAGCACAGAGGCGTGAAACGCCTCAGCAGCGAAAGGGTTAAAAACGGTTTTTTTTTTAAACTTTTTGTCCTTGTTTCCTGTCCCCCAGGGCACTACCCGGACCCCCATACACTTTTTATGGCAAATATCTAGCATATATGCCCTCTTGGAGGGCACTCTAAAAACCGAATTTTCAGCCCCATTGACTTGTATGGAGTTCGAGTTCGGGTTCGGGTTCGGATCCGAACATTTGGAAAGTTCGGGTTCGGCTTCGAACCGAACTCGGGGAGTGTTCGGCTCATCCCTAGTGTTAAACCGACGGCAATGGATGTAAAGTCTGAATTAAAAACCTAAAATGTGATAAAAACCTCAGTGATTTAAGTGTTCAATCAGAGCCTGGTGTTTATCTGTGTTTTGATATCACTGCTATTATTAGCTTGGTGTGATTTATTTTCAGCAAACATTTACTTTTTACAAACTTTGGATGTAAAAAAAACTCTATTTTCTGTATTGGTTTTCCCTTTTGCGTTTCTTCATTGTTTGCAAATGTTTGTGTATACATAAAACTCTATTACTAAACCATGATCTCATAATTTCTCTTTTTCTATAGAGAATGTGAATCCAAGTACAAGCACAGAGAATTGTCTTAGTAAACTTTAAGAAACGTTTAAGAAATATAAAACAAAACTTTAGAACTAACATTCAAACTCCTAGATAAAAAACCCAATTATGGAGAGAATTTCTCCAACAGTTTTGCAACCCAGGATGCCTCAACCCCTTTACTACCAAATGCATTTTTTTTGGTGGAAAAATAACTATCATGATGTTTTATTTTAAACATGGGATGCGAAATTATCAGTTAAATATAGAGTTAGGCTACGGTCAGACGAAAGCATTTTTCCCTGCGAACGTGAAAAAGTGCGTCCGAACGCATTGACGGATTTTTTCACGGAATGCGCAAAAACGGTCAGATGACGCGCATTTTCGGGCATGATTTTGTACGGATCGTCAATAAAACTCTTTTTGCGTCTGGACGTTATGTAGGCTGGACATTAGCAGCGTCTGACATCTCCTAATCACGCAAACACGCCGCTATGCCGCAGCTGCGCACTCAGTACGTCAGTACTAGCGGTTCAGCGTTCTCAAAAAAATGCGTTCAAATTCCACTTGCGTTGCACGGCCGGACTTTTGTGCGGCCGTACATCGTATATTGGCCGTCATTGCCCGTCATCTGCTGCTAGTGCGGCCGTAATTATGTGCGCCAGAACGCACGTTAAAAGTGCGCTGGTCTGACCCCAGCCTAAAACCCTCTTCCCTGGTATCCTTTCTCTTCCAAGTCATACACCATTTTAGTAGCTCTTCTCTGAACTCTCTCTACGGTATCTATATCTATCTGGAGATACGGTCTCCAGTACTACACACAGTACTCAAAGTGAGGTCTCACCAGTGTTCTGTACAACAGCATGACTACTTCCCTCTTTCTACTGCTAATACCTCTCCCTACACAACCAAGCATTCTGCCAGCATTGTCTACTTACCCTTAGATCCTCTGCAATAATAACCCCTAAATCCCAACCCTCAGATGTTGAGGTTAGGACTGTATCAAATATTCTATATTCAGTCCTTGGGTTTTTGGGCACCAGGTGCATTTCCTTGCACTTATCCACATTAAAACTCAGTTGTCAAAGCTCTGACCATTTTTTTAGTTTAGGCTGGAGTCAGACGAACGCAGTGCGAACGTGCGTTTAGCCGCACTTTATTACGGCTGTGGTAGCAGCAAATGACGTCCATCGCAGGCCCACAAATGAAGTACGGCCGCGCAACGTAAGCGGCAAACGAACGCATTTTCGCAAGAACATCGAACCGCTAGTACTGACATACTGTCAGGGTGCTGGTTCCAGGTTGGCAGTTTGAACTCAATATGCGGTGACATGTAGGAGTCACACAGGTTACATGGCACAGAAGGATTTATTAAATCAACAAAACAGGAAGCAAACGGATGAATCAGAATAACAGGCAAGCAACAGATTCTATAGGTTGGTTCCAGGGGATGCTTGGAAGCAGAGTTCCACTTGAGAGTGGGGGGTTCCACTTGAGAGCGGGGGGTTCCACTTGAGAGCGGAGGGTTCCACTTGAGAGCGGGGGGTTCCACTTGAGAGCGGGGGGTTCCACTTGAGAGCGGGGGGTTCCACTTGAGAGCGGGGTACCTTTTGAGAACTGGGGTTCCACTTAAGAGCAAGGGGTTCCACTTGAGAGCGGGGGTCCACTTGAGAGCGAGGGTCCACTTGAGAGCGGGGGTTCCTTGTAAACAAGCAGAGTTTTAGTAAGCTGGAAACAGGATGTCAGATATACAAAGCTCTTGGGAGAGCAGGCTTCTTCTTTTACAGACAAGCTGAACAAAATAATTAAGCAAGGTGTTGTGTGTGCTCCACCCTTAAATAGCGATAGATTTAACAGAAGGGTAGGAGCACCTGTATCTGCTATGGTGAATGGCAAGGTCCAAAAATCAAAGCTGAAAGGGGGCTGCCAGGTTATTGGAAGGAAGGAGCAGTCTTTGGTTTATTCTTCTTGCGCCGCCTGCTGCTAGGACCATGACACGTACAGAGTGCGCTGCGTCCGCATAGCGGCGTGTGTGCGTGATTAGGAGACGTCAGACGCTGCTTATGTCCGGCATACATAACGTCCAGACACTCAAAGTTTCCTGGTCTGGATCCGTAAAAAAAAAATCACGGGCGTAATTGCGCATTGTATGACTGCTATCGTGTGAAAACGTACGTCCATGCGTTCAGACGCACTTTTTTACAGACGATGCGAAAAATGCGTTCGTCTGACCCCTAGCCTTACATAAATCATTTGGCCGATCCCTCCAGGGACATCAACCCTGTTGCAAATCTTTGTGTCATCAGCAAAAAGACACACCTTTCCATTAATACCTTCTGCAATATGTCAGGGTTTCTGTCCGTATAAATAAACTAGCTTTTGCCAGCGGCTTCGCTCGCGTGGATTTTAGGATTTGTTAAAATTGTTTTTTAAAAGAAACTTGAGGTTTTTTTGGTAGAACCCCCCTTTCCCCCCACTTGGGATTTTTGGAAAACATGTTTTTTTTTTTCTCAAGAAGAATGTAAGTGCCAAATTTCACACTTGTAACATCTTTGGTTTTTGAACTATAGGTATACTGATAAAAGTATTCACATCCATTTCCCCCACCCCCCTTAACTGGATTTTCAGAAAATGGTAAAACATGTTTTTTTTTGCACGAAGATTGTAAATATTGAATTTCACACCTGTAACATCATTGGTTTTTGAAATATAGGTATAGTGATAAAGGTATTCATCCCCCTTTTTGCCCCCCCACTGGATTTTTTGGAAAATGATAAAACACGTGTTTCTTTATTTTCAAAAGATTGTAATTACCAAACTTCACACCTGTAACATCTTGGTTTTTGAAATATAGATATACTGATAAAAGTATTCAGACCCCTTTCCCTCGACCCCCCCCCACTTATTTGGATTTATGGAAAATGGCAAAACACATGTTCGTTTTTTTCACGAAGATTGTAAATACCAAATTTCACACCTGTAACATCTTCGGTTTCTGAAATATAGGTATACTGATAAAAGTATTCACCCCCCCTTTTTTTCCCCCACTTGGATTTTTGGAAAATGGTAAAACACGTGTTTCTTTATTTTCAAAAGATTGTAATTACCAAACTTCACACCTGTAACATCTTGGTTTTTGAAATATAGATATACTGATAAAAGTATTCAGACCTCTTTCCCTCGACCCCCCCTTATTTGGATTTATGGAAAATGGCAAAACACATGTTCGTTCTTTTCATGAAGATTGTAAATACCAAATTTCACACCTGTAACATCTTCGGTTTCTGAAATATAGGTATACTGATAAAAGTATTCAACCCCCACGTTTTGCCCCCTCCCACTAAATTTTTGGAAAATGGTAAAATAGGTGTTTTTTTGTTTCTCAAGACGAGTCTAAATACCAATTTTCACGTATGTAACATCTTCTGTTTTTGAGATACAGGTATCCTGATTAAAAGTATTCAGCCCCCCTTCCCCCCCC
Organism: Leptobrachium leishanense; assembly: GCA_009667805.1. NCBI lineage: Eukaryota > Metazoa > Chordata > Amphibia > Anura > Megophryidae > Leptobrachium > Leptobrachium leishanense. Next base: position 75,240,618 of record CM019063.1, read on the forward strand.
CACTTGGTATTTTTGGAAAATGGTAAAATACTTGTTTTTATTTTTCAAGAAGATTGTAAATACCAAATGTAACGTCTGTAACATCTTTGGTTTTGGAAATATAGGTAAAATGATAAAAATATTCAGACCCCTTTCCCTCGACCCCCCCCCCAATTGGATTTGTGGAAAATGGCAAAAAACATGTTTGTTTTTTTCACGAAGATTGTAAATACCAAATTTCACACCCGTAACATCTTCGGTTTTTGAAATATAGGTATACTGATAAAAGTATTCAACCCCCCTTTTTGCCCCCAAGGAATTTTCAGAACATGGTAAAATACATGTTGTTTTATTTTTCAAGACTAATCTTAATACCAATTTTCAGGACTGTAACATCGTCTGTTTTGGAGATACAGGTATCCCGTTTAAAATATTTAAAATATTCAACCCCCTTTTTTCACCCCCCCACTTGGAGTTTTTGAAAAACGGTAAAATACGTGTTTTTTTATTTTTCAAGACGAATCTAAATACCGATTGTCACATCTGTAGCATCTTCTGTTTTTGAGCTATAGGTATCCTGTTTAAACTATTCAACCACCCTTTTCACCCCCTTATGGGTGGATTTTCCAAAAATTCTTCCTTAGTGGGCGCCTACATCATAAAAACAGTGCACCTTCAAAATTTTACGTTCCTAGGTTAAATGGTTTCAGCTGGGCGTTGATGAGTCAGTCAGTCAGGACTTTCGCGTTTATATATATAGATGCATTTAACCCCCCATTTTGCCCCCCATGGAATTTTAATAAAATGCTAAAATACGTGTTTTTTTATGTTTCAAGACGAATCTAAATACCGATTTTCACGTCTGTAACATCTTCTGTTTTTGAGCTATAGGTATTGTGTTTAAAATATTTAAAATATTCAACCCCCTTTTTCACCCCCTTAGGGGCAGAGTTTCCAAAAATCCTTCCTTAGTGGGTGCCCACATCATAAAAACAGTGCACCTTCAAAATTTCACGTTCCTAGGTTAAACGGTTTCAGCTGGGCATTGTTGAGTCAATCAGTCAGTCAGGACTTTCGCGTTTATGATAAAAGTATCCAACCCCCCTTTTTGCCCCCCAAGGAATTTTCAGAAAATGGTAAAATACGTGTTTTTTTATTTGTCAAGATGAATCTAAATACCGATATTCACGTCTGTAACATCTTCTGTTTTTAAGATATAGGTATCGTGTCATGTTTCACATGACTTGTGATATGCCTTTAAGAATTGCACATGTCTCATCTAACCCCGAGTTTCTCTCCTCCCCTCCTCATGGTGCAGTAATTTCCTGTCCAGATAGCTCCACCCTTGTTCTCTTCCCAGTAATCCTTTGCAAGCCTTATGGACTCAGATTCATTATGATTTTTTGACCTATCCGATGTATATTGTTGTGGATTTTCTACAGTTTTGGAATAAAACTTCAACAGGTCTTCAAGGTGTCATCTGGATTGAGTCACTGTCTGTAATTCATCTAGACTGGGAGTTATCGCCATCTCATCACAACAGTAAGTTAAGAGATCACATTCTCAGTGCTTTGGTGGAGAAACAGAACAGTCAAAAAATCATAAAATCAGTCAGAAGATCTTAGAAAGATCAGCCAAAAGATCAAGAAAGATCAGTCAGACATCCTCCATAGGATCCTTGCTAGCTCTGGATACACAGGGAGACGCTGTAGAGACACTGGAAATAGCAGCTTCACACAGTGCAGCCATTACCACAAGCCTGTATGTGCCTGCAAGCAAGTCCCAGCATAGCATTCAACAGTGTCAGGATATTAGTGCTGTAAAAATTCAATACATCTGTGCTTTACTAACAGTTTATACAGTGCATCTGTACACTACAACCAGTTTATTCCTCTGTATGCATTGCACGTGATTTGACTGTGAAAAGAAAGTAAAAACAAATCTTTCTACAACCGTTGCCTAGAAATCCTAGCTGAGCTGAGCAAAATTTATATATTTCTCTGCTGCTATAGAACTATATCATTAACCCTCTCCTTGCAAAATGTTCCAGCAAATCAACATGCAATCTGACACACTACCAGACTCAGAAATCCTTTCAGATCAGGAATTAAACCCTGAACCAAACAAAAGGAAAAAAAGATTAACAAAACCAACCTGGAAAGTACAAGAAAATCTTGAAGCTGACGCAAAAAAGTTGCTGTCTCATACGAATGATCTCTGGTGTACTGCTGTCACATGCATGTCAGCTCTCTCTCAACCATGTCATGATGCATTACAACTAGAGAGCACTATTAACCCCTTAGGGACCTTGGACGTACCATGTACGTCATGGCCGCGGGTCTCTTTTAGACCCGCTGACGTACATGGTATGTCCTGCGGTCTTTTGAGCGCTGGAAGCGATCGGATCGCTTCCAGCAGCTCAAACGCCATTGCAGGCTGCCTGGGAGTCCAGGCATCCATGCAATGGCGGTTACAAGTGCCGGGGCACCTTGTGATCGCTCCCCGGGAGCGATCAACATCCGGTTTTACCGGAGAGGTGCCCGGCACTTCTAGAGAGCGCTGGAAGCGATCGGATCGCTTCCAGCTGCACTGTGTATATTGCAGGGATGCCTCGACATCGAGGCATCCTTGCAATATGCTTACCTGCCGCCGGTCCGTCCGTGATCGCTCCCCCGAGCGATCACTTCCGGTAGCGGCAGGAAGTACTGAGTGCCACGAGGTATCGTGGCACTCAGTACATAATAGATCACATGAGTGATCAGGTGCTCTGCTGGGTGCCTCGAGGGATCAAGGCACCCAGCAGAGTAAAAAAAAGTGTAAAAAAAGAAAAAAAAAGTTAAATAAAAATAAATAAAAAGGTATAAAATAAAAAACTGACAGCCAAGATGGCGCTGCCCTTCTAAGGGCAGGGTCATCTTGGGGCTGAGTGGGATGTTCCTAGCCTGCCTCATCAGAGAGGCAGGCTAGCAACATCCAATCAGAAGTTATAAAAAATCAAAATCAAATTTCTAATTTGTCAGGTCAGGTCAATATTTTGTAAATATTGGCTCTGACCTCTGTGATTCTCCCTCCCTCTCCTCACTTGTGTTTTGGTGAGCGAGAGAGAGAGATCAGATTTGACAGGTTAGAGATTTTAGGTAGATTTAGTGAGATTAGAAAAATTGAGGCAGATTTAGAGAGATTTTAGGGAGATTTAGAAGAATTGAGGCAGGTTTAGAGTGATTTAGAGAGATTTAGGTGTTTATTTGTATTTTCTTGTGAAACCCAACGGTTCTTCTAAGAACCAATAATCCGCTTATATATATAATAATTATAAAATTTTATAATCTATTATATATAATGTCTGAGAGGGTGTACAGCGCCGAGGAGGCATATGCCATCCTGGCGTCAGAATCTGAGGCATCTGCGTCAGACTCAGACCCTGATTTCGACCCCGCTAACTGCTCAGAGACGTCGCTAGATACATTATCTACGCTGGCTGATGTATCTAGTGATGTTTCTGATGCAGATCCTGGGTCACCACCTGCCAGCAGGAGACGCACAGCTCCAGCTGAGGAGTGGGTAGTGCCTCATCGCCAGAGGCCAGATATCCCTCCTTTCACGGCAAATCCTGGCATCAATATTGATGTTGCAGGATTTACCGCCACACAGCTTTTGCAGGTGTTTATGGGGGATGATTTGTTGGGCCACGTCGTGGCCCAATCAAATCTGTATGCCCATCAGCATTGTGCTGCGAAGCCAGACTCCTACTTGGCAAGGCAGCAATGGACCCCGCTAGATGTGCCAGAATTTCTGAAATTCTGGGCACTTACTATGCTGATGGGCATCATAAAGAAGCCCTCAATTCGCTCCTACTGGAGCAGTAGCCCCATCTGCTCTACCCCCATTTACCCCCAATCAATGTCACGTAGAAGGTATGAAAACATTTTGCGTTTCATGCACTTCAGTGACAACAGCCTGTGCCCTCCTAGAGAGCATCCCCAGTTTGACAGGCTGTATAAAATCCACCCCCTGATTACCCACTAAGCCGCCAGGTTTGCAGAGGCTTATACACCTGGAAGGAATATCTGCGTGGATGAATCCCTAATGAAATACAAGGGAAGGTTGGGATTCAAGCAGTATATTCCTTCCAAACGCTCCAGGTATGGAGTGAAGGTGTATAAGCTCTGTGACAGCGAGAGTGGGTATACTCAGGCCTTCCGGGTGTACGAGGGAAAGGATAGTAGCCTTGACCCTCCAGGTTGCCCAGAACACATGGGAACCAGTGGCAAGATTGTGTGGGACCTACTTTTTCCCCTGATGAACAAAGGGTACCACTTGTATGTTGATAATTTTTATACGAGTGTCCCTTTGTTCAAGCTGCTGTATTGTTTTGATACAGCAGCATGCGGTACTGTTCGCAAGAACCGCGTAGGTTTCCCAGCACAGCTTGTCTGCACCCGGTTAAAAAGGGGGGAGACCTCAGCTCTGCGCCAAGAGGAGCTGTTGGCGGTCAAGTACAGAGACAAGAAGGATGTATACCTTCTATCCACCATCCACACTGAGAGGTCTGTGGAAGTCTCTGTACGTGGCAGAGCTGAGCGCATCAGGAAGCCAGTGTGCATCAAAGCCTATAACCGGCATATGGATGGGGTTAATCTGGCAGATCAGCTGCTCCAGCCCTACCAGATTAAGCGGAAGTCAAGGGCCTGGTACAAAAAGGTTGCAATTTACCTGATGCAAATTGCAACCCACAATGCCTTATGGTGCTCTGCAAAAAGGCAAACCCTGGAGTGACGCTGTCCTTTTTACAGTTTCAGCTCCAGGTCATTTCGGGGTTTTTGTACCAGGATGCACCTGCTCCCCGGGCGGTGATGGGGGACAGAGTTGGGGCTACACATTTTATTTATAAAATCCCCCCTACTGAGGGCAAACAGAAACCCCAAAAAAGATGCAGGGTGTGTTTCAAGAGTGGGCAGAGGAGAGACACAATCTTTTACTGCCCAGAATGCCCTGGACAACCCGGTCTGTGTCTTGGGGACTGTTTCAAGATATATCACACTGTGCGTGATCTGTGATTTTTTTTTTCCTTTCTATTTTTTCTCACACTCCAGTTAGTTAGTTCAGTTTAGTTTTTTTTTTCTTTTACTGCACCAGACTTTTACATTTTATTCGTACATTTTTATGTTCTACAATTGGTGCTGTATTTTGCCAAAATCTTTGCACACCTATGCATGGGGAGCATGGGTGTACTCAGGGGACCTTGCAGAAAACAACCTGGAGAGTTTTCATGCAGTAACAAACAACAGTGTCTCCTAACTCACAGTCCAAAACTACTGTGGGCGTAAAAATCTGAAAATTGAAAAATTACCGCCACACACCTTCTCAAATGTTTTGGGCTAAAACCGTTGCATCCATGGCATCAAAGCACTCCATATGCAATACCTTGGGGTGTCAACATAACAAATATAAACAATTTTCTGGCAATAATTCAAACTGGGGTATGCGGTAGACCCAAAACCAAAGATAGGCCTAGCTGAAGAAATAATCTCAATTTCAACTCCAATGACAGAGTCATAAAAATTGTATTTGAACCTTCCCAAAATCCTGGCAAACCTATGCATGGGGGCATGGGTGTACTCAGGAGACCTTGCAGAAAACAACCTGGAGAGTATTCATGCAGTAACAAACAACAGTGTCTCCTAAATCACAGTCGAAATCTAATGTGGGCGTAAAAATCTGAAAATTGAAAAATTACCGCCACACACCTTCTCAAATGTTTTGGGCTAAAACCGTTGCATCCATGGCATCAAAGCACTCCATATGCAATACCTTGGGGTGTCAACATAACAAATATAAACAATTTTCTGGCAATAATTCAAACTGGGGTATGCGGTAGACCCAAAACCAAAGATAGGCCTAACTGAAGAAATAATCTCAATTTCAACTCCAATGACAAAGTCATAAACATTGTATTTGAACCTTCCCAAAATCCTGGCAAACCTATGCATGGGGGGCATGGGTGTACTCAGGAGACCTTGCAGAAAACAACCTGGAGAGTTTTCATGCAGTAACAAACAACAGTGTCTCCTAAATCACAGTCCAAAACTACTGTGGGCGTAAAAATCTGAAAATTGAAAAATTACCGCCACACACCTTCTCAAATGTTTTGGGCTAAAACCGTTGCATCCATGGCATCAAAGCACTCCATATGCAATACCTTGGGGTGTCAACATAACAAATATAAACAATTTTCTGGCAATAATTCAAACTGGGGTATGCGGTAGACCCAAAACCAAAGATAGGCCTAGCTGAAGAAATAATCTCAATTTCAACTCCAATGACAAAGTCATAAAAATTGTATTTGAACCTTCCCAAAATCCTGGCAAACCTATGCATGGGGGCATGGGTGTACTCAGGAGACCTTGCAGAAAACAACCTGGAGAGTTTTCATGCAGTAACAAACAACAGTGTCTCCTAAATCACAGTCCAAAACTGATGTGGGTGTGAAAATGAAAAATGACCACCAAACAGTATCCAATTTGTTTGGAGCAAACGGTTGCATCCATGGCATAAAAACACTCCATTTACAATACTTTGGGGTGTTAGCTTACCAAATATATGCACGTTCATAAAATTGGGGTATGTAAAAAGGCCCCTAAAAAGAAGATAAGCAAAGAAGATACTGTATGTCAAATTAGAAAATTGACAAGCACATGTCAAAAGATTGGCGTAGCACCCCAAAAACAACAGAACAAATCTATATATGGGTGGTATCAATTTACTCAGAAGATGTTGCTGAACATATTTTGGGGTGTTTTTTGGCAGTAACCCATAACTGGATTTGACAATTCATGCCTAAAGTACAATGTGTGTGAAAAAATAACACAAAAAGTGACTACCTGAAAGTTTGACATAGAGCTAGTGCATGGAAAGTGTTAAAATACAACTTTTTGAAGCACCCTAGGGTGTGCCCTTTCTAAAAATATATGGTTTTATGGGGGTAAATTACTTTGGCCGGCTTCAAAAATGTCCCAAATAGGACATGGGTGCATGATGACAAAATGTGAAAATTCCAAGTTGGAAAACTGAAATGCGCACCCCCCAAATAAGGCCTATTAGCCCCCAAATGACCCGACATACCTATACATGGGTGGTATCAATTTACTCAGAAGATGTTGCTGAACATATTTTGGGGTGCTTTTTGGCAGTAAACCTTAAAGTTGATAGTACATGTATTCTTAAATTGCGTTCAAAAAAAAAAAATCACCAAAACTTTTTTTTTCTCAAACATTGGCATAGATTTGTGGTAAAATGGTTTGCATGGAAAGAGTCAAAATACCCCAAGTTTAATACCTTGATTTGTGTACTTTAAAAAAATATGTATATGTGGAGGGTTATTCAGGAATTAGTGACAGATATCAGTGTTACAATGTCACTATCACTAGTTTTGAAAATAAACTCTTTGGAAATGGCAAAGTGCTACTTGCACTTATTGTTGCATAAAATAAGGAAAAAAGCGAGGAATATGTAAACATTGGGTATTGCTAAACTCAGAACTAAATTTAGAAACTACTAAGGAATTAAATTTTTTTGACGGTTGTTGATACATAAGAGATTTTGGGGGTCAAAGTTCGAAAAAGTGGTGTTTTTTCAATTTTTTTGTCATATTTCACAATGTTTTTTATAGTAAATTATATGAAATGATGAAAAAAATGGTATCTTTATAAAGTCCATTTAATGACGAGAAAAACAGTGTAAAATATGTGTAGGTTGCATAAACGAGTAAGAGGAAAATTTGTCCTAAACACTAACAGCGCAGAAACGTAAAAACAGCAGCGGTCACTAAAGGACGGATTTGTGTAAAACCGCCCGGTCACTAAGGGGTTAAGCAATTAGATGTCGCTTATCAGAATTATCAAAGACTATGTTAAATATATTCATCTCTTAAAGCGGTACAACACTAAAGTGTCACTGAAAGAACTAAAGAGATTCAATGAGCTCAATCTAGAAAGAGACAATTTAGTGCTGCAAACAAAGACAAAGGCAGAAGTAAGAATCGCACAGCTCCATGAATCCAGATCCCACCGCTCTGCATCCACCGGACACTCCTCAAGGTCTTCCAAATCCCTACAATCAAGGTCTTCCACACTCTGTCAACAACTCATAAAGGCCCGTGCTGATGCTGAAGCTTCTAAAATTCAGGCAGCCTTCACCAAAAAGAGAGCAGAAATGGGAGCTGAAGCCGCATGCATGGAGGCTGAAGCCGCACACCAGAAGGCAGAAATGGAAGCTGAAGCCGCACGCATGGAGGCTGAAGCCGCACGCCAGAAGGCAGAAATGGAAGCTGAAGCCGCACGCAAAGAAGCTGAAGCTGCACACCACAAGGTGGAAATGGAACTTTTGGAAAAACAATGTGAACATGCCACGGCCATGGCAAGATTAAAGGTTTTAGAACAGGCTGCTAGTGAAAGTGAAAGAGACAATAGTAGCAGCAGACACTCAGCTGTGTCTTATGCCTCAGATTCTTCACATTCCTCTCCAGAACGTCAGCTCCCTGTCACAGCAACCAAAGCACTCAACCAAGGTCTCTTCTCCGCACCTACTGTACTCCAAGACAATTTGCCTTCATATCTTCCAGTACACCAGACTGCAGCATCTCAGCAAGCAGTGGACAATTGCATGCACATAATAACCTATCCACCTTACCTTGACATCAGCCAAGTACCTACTAGCAAGCACACTGCTCCACAGCTACAAACCAACATGCCAATGAACTTTAAACCAGTTCCAGTGTTGAATGCCTCAGCACCAACATATGTTCCCAAGTCACCTGCAGTCATGCACCCAAAGTCTGAAAACACAGACCTGTCGCAGTTTGCTAAATACATGCTTCGCAGAGAGCTCTCAAAGACAGAGACCAAGTTTGATGACAAGCCTGAAAATTACAGAGGATGGAAATCCACCTTTAAAGCCACAATGAGTGACCTAGACATCACTGCTACAGAAGAATTAGATCTGCTCATCAGATGGCTAGGTCCCCAGTCTACTGAACGCATCAAGAGGCTCAAAGCGGTTCATATTGACAACCCTGCTGCAGTCCTTACGGCTGCTTGGGACAGACTTGAACGTACCTTTGGCAGTCCAGAAGCCATTGAAGATGCCTTGTTCAAAAGATTGCACAGCTTCCCAAGGATTTCCACTAGAGAGAATTTAAAGTTTCAAGAACTCAGCGATGTTTTAGTAGAGCTTTAACTCGCTAAAGCTGACATCCGCTTATCTGGTCTCAGTTACCTTGACACCCCTCGTGGCATAAACCCTATTGTTCTCAAGCTACCGTATGGCCTTAAAGAAAATTGGGCAGCGCTTGGATCAAAATACAAGGAAAAACATCAAGTTGCCTTTCCTCCTTTTTCCTACTTCTGTGAGTTCATCAAAAGAATTGCAGACACAAAGAATGACCCAAGTTTCTCCTATGGTGACGGTAACCCTCTCAGTTCACCCCCTCCAAGACCAACAAACACGTATGACACACAGAGACCATCGAGGACCAGTGTCAGTGAAAAGGACCACTGTTCTACCTGCCCCTGCTACAGTCTGACTGAACAAAACAAGAACATCGAGAACCCAAATCGCCAATGTCCCATACATAACATTTAAGAAATGTATTGGCTTCAGAAAGAAAACCCTACAAGAACATAAAGAACTTTTAAAGAAATTTGGGGTCTGCTACAAATGCTGCGCCTCCACAGAACAATTTGCAAAGGACTGTAAAGCTATCATTAAATGCATAGAGTGTGACAGCGATGACCATGTACAAACTCTTCATCCATATCCGCACAACTTTACTAAGCCCACAAACAATCCTCCTGAGGCAAGGCAAGGCGGGGAGCGCACAGATCAAGCAGCACCTTCTACCTCAGTGTTCTCTTCATGTACGGAAGTCTGTGGAGAAGGACTCTGTGACAAATCCTGCGCAAAGATATGTTTGGTTCGTGTATACCCAAGAGGTCAACCTGAAAAGGCCATAAGACTGTATACCATTCTGGATGATCAGAGTAACAGATCTCTTGCAACAACACAATTTTTTGAACTTTTCGACATAAAAGAAAATGCTCTACCGTAAACCCTAACTACATGCAGTGCACCGTCACTGCAGAAGTCTTAGGTAGGAGAGCCAGCGGTCTTGTGGTTGCTCCTCTGAACGACAATGTGGAAATATCTTTGCCCACTATCACTGAGTGCAACCAGATTCCAAGCAACAAAGAGAAGATCCCTACTCCTGAAGCTGCCTTACACCATTCTCACTTGCAGGACATAGCCTGCCAAATACCAACCCTCGACGGAAGTGCTGATATCCTGCTGTTGCTCGGCCGAGACATCTTAAGGGTGCACAAAGTTCGTCAACAAATCAACGGTCCACATGATGCTCCATATGCTCAGTGTCTGGATCTAGGCTGGGTCATCATAGGCAATGTTTGTCAAGACAAAGGCAGAAAACCTTACTCTGTGTCCTCCTTTAAAACACACGTCCTGCCAAATGGTCGGACTTCTTGTTCTGCACGACGACCACACCAATATCATGTGAAGGAAAGACTGCTTCATAAGAGCGCACAATGACACATCATACAGGACGAAGAGAAATCTCTTAATTTCTGGGATGACAACCAGTGGCGTCGTAACGTGGGGCCGGGGGGCGCGGCCCGCACCAGGTGACACCCGCCTTTAGGGTGACACCGTCACCCTAAGGGCGGGTGTCTCACCCACCGCCCGCCACCGCCGCCACCGCCGCGGATTCGTTCCGTGCGAGCGTCCGAAGCATACAGCTTCGGCGCTCGCCTGGAGGAAATACGTCACCAGCCAATCGCGGCTGGTCACGTGGCTCCCCCAGACGAGCGCCCAAGCTGCGCGCCGGACGCTCAGAAGGAGCGAAAAACGCGGCGGAGAGGTGCTGCCTGGGCCGCTATCCGGACCAGGACCAGGAGGTGAGCTGGGGCAAATCCATGAGCTGCTGGGGCAAATCCATGAGCTGCTGGGGCAAATCCATAAACTGCTGGGGCAAATCCATAAACTGCTGGGGCAAATCCATGAGGTGCTGGGGCATATCCATGAGCTGCTGGGGCAAATCCATGAGCTGCTGGGGCAAATCCATAAACTGCTGGGGCAAATCCATAAACTGCTGGGGCAAATCCATAAACTGCTGGGGCAAATCCATGAGGTGCTGGGGCAAATCCATAAACTGCTGGGGCAAATCCATGAGGTGCTGGGGCAAATCCATGAGGAGCTGGGGCATATCCATGAGAGGAGCTGGGGCATATCCATGAGCTGCTGGGGCATATCCATGAGCTGCTGGGGCATATCCATGAGTGAGCTGGGGCATATCCATGAGCTGCTGGGGCATATCCATGAGCTGCTGGGGCATATCCATGAGCTGCTGGGGCATATCCATGAGCTGCTGGGGCAAATCCATGAGCTGCTGGGGCATATCCATGAGAGGAGCTGGGGCATATCCATGAGAGGAGCTGGGGCATATCCATGAGCTGCTGGGGCAAATCCATGAGAGGAGCTGGGGCATATCCATGAGCTGCTGGGGCATATCCATGAGAGGAGCTGGGGCATATCCATGAGAGGAGCTGGGGCATATCCATGAGGAGCTGGGGCATATCCATGAGGTGCTGGGGCATATCCATGAGGTGCTGGGGCATATCCATGAGGTGCTGGGGCATATCCATGAGCTGCTGGGGCATATCCATGAGCTGCTGGGGCAGTATATCCATGAGCTGCTGGGGCAGTATATCCATGAGCTGCTGGGGCATATCCATGAGCTGCTGGGGCAGTATATCCATGAGCTGCTGGGGCAGTATATCCATGAGCTGCTGGGGCAGTATATCCATGAGCTGGGGCAAAATCCATGAGAGCAGCTGGAGCATTATCAATGAGAGCAGCTGGGGCAGTATATACATGAGAGCAGCTGGGGCAATATCCATGAGAGGAGCTGGGGCATATCCATGTGTGCTGGGGGCAATATCCATGAGAGCTGGGGCAATATCCATGTGTGAGCTGGTCTGGGGCAATATATCCATGTGTGAGCTGGTCTGGGGCAATATATCCATGTGTGAGCTGGTCTGGGGCAATATATCCATGTGTGAGCTGGTCTGGGGCAATATATCCATGTGTGAGCTGGTCTGGGGCAATATATCCATGTGTGAGCTGGTCTGGGGCAATATATCCATATGTGAGCTGAGGCGCAATATATCCATATGTGAGCTGGGGCAATATATATCCATGGGTGAGCTGCTGGGGGCAATATATATCCAGAGCTGCTGGGGGCAATATATATCCATGTGTGCTTTCACTGCCTTCGAACGGGCAACGTACTTGCTGGCAGTTGGCAAAAAGTTGTGTGAGCATATGAGAGAGCTCCACAGCAATAAACCTCACAGTAATGTGCGCTGTGTGTATGAGCATTCAGTGTTATATGGGAGTACTGATTTAGGAGTAAGAGTAGTTAAAAAAAAAAAATCTGAAAAACTCGGGGGGGGGGGGGTGACACCATAAATTACCGCACCGGGTGACACCGACCCTAGTGACGCCACTGATGACAACATCGGCAACACAGTGTTTGAGGTAATATCTAAAGACAACGAGTTGGCAGCTACCATGGAAAATAAAGAATTCCTGAAAACCACGAGTAAAGAGTTCCACCAAGATGATTCCAACAGCTGTGTAGCACCTCTACCATTCCGTACTCCAAGAAAGAGACTACCAAACAACAGAGAACATGCAGAAGCACGGTTTACTTCTTTACAACGCAGTTTGAATCGGAAACCTGAGATGAAAAGGCACTTTGTGGACTTTATGCAGACAGTGTTTGAGAGAGATCATGCTGAGCCTGCACCTCCGCTTAAGGAAGGAGAAGAATGCTGGTATCTTCCATGCTTTAGTGTCTATCATCCTCGCAAGCCTGATCAGATTAGGGTGGTCTTCGACTCAAGTGCTCGACATGAAAGTTTCTCCCTCAATGACAGTCTTCTTACTGGGCCTAATCTGAACAACAACCTCATAGGAGTTTTACTTCGCTTCAGACAAGAACCAATTGCTATTATGGTTGACATTCAGCTAATGTTCCACTGTTTCATCGTCCGTGAAGACAACAGAAAGTTCCTCAGGTTCCGATGGTATTGCAGTAATGATGTCAATGATGAAGTCATAGACTACCGGATGAAGGTACATGTTTTCGGTAATAGTCCTTCTCCCGCAGTAGCAATTTATGGAATGAGGAAAACGGTTCAAGAAGGAGCGAAAGAATTTGGGTTTGATGCACGACAGTTCGTCGAAAAGAACTTCTATGTAGACGATGGACTCAACTCTCTGCCTAGAGAAGAAGAAGCTATTGACCTTCTCACTAGATCCCAGAACATGCTTGCCACTGCAAACCTCAGACATCACAAAATCATTTCGAACAGCAACAAGGCCACGAGAGCCTTTCCCTCTGACTACGCTACCAGTGTGAAGAAATTCCAACTAGGATCGGACCTTTCCGTTACACAGTGCAGTCTTAGATTGCTTTGGAACGTTAAGCAAGACACATTCACGTTACAAGTATCAGCCTGTGACAAGCCCTTCACAAAGTAATACATACACAATCAGACAAGACAGTTCCACTTGTCTGTCGGCAACAGGATGGAACGTATAAGAAAGTTCTCTACACCTGAACAATGGCACTATGTGTCCACTAACTTCAACCCTGCTGATCGAGGCACTCGCGCAGTACCTGCTACTGCATTTCTGGACACATTATGGCTATCCCCACCAATACTCTTGAATGAAGACCTCATCTCAAATTCTACAAATTCTACCTTTGAACTGGTTGAACCGGAATCTGATATAGAACTTAGAGCTGTTACGGTTACACTCAACACCTCTGTGAAGGAAAGGGTAAGGCTGAGTCCTCGCCATTTTGAATGCCTTTCTATGTGGTCTTCTGTTGTAAGAGCCATTGCACGCCTTATTCACATTGCTCTTCAGTTTACAAACAGTTCTGACACGAACAAACAATGTCACAAGCGGCCCATCTGTAAAGGCCCCCCCACAATTCAGGAGGCCTCTCGACCAGAAAAGATACTGAACTTCTGGAATGACAACAAGTGTAAATGGGAATTCAACCCACCTCACTCCTTTCACATGGGAGACTCTTGGGAACGCATGATTGGAGTTGCAAGAAAATTCCTAGACTGGTACTGGACCAGAAAACTTTACAACTTATTCATGAAAGAAGATTCTCCACACTTCACTTCAGGCCTATAAAGGAACTAGTACTTCTTCTGCCCAAAGAGGAGGACAAGCCTCACAAGTCATCAATTTGACTCAAAGGGAGGTAAGAAGGATTGGTGCATGTTGCTGCCTTCCCCTCTGAAGATGGACTCACTGACTGTTCTTGTCACAGCCTGGACCATCAAGATCCAAGAATTGTTAATGTTGGCATTATTTTTTCTTGTTCTTCCCTTCCCTCTTGTTTTTCAGATATTACTGGAAAAGCATCTTCACTTACTTGTTTTGAACTTTAGTCAATGTTATTTAATAATAGAAATCATAGATTTCGACGGGGAGTGTCATGTTTCACATGACTTGTGATATGCCTTTAAGAATTGCACATGTCTCATCTAACCCTGAGTTTCTCTCCTCCCCTCCTCATGGTGCAGTAATTTCCTATCCAGATAGCTCCACCCTTGTTCTCTTCCCAGTAATCCTTTGCAAGCCTTATGGACTCAGATTCATTATGATTTTTTGACCTATCCGATGTATATTGTGGATTTTGTACAGTTTTGGAATAAAACTTCATAAAATCTTCAAGGTGTCATCTGGATTGAGTCACTGTCTGTAATTCACCTAGACTGGGAGTTATCGCCATCTCATCACAACAGTAAGTTAAGAGATCACATTCTCAGTGCTTTGGTGGAGAAACAGAACATATCGTGTTTAAAATATTTAAAATATTCAACCCCCTTTTTTCGCCCCCAGTCGAATTTTTGAAAAACGTTAAAATACGTGTTTTTTTTTTTTCAAGACGAATCTAAATACCGATTTTCACATCTGTAACATCTGTTTTTGAGCTATAGGTATTGTGTTTAAAATATTCAAGCCCCTTTTTCACCCCTTTAGGGGCAGAGTTTCCAAAAATTCTTCCTTAGTGGGTGCCCACATCATAAAAACAGCGCACCTTCAAAATTTCACGTTCCTAGGTTAAGCGGTTTCAGCTGGGCATTGATGAGTCAGTCAGTCAGGACTTTCGCGTTTATGATAAAAGTATTCAACCCCCTTTTTGCCCCCCAAGTAATTTTCAGAAAATGGTAAAATACTTGTTTTTTTATTTGTCAAGATGAATCTAAATACAGATTTTCACGTCTGTACCATCTTCTGTTTTTAAGATATAGGTATCCTGCTTAAAATATTCAAGCCCCTTTTTCTGCCCCCCCAGTCGAATTTTTGAAAAACGTTAAAATACGTGTTTTTTTATTTTTCAAGACGAATCTAAATACCGATTTTCACATCTGTAACATCTTCTGTTTTTGAGCTATAGGTATACTGTTTAAAATATTCAACCCCCTTTTTCACCCCCTTAGGGGCGGAATTTCAAAAAATCCTTCCTTAGTGGGTGCCCACATCATAAAAACAGTGCACCTTCAAAATTTCACGTTCCTAGGTTAAACGGTTTCAGCTGGGCGTTGATGAGTCAGTCAGTCAGTCAGTCAGGACTTTCGCGTTTATATATAGATTATCAAGAGGAAAGAAGAAAATTCAAGGTTTTGAGATGACCTTTTCAACCCTGACCACCAAAAAAGAACAAATGTTTGCCGTGCTCATCTGCTCGCCCTTGCCACACATGTGGAAACTACTATAGAAGGTCTTTGAGCAATAAAGGACAAAGGAAAAAAAATATATCTTATCTCCAGGTGCAAGCTTGTCCATTGTCTACAAGAGTTCAAATTAATAAACTGACCAGTTTAAACTAAGGAAACTTCTTGATCTACGCAGCCGTAGGAACTCGGCAAATTTACTTGTCAAACATCTCCCCATTTTAAGGCCAGGAAAGAAACTTAAAGCTATTGACAAGATGAAAATCAAAGACCTTGTTGTACAACCAGAATTCCAGCTGCAGAAAAAAACAACATTGGGAAAAGGTTTTTTCAGAGAACTAGAAACTCATAATTTGAAAATATCATCAAGGTCTGATAGTGTCATGCCCCACCTTTGAAAGACTGCTGATGTACCTGTAATGCACAGCCTGGCTCTAAGAACTTTGCCCTGCATCTCTTTCTTGGATTCCATTCCAGGTTTTGCCCAGGCTCAGCACCTGGACCAGGCTCATGGAGATCCAGCCTGGGTCTTCCTTTTCCAGCCCTAGAGTTCCAGCTGAGGCCCATCCATGATTAAGCCTCCTTAAAAGGCAGAGAGACCCAGCTAGCAGGGGTTCTGCATTGTTCTCCCTGACTGAGGTCATTTGGATGTATGCAAACCTGCTCTTCCTGTACCAGCGTATCCAGTACCCATCTGTCTACCCTGTTGTGCCTGGATACATCTGTCTGTGCAAGGGACTCTCAGCGATCTCCACCTGCGCTGTATCCAAGGTCTGTGGTCAAGATTCCAGGTCACTGCTCAAGTGGGTACTCTCAACCAAGTAGCCCACTATCCCCTGTGTCTGGAAACCTACCTGTGGATTACAGTTGTACACCACCGTCTCTGACCTTTGATCAAGGTACCACTGTCTGCTATCCAGATTTATTATTGGTGGACCCTGTCTGCAGTCTGGGACTGCATTGCCCACAATCCACTGACTCTCCAAGACTACTCCCTGGACTGTATCTATGTGATATACTGTGTACCGATCCCTTGCTTGGGCATACTTAACCTGTCAGCAAGCTGCCAGCCACGACCCCTTGTATATGGACTTTATCCACGTCTTTGCCGGTACGTTCCAGATTTGCCTGCAGTCAAGGTCCCTTTATGTTCCATTAAAGTTATATTCATTGCTTGAATCCTGTCTGGCCTCCTCTCTGTGTCGCCGCTTGCTGGGCTCATACCCGAACCGCACATGCCACCTGACAGACCCTGGCAAAAGGATGGGATCTTTATGTATCATACCTAAATTGAGATGTGTGGAGTATAAAAATGTGTAAATCCATGACATTTCATGATACCAGAATTGAGTTTGAAAATGTTTTCTCTAATAATGAGTAGAATTGTAGGCACGTGGTGAACCAAACTTTAATGACGCTTGTTACTAAAACTAACAGTATATTTGTTAATTATCTGTCAGCAACCAATATCTAAAACTATACAGACTATTAATTTTAGGACTAATATGTTATATTTTGGGAAAAGACAGTGCCAACCGATATAAAATAGTTTTATATAAAGAAAACGTCTAGGTCTTATAGACCTATACCTATTAGGCTAGGGTCAGACGAGCGTGATTTCTACGGACTGTACGTCCGTGCACACGGACGTACGTCAGTACGGAAGACGCAGTAGTGGCCAGACAGTCCGTTTTTTTCACTGACGTATATATTTTGACGGATGTAGGAGGGAAAATAAATTAAAAAGCAAAACCATTTTGTCCGTGAAAAATGCTGGACGTATAAATGCAGTCCGTCTGACCACGTTCCATCACTCACACACAAAGCTATGCGGACGTTGCGGACACAGCGCACTTTGTGCGGCCGTTCTAGCGGTTGTACGTTCTTGCCTGCCTTGCGTCCGTGGGCCGTGGCTGTTGTGCGTCCGCAGTTCAGTGCGGATGTACATCGTGTGTCGGGCTCCGATGAGCTTCCTGTCATGCTATCACGGACGTACTTTTAGGCGCAATCACGGACGTGAACACTACGCTCGTCTGACAGCAGCCTAAACTCTTAGTCACCACTTAAAAGTTTTTTAGAAGACCCCACACCATTGACTCTTGGTCTGAGAGTGCCACCTACTGGCCAGGTAGTATAACACCTGGACAGATACCTGGAGATAATCAATATATCTATCCACCAATCAAATGAGGACACATATTGTTATTTAGATTCAAATGGGTGGGAGATAACTATAAGGGGAAACTCCAGACATTGGGATATTCAAGCAAAATCCAAAACTCCATCCAGAGACTCCATTCACGGATCCATATCTCTCTTGATAATTGGCGGTCCCAGATCTCAGACCAGACCCTACCTGAGCAGCATAACTTATCTAGATTGGTAAAGTATAACTTTTATTCTCCTGTACTATTGCCCCACATCTGAATTTAATGTGATGAAAGGTTATGTGCCATTGTAGTAGGTTGTCTTTAATAATATATCGTATCCACCATACAAGGTGTCATTCTCCCTGAGGGATAAAGAGTAATTCAATCACGCTGGGTCAGTGGTAAATATCAGAATAATATTAATCGTGGATTTTACTGCAGGAAACCCACGGATAATATTAAACTATGGGAGACTACTTGTGCTCCTTAAATATAATTGAATTACCTATATTCCGAAAGTGGGAGTTGTATCCTTGTATGAGAATTATAGAGATAGGTTCCTATGTCACACAAAGGATGAGATTAAAATGGTAATTTGACACACCCATTCCTAAATCATTGCTGATTTGCATTGCAAGCCATAGTATAACCAAAATAATAACGCAGGCGTTTAATACTTTTGAATAAACTGCATTGTTTCACAGTTGGTTGGTTCTGACACTCCTAATCCCAGTGCCAGGATAGAGTATTGGCTAATTATTGTGCCTGTGATGATTAACTGTTTAGCGTGTCTACCCCATTTAAACTTTAAAGAGTGAACTGTTGTGGGATCTGTGTTTTATGGTGGCATATATTGGTGAAGGTGTTTACGTAGTCAATCGAGGTACTGTGATTGCTAAGGACTTGAAAATAAAATGTTATCATTGATTATTTTATGATACGCAGTCTATGCTTATCTTAAAATATCCAGATAGTCTAAAGAACTCAGATTTCTGAATATATTATGCTAACTGAATCATTATATAAAATTGTGATATTAGCGCACCGTAAGGCTGGATGCACTATTTTATCAAATCTTAATTATTAAAAGTCCAAAATTGCCGACAAATATCACCAATAAAAGTATTAAAGAGAATGGGTCCAAGTACTGACCCCTGAGGTACCCCACTGGTAACAAGACCTTGTGCCAAATAAACTCCATTGACCTTAGCGCTCTGTTGCCTGTCACTCGGCCACTGCCTAATCCATTCAACAATATTGGAATCCAAGCTCAAAGATTGCAATTTATTGATAAGCCTTCTATGCGGAACAGTATCAAAAGCCTTACTGAAATCTAAATAAGCAATGTCTACTGCACCACCTGTGTCTATTATTTTTGTTACCCAATCAAAAAAATCAATAAGATTAGTTTGACATTATCTCCCTTAGGTAAACTCATTTTGTAATCTATGTATTTCTAGATATTCAACAATCCTTTCCTTTAACATGGTTTCCATTAATTTCCCCACTACTGACGTAAGACTAACTGGCCTATAGTTCCCCGATTCCTCCCTACTACCCTTCTTGTAAATGGGCACAACATTTGCTAATTTCCAGTCTTCTGGAACTCTTCCCATTAACAAGGACTGGTTAAATAAATCAGTTACCGGTTTTTGCTATTACAACACTTAGCTCATTTAATAAGTTTGTGTGGATCCCATCAGGCCCCATTGACTTATTTGCCTTTACTTTTGAAGCTGAAGTAGAACCTCCTCCTCTGTAAACCCATATGTACTGTAAATGTCTGTAGTGTTTTCTCCTGAGGTCCCTTTCCTTCCGTAAAGAAAGAACAAAAATATTCATTGAGGCAGTCTGTGCTACTGCGTGCCAGCAACAACCATGCCAGCAAAAAACAGTGCCAGGCAGACCAGGAATTACCAGTGCCAGAAAAAAACAGTGCAGAGAAATTGTTGCCGAGTTAAAAATGTAAAATAATGTAAATTGGCTCGTTTTTAATGTTTCGTGTATTCGTTCATCCTTCACAGTACAATTGTTGGAATGAAAGATTCTGAACTTCAGATGATGTGCCTTATCTCACACGGGGAAGATGCTAGGAACATAACACATTTTATCAGACACTTATTATTGTCATAATTTATATAGGGCCAACAGTTTGCGCAGCGCTTTACAATAACCAAATGGGAACAAGATACAAATAAACGGCCATAGGATAGAAAAGTTAGGTGTAGAGGGCCCTGCTCATAAGAGCTTACAGTCTACGGGGATTGGGGTTGAAGACCAGGGGAATTTTGCTGGATGGCAGGATCATTGATGCCAGTGGTTTGGGAATGATGGGGCCATTGAAGCAGCTTCAATCATTTGTGAGCAGAGGGATGAGTTGCATCAGTGATGTGGTACGCTAATCTGAAGAGATGGGTTTTGAGGGATTTCTTGAAGGCCCGAAGATCAGGGGAGAGTTTGATAGGGTGAGGCAAGTCATTCCACAGGACCGGAGATGCCCTTGAAGTCGTGGAGGCGAGAGTTGGCCGTGCCACTGAAGACAGATGACAGGTGGGGAATGGGATCAACCGCAGACCGGAGTTGTCCAGACGGGACATGTTTGTGTAGTAAATGATGTTAAATGACACATAGGAAACAAGAAAAGAAATATAGTTTACATTTTTTAGTTTTTAAAAAATGGTAGCGCACTGGCCTGTTTGTCCCTATAGCCAAGTGTCCACTGTGTAATCTGGGTCAGGCCAAATACAAGATACCAGGGAACAGGATGACCAAAGAACGAATCAGAGAACCAAATGTCAAAGAGACTGGAATAATAAGGATGTTTGGGAAACACCGCTCCACGTTGGAGAACTGGGGGAAAAAAAACTCACAGGAGAACTGGGGAAAACCACACCCATACTGGAGAAAACCAAACCAACACAGGAGAACTGGGAGAAACACAGCTCCATGCTGGAGAATTTGGGAAAAACAAAACCAAGCTGGAGAACTGGGGAAACACAGCACCACGATGGAGAACTGGGAAAAACAAAACAAAGTTGGACAACTGGTGGGAAACACAGCACCACGCTGGAGAACTGGGGAAACACAGCACCACGCTGGAGAACTGGAGATACACAGCACCACGCTGGAGAACTTGGGATACACAGCATCACGCCGGAGAACTGGGGATACCCAGCACCACGCTGGAGAACTGGGGATACACAAAACCAAGCTGGACAACTGGTGTGAAAAACGAACTGGGGAAACACAGCACCACGCAGGAGAACTGGGGAAACACAGCTCCCGCAGGAGAACTAGGGAAACACAGCTCCATGTTGGAGAACTGGGGGGAAACATAACCTCGCAGGAGAACTGAGGAAACACAGGACACTGGGGAAACAGGATACTGGAGAACTGGGGAAACACAGGACGCTGGAGAACTGGGGAAACAGGATGCTGGAGAACTGGGGAAACACAGGAGGCTGGGGAAACATAGGGTGATGAACTCAGGAATCACTGGAATGTCAGGAAACGCTGGGTGCTGAAGAACGTGGGAGACACAGGGTGACGAAGAACTCAGGAATCACTGGAACATCTGGAAACACTGGGTGCTGGGGAACTCCGGAAACATCGGATCATCAGGTGACCTCACAAAGAAACACATGAAATACTCACCACCCAGGACATACGTGAAAACGAGAGAAATCTCAATGTATCCTTCCTGGAAAAATCCTTTCAATAAAATAAAAAAAAGGAAATGTATTGCTCAGGTGACTGTGTGTACTTTATAAGGGAGCTGATGGGCAATGCAATCCCCCTGTAAGCAACCACACTGCCAGGCAGAACATCAGTAAGACAATATGAGTGGCCTCCGCTGGTATTGCAGACAAGATGCAACCACAGGTATGTATCATCCCCATGGGTCAAGGCTGGTACTACAGTCACATTTTTATTTATACAGTTAAAGTAATTTATATAGCAACAACACATTAGGGAGCTTTTTACAATGGGGAAGCACAAACTTGAGACATAATACATAGTAGTACTTAAAGGGATATGCATGTATAGAAAAAGTTTTTTTAAATTGACATTTAAACACTTTTATACCTATAGACAAACTAGAATAAATAAATAAATGAAAGTTTTAAAAATGTGTAAAAAAAAAAAAAAAAAAAGTTTATTTTCTTGCTTTAAACTCTATCATTTCATCTTCTCTGGCGACGCCCCTCAGCTAGGGGTGTTTCTTCAGCTCCTACTTCCTGAATATTCCCTGCACACTACTCCACCCACTATTCCACCATCAAAGCTTCACATGAACTACATTTCTTGCTCGATCCTGGCCACAGCCCCCTTGCACCCCACTACTTCACATACTCAGCTATTCCCCTCACCTAGTGTGTCATCCCTCTCCTCTTAGATTGTAAGCTCTTGGGCAGGGTCCTCTCTCCTACTGTTCTGTGTGTTTAACTTGTATGGACATTTGTTATTCTGCCCCTCCCATTGTACAGCACTACAGAACTTGCTAGCACATTTTAAATACCTGTGACTGTGAACTAACACAAGCTGTGCAGCTCAGGACCTCAGACTGGGAAAACCGAGGAGCTGAATATTGGCATCTCTGCAACTGTGAAAGCAAAACCTGCTGACCCGCTCACACCCTCACCCACTGACTGTCTCCCACACCCTCAGGCTAGGGTCAGACGAACGCATTTTTCACGTTGTCCGTGAAAAAGTGCGTTCGAACGAACGTACGTATTTTTTCCCGGAATACGCGATAGCGGTCATACGATGCGCCTTTTCGTCCGTGATTTTGTACGGATCATCAATAAAACACTTTTTGTGTCTGGACGTGATGTTGGCCGGACATTAGCAGCGTCTGACGTCTCCTAATCACACACACACGCCGCTATGCGGCCGCAGCGCACTCTGTACGTCAGTAGTAGCGGTTTGGCTTTCTCGAAAAAATGCATTCGTTGGCCACTTGCGTTGCACGGACGAACTTTCGTGCGGCCGTTCGTCGTATGTTCCCCGGCATTGGACGTCATTTGCTGCTAGCACGGCCGTGATTTCGTGCGGCTAAACGCACGCGAAAAATGCGTTCGTCTGACCCTAGCCTTACTCACTCATCCACTGACACGCTCACTTGCGCTCTTTCAAGATTTACATACTCACTGTCTCACTCAAAGTCCCTCACATAGTCACTCACTCTCACACTCTTTCTTGTGCTGTCTGTCTCTTGTGCGAGCTCTCTCACACTGCATTTTTTTTTGCTGGTCCCCTGCTTAATCTTGCTGTCTTTCGCTCTTTACCGTTTCTTGCTGTCTCTTTGTGCTTTTCTTTGTTGTCCCTCTCTCTGCTGTCTCTTTTTCTCCCTGTGTGCATGATTTTTTTCCTTCCCTGTCTCTGCAGTAGCTGGGGGTGAAAGTTCAGCCCCGCCCTCCCCTCAGCTCACAGTGCAGGAGAGAGGAGGAGCAACTCAGATGCACATGCTCAGTGCGTTAGTTAGCTATACCTAGGTATAGGCACTGATTGGTTAGCTTAACCACTTCGCTGCTGAGGACGCGCTCAGCGCGTCCTCAGCAGTCCCGCTGGTATGCGGAGGACGCGCTGAGCGCGTCCTCCCATCGGGGTCAGCGTTCGGCCGGGTTCCGGCCGATCGCTGGCCCCTCCGGTGCGGGCTGACATCCTGGATGTCAGCCGCGCATCCGGACCAGCAGCCGCCAGCATTAGGTGTCATCGCGGGGGCGCGATGACACCTAATTCAGGCGCCCCCCCCGCATGTGCGGAGGAGGCGCCTGAAAGGGAGGGGGGGAGGTCCTTCGGACCTCTCTCCCTCCCGATCGGCGGTGCACAGGGGGTTAACCCAGGCATCATTTGGAAGGGCACAGCCTGCCCTTCCAAATGATGCCTGGCATTAACCCCTGGGGAGCTGGATCGCGAATCGGCGCTGAAAAGCGCCGGTTCGCGATCCTTTCCCGGAGCTGGCCGACATCTTGGATGTCGGCCAAGCCTCCAGGAACTCCCCCAGAGGACTGGCGTCATCGTGCGTAGCACGATGACGCCAGTCCTAGCGTTAACCCCTAACTGCCACCAACTGTGGAGATAGGGAGTTCTAATGAACTCCCTATCTCCCGATCCGTGGCAGTTAGGGGTTAAATTTTGGTATCGTTGGATCGGCCAGAGCATGGCCGTTCCAACGATACCAAACACTACAGTGAAAAATTTTGTAAAAAAAAAAAAAATTAAAAATAAAAATAAAAAAAAATTAAAAAAAAATTAAAAAAAAAAAAATTAAACACTTTTTTTTTTTTTTTTTGGGTTTGTTAATGCAGCACTATTGTTCCCATTTCAATTATAATGTGAACAATGATGCTGCACTAACGATTTTTGTATGCGGTGCGTTTGTTAAAAATAGTGTCATTTTCCCCAAAAAAAAATGTAACGAGACCCCATCTCTAATTTTTTTAACAAGCGCACCCCATACAAAATATAACCGCAATTGCTCGCATGTTAAAATGTGGAAAAAAACACTTTACACATTGTAAATTATTGAAAATACATATTTTATTGCATTTTTTGTTATAATATACAGACATGACATAACGTATACATATAATAATGACATATTATGAATCTACCGAGTCTGACGGAAAGAACGATATATAATATGTCTGGGTCATATACTAAAATAAGCCTTCAAAACACGTTTAAACATGATGCGCAAAACAGGTAAAAATGACCTCAGCATAGGGGCGGGAAAAGCCTCAGCAGCGAAAGGGTTAAAATGCCTCCTGAGGTGGGAGTGGAAACCACCAAGAAAGATCAGGTAAATATGAAAAAATATCATATTTACTTGCTTTTTATGTCTGCTGAATGACACTACTGACTCATTCAAAAGGCATTGCACGTTTTAAAAGCACACTAGCAAAGCATGCTTGTCCCTTTAAGGAACAGATGACCTTACCTGTAGGATAATTGTCCTAATACAGCACTGTATACAAATGTTCAGCAAGGCAACCTGTGAGTTTACAATCTAAATGGGTTAATTGCACCGAACAGTGACCATCTGCTAAATAGTGAATTCACCATATTTTCGGCAAAATGGGCAGAAACACAAAGCCTCAAAATTGCACACAATTTCAGTACTTTGTGAATAGACCCCTTTGGGGACTAAGGGTATGTGAAAGAAGTAGGCTTGTGCACCGATTTTTTTTTTTTTCGGTTCGATTCGGTTCAATTCGGTTCGATTTTTCGGATTTTTAAACTTTTCGATTCGGCTCGTTTCGACCGATTTCTGTTTCGATTCGGTTCGGCTCGATTCGTTTTTCGTGTACATTTTTTTTTCGGAATATCGACCATTTATTGTATTTTCGTGTCACTTTGCTCGTTTTTTGTATCGACTTTTCGTAATTTCGGAAATTTTCGTTTTTTCGGAACGTCTGTTCTCCTCGTTTCAAAGCAATAAATTTCGATTTGACACATTTCAAGTCCATTTGAAAATTCCGAAAATATTTCGTTTCGGCTCGGAAAACATTTCGGATCTGCCATTTTCGGATCTAAAAATTTTCGGAAATTCGGCTGCATCCGAAAACACGAATCGGGAAATTTCGTGAAAATTCCGAAATTCCGAAACCCGAAACGCACATCCCTAGAAAGAAGGAGCAGGGGGAGTGTGATGTTGGACCAGAAAATAAGTATAGCAGGCACTGCATGATGAAAGCCTAGAATCTTGGGTTTAATAGATAATAAGATTAAGAATTTAAAGCAGCTGGAAAAGAGAGAGAGAAAGGACTGGGTGGGATGGACTGCAAAGAGAGAAATGGAGATAGATGGGTGAGCTGTAGATAAAAATATTCTCAGAATTAGAGTAGCGTTTGCATACAAGGGCCCCTATTACAATCTTCGCGCAAATGCATTCGCGCAGTGCAATTTTTTTGCGCACGCAAAAAACGTTAGCGCGTGCAAATTAATGCGGTATTACGATCCGAGCGCAGTTTTTCAGCCTTCATGTTTTTTCTAGCGCAAATCCGACGCGCAAAGCCAGGCGCAAATGACCGTTGCGTGCAGGAATCGGTGGGCAATCAGAATTAAGAACCACCATTTGCTAGGTTTCGGTTGTTGCGCCTGTCAAAGTCAATCTGCGTATATGTGCTGCAACAAAAATAAAAAATTAAACAATTTATTAATTTTATTGTTTGGGTATGTGTAGAATGTGTAACTGTACTGTGCTGAATTTTTTTTCTTGTGCTGGTTCATTTAGTTTCGGCCAGAAAGTTCAGATTGTAAATTAACACCAGGTTTTCAAAGACGTTACGATACTTGGCGCAAACGTCGTTCGTACGACGTTGCGCGAAGATCATAATACCATCCTCTCCAACGCATTCCCGCTGACAATGGTAAGTATGGGATGCGCAAACGCACTTGCGCTCGCGCTGGGTTCGCGCAGGGTCAATCGCAGTAGACGATACCGCGCATCGTTTGCACGAACGTTGTAATACGACGTTCCGCGCAAATGGTTTTGTCCTCGCGCATTTGCGCGCACGCAAATGCGCTGCGCGAAGCGTGTAATAGGGGCCAAGGAATTTACAACATTCGAGGATACAGAAGAAGAACAAACTGGAGGAGTGTTTAATTAACAAGAAAAAAAAATTAAATGAAAAACAGCCAAAAATCAATAATTGCAAACATAATATTTGAGCTGTTTATAACAATAATAACATTAAAGCAAGGGGCAATTTGCGTAGAGTGGTGATTGCAAAATACTTTGCTGGCTTGGTGACTGGTTGCAGAGAAAATGGAGATAGGGGTATAGTAGAATATTTTACTTGAAAGTGTATGGCCCCTATTACAATCTTCGCACAAATGCGTTCGCGCAGCGCAATTTTTTTTGCGCACGCAAAAAACGTTAGTGCGCGCAAATTAACGCGGTATTACAATCCGAGCGCAGTTTTTCAGCCTTCATATTTTTTCTAGCGCAAATCCGACGCGCAAAGCCGGGCGCAAATGACCGTTGCGTGCAGGAATCGGTGGGCAATCAGACCACCATTTGCTAGGTTTCCGTTGTTGCGCCTGTCAAAGTCAATCTGCGTATATGTGCTGCAACAAAAATAAAAAATTAAACAATTTATTAATTTTATTGTTTGGGTATGTGTAGAATGTGTAACTGTGCTGTGCTGTATTTTTTTTTTTTTTGTGCAGGTTCATTTAGTTTCGGCCAGAAAGTTCAGATTGTAAGTTAACACCAGGTTTTCAAAGACGTTACGATACTTTGCGCAAACGTCGTTCGTACGACGTTGCGCGAAGATCGTAATACCATCCGCTCGAACGCATTCGCGCTGACAAAGGTAAGTATGGGATGTGCAAACGCACTTGCGCTGGGTTCGCGTAGGTAGACGGTAACGCGCATCGATTGCGCGAACGTCGTAATACGAGGTTCCGCGCAGATGGTTTTGCCCTCGCGCAAAAGCGCATTTGCGCGCACGCAAATGCGCTGCGCGAGGATTGTAATAGGGGCCTATGTCGTGTGTTACAGCACTTTTCTTAAAATACCTTAACCCTTTCGCTGCTGAGCCATTTCACGCCTGTGTGCTGAGGTCATTTTCACTGGTTTCGCTCATCATGTTTAAACGCGTTTTGAAGCCATATTTTATTATATGACCCAGACATATTATATATCGTTCTTTCCGGCAGATTCATAATATATCATTAGTATATGTATACGTCATGTCCTGTCTGTATATTATAACAAAAAATGCAATAAAATTAGAATTTTCAATAATTTACGTGTAAAGTGTTTTTTTTCACATTTTAACATGGGAGCGTTCGCGGTTATATTTTCTATGGGATGCGCTTGTTAAAAAAATTAGAAACGGGGAATCGTTAAATTTTTGGGGGGGAAAATCACGCGATTTTTAACAAATGCACCCCATACAAAAATCGGTAGTGCATCATTGTTCACATTATAATTGAAATGGGAACAATATTGCAGCATTAACAAAAACAAAACAAAAAAAACTGTTTAATTTTTTTTATTTTTCAATATTTTTTTATTTATATTTGTATTTATTTTTTTCTTAACTTTTTACATGGTCATGTTTGTTATCGTTGGAAAGGCCATGCTCTGGCCGATCCAATGATAGCAAACATTAACCCCTATCTGCCACGGATCGGGAGATAGGGGGTTCCAATGAACGCACCCTATCTCCACCATTGGTGGCAGCTAGGGGTTAACTCCAAAACTGACGTCATCGCACTATGCACGATGACGCCAGTTGTCAGGGGGAGATTCCCGGAAGCTTGTCCGACATCCAAGATGTCGGCCAGCTCTGGGAAAGGATCGCTATCTGGCCTTTTTGGCGCCGAATAGTGATCCGGTCCCCAAGGTGTTAAAGCCAGGCACCATTTGGAAGGGCAGGCTGTGCCCTTCCAAACCGTGCCTGTCTTTGATCGCTGCCCAGAACTGAAGGGGAGGGAGAGAGGTCCAAAGGACCTCCCCCCTCCCTTTCAGGCACCTCCTCCTCACTCGTGGGGGGGCCTGCAATAGATGTCATCTCGCCGCCGCGATGACATCTATTGGTGCCCGCGGTGGTCCCGGATGCTGTGTTGACATCAAGGATGTCAGCCCACACCGGGGGGGCACAGCGATCGGCCGGAATCCGCGTCCTCCGCAGCCAACGCTTCCTGCGGGAGGACGCGCTGAGCGCGTCCTCCGCAGCAAAGTGGTTAATCTGATATTTTCTTGCATTATCGTGGAACACCCAAAAATATCAAACTAAGGAATCAAACCGAACCATTTCATCCAACATTAGGATGTGCTTGGGCAGGCAAACCACCTGCGTACACATATGTCTCAGGCACCTAGATACAGGGCCGGTGCAAGAAATTTTGGTTGCGCAGGCGAAGATGCATTTTGCCACCCCTCTCCCAATTAACTGGACATATGCATGCAGGCCCGGACTGGTACAAAAAATAGGTCCGGGCATTTCGGACAGAGCAGCCCACTGCCAATGATCCGCCGACCACCGCACGCCACTAAGTAAAGCTAATCAGCCGCCAAATGGGGGTAAAAAGAAATAAATCAATTTTAAAAACCTGCTATTCTTTAAAAGGCGTTAAAAAACAAAAATGCATGAAAATAATAAAAGGTCCTATTAAAAAAATATATAAAATGGTCTGTTACGGAAAAAAAAAAAGAAAACGGCATAAAAAAATAAGGGATTCAAAACGTTCGCCTAAAAAAAATCCTGAAAAATACCAAAAATAAATAAATAAAAATTAAATAGAGCCTTTTTGCTAGAACTGAAAAGAATAAACAGTTGAAAAAAATAATAAAAATGTTAAATTTCTTTTTTTACATTGAATCCTATAGGATTTGCCTGTTTAAACCTGTCGAACTGAAGCACTGAAAAATCAGTGGGGAAAAATATTTTAGGAATTTCGCCAACATTTTGGTGCTGTTCAGATTAACCATTACTTCTCTATGGGACAATTTCACTGTCGCCATGAAATTACACCACACAATGGAATTCACCATTCGGTGCTCTTTAGGGATTATTTAAAGAGCCAAGAAATTACGCCGAACAATGAATTTCCCCATACGGTGTAATTTCGTGGTCATTTGGCTATTCAAAAAGATGGCAATTCCCCAAATATTGGTGAATTGCCAGTGAAATACGGTGCCTGTTTGACGGCAGTGAAATCCCCCATAGAGAAGCAATGGTTAATCTATTCAGAGACATCGAACAGCAGAGAAATGTCAGTATTTATTTTTTTAAATGGCATTTGTTTTCTGTGACAGACCTTTTTATTATTTTTCTTCAAAGGAGCTTATATGTATTTATTTATTTTTTTGTCTTTTTACCTGTTTGGTGGCTGGTCGGCATTTTCCGGCAGTCCTTTCGATCGGGTCATCGGCTGCATTCAGTAGTTTGTTTGGCGGGTTGCAGCTGCGTTCGGCGGTTTGCTCGGCGGGTTGCAGCTGTGTTCGGCGGTTTGTTCAGTGGGTTGCAGCTGCGATCGGGAATCACTGGGGGCAAAATGATTTTTTTTTTATTCTGGGTGTGGGCAAATTATTTTTTTTGGGGGGAGGCGAATTATTATTTGGGGGCAAATTATTTTTTTAATTCATTAGGGGTAAGTTGGAAGGGGCACTTTTTTCTGGGGGGGCAGCTGAACCCAGGAGTCATACTTACTTTAAAGGTGGACCCCTGATCAGCGCCATCTCCCCCCCCCCCCCACACATTCTGGCCAAGAACTTCAGACTCCAAGCTGGTCGGCCGTCTGGTGCGCCCAATCAGTGGGTATGAGGGTATCACAGAGCTCCACAGCAATAAAACTCACAATAATGTGCGGTGTGTATGAACGTACCACAGAGTTCCACAGCCCCCCAGTAAATTTCTCTACAGTTCATTTCATCTCACACCCCATCCCTGCTCACAAACACACGCACCCCATCCTGCTCACACACACACCCCATCCTGCTCACTCACACACACACCCCATCCTGCTCACATACACATGTAGCGCTGGTTTTAAAACACTGTTGTTGTAGTACTTATTTTTGGCCACCAGAGGGAGACAAGCGCAATGTAAGACACTGGACATTGGGACTACATTTTCCAGCAAGCTTTGCGGGCGGGAACAGAAAGTGGGTGGGAAAGAGAGACTTACATCCGCAGCCTCGTGGAGAGAACAGGCAGAGCGTGCAGAGGAGTGAAGAGAGCAAGACGCACGTGAAAGAGATAACGATCGCGACCAGGCCGGAACGCAGGTGCGGCCTTGCGGAGCTGGAGATCGGTTTTCCCCTTTACTTGCCAAAGACCTAGCGATCCACCGCTGGTAACTTTACACAGATACAGAGTATGCTGAAGGACCCCGAGTTAGGAGACTGCAGATGATCTAATGGGAGTGCAGGCGGTGAGCTGAGCATCTTGTGGCAGACACAGACAAGCAAGACAGCGGATCCGGTGACACAGAGACCCAGTTAAATTGAGCGGAGAGACGGCCTGGGTCAAGCAGAGCGCAGAGTATCTGGCGGATGGGTGAGAGGCCTTCCCGGCCACAGTAAATATAATAAAGCACGCTGCAGTTTTGTCAAAACCTACAGGGCCCCAACGTGACTAGTCGAAGAGACACCTGAAATCATTCACTGGCCAGTTGAATATTGTACCCGGGTACCATACACGCATACACGTACACTTTCTTGGGACACAACCTCACACTCCAACCACGAAGGGGTTAAAATTCCTTTTTCTTTTCCGCTGCGCGTTTCTCGCATTACGAACTACTGTAAAAATATATACGTATACTGTGTTGCTCTTTATATGCCAGTTTATTCAGTAAACTATATAACTTAGAAAATCCACAACAGTGCTGGTGTATATTTATTCCCTAGTGCGGGGAGACTGACCCGATGTTTAAATTCAGCGGCTCCTCCTGGAGTGAGCGCTACACACACACCCCATCCTGCTCACTCACACACATCCCATCCTGCTCACTCGCACACCCCCATCCTGCTCACTCTCACACCCCCCCCATCCTGCTCACACACACACACACACGAACCCAGGAGTCATACTTACCTTAAAGGTGCACCCCTGGTCAGAGCCATCTTCACCCCCCCCCCCCATCTTCTGGCCAAGAACTGGGGACTCCAAGCTGGTCGGCTGTCTGGTGCGCCCAATCACATAATCAGTGGGTATGAGGGTATCACAGAGCTCCACAGCAATAAAACTCACAATAATGTGCGGTGTGTACATGGGCGTCCATAGCATGGGGCAAGGGCACTTGCCCCCCCATCAACAGGCTTAAATTATAATTTATTCACTGCGCGCTGCAGTTCCTGGGCTCTCCACTAGACTGCACGAGCGTCACATTCCCACTCCACCTCCAATCCACCACATGCTCTCACTCACTTTGCATGCTGGGAGAGGCAGGGCTGAGATGGCTGAGATGGGCCACAGAAAAAAAAGTAATGATTGTCAAATAAATACTTTTTTATTAAGCTTGATGCCAGTGTCTTTATTTATGAGAGTTTACAGAGCTTACAATCTAAGAGTTTACAATCTAAGAGGAGAGGGGACCCTGCTCCAGAGTTTACAATCTAAGAGGAGAACGATTGTAAGCTCTGGAGCAGGGTCCTTTCTCCTCTTAGATTGTAAGCTGTGGAGCAGGGTCCCCTCTCCTCTTAGATTGTAAACTGTGGAGCAGGGTCTCCTCTTCTCTTAGATTGTAAGCTCTGGAGCAGGGTCTCCTCTCCTCTTAGATTGTAAACTCTGGAGCAGGGTCCCCTCTCCTCTTAGATTGTAAGCTCTGGAGCAGGGTCCCCTCTCCTCTTAGGACCCTGCTCCAGAGTTTACAATCTAAGAGGAGAGGGGCCTATACTTCCGGCGCAGTGTGCGGGAGTTTAACACACGTTGCTGGATAAATCGGAGACCATTTGCCCGACCCCTGCTCTAACAGCCTGGGCAAGTCACCCTCTGCTCATGAGACGCGCTGGCCGCCAGCTTGGAGTCCCAGCCGGCCCAAGGCTGCCCCAGGCAGCCAGGCCGGCCTAAACTGTTAAGGCCTCCTTGCTGGCGGCCGACCGGCCCAGAAGGTCCACGGCCTACCGGGCTTTAAGCCCGATGGCCAGTCCGGGCCTTTATGCCTGTATGTGTGATGAATGTTGCATGACTATTTGGGACTACATGTGTAGGACAAAAACGGAGTGTGTGCGAGATGAGACTGTGTGTGCAGTTATCTGGGCTCAAGGATGCCTGTGAACGAAGCCTGGGCTGTCTGTGAGTGATGTCTAGACTGCGTGTGATTGATCTTGAGGCGGTCTGTGAGTGATGTATGGGCTGCGAGTGGTATGAGTGATCTCTAGGCGGTCATTGATATCTGGGCTGCCTGTGAGTGATATCTGGACTGACTGTAAGTGGTGTGAGTTATCTCTAGGCTGTCTGTGAGTGATGTCTGGGCTGCCTGTCAGCGATCTATAGGCTGTGTGAGTGATATCTGGGCTGCCTGTGAGTGATGTCTAGACTGCCTGTGAGTGGTGTGAGCGATATCTAGGCTGTCTCCGAGTGATGTCCTGGCTGCCTGTGAGTGGTGTTTGCTTGACTCCTTTGGCCTGATCTCCTACTATAAAAATAATGTGAGCAAGACACAAGCCCTGCCCTTGCATATCGCTGCCTCATCTCTCTCCTCCCTATGAACGTTATACCCCTTTGACTGGAGGACAACCTCTTTAAAATATCTAGGAATCTATTTTACCAAATCAAGAGGCTCTATTCTCAAGTTAAATTATAATCCGTTCATTACTTCTATCACATCCCAATTGGCATGTTGGCATTCGCTGGAAGTTTCATGGATGGGCGGCATGGCAGCTCTTAAAATTGCCCCAGATTCTTTCTAGAATAATAAACTTTCCAGTTTTTATCCCAGCCCATATGTTGCTTTGCCCACAAAAGATGCTTTATGCACACATCTGGAAGGGGAAACCACCACCCATTTCAGCTTCCACTACTACCGCGCCTAGGCGTAGAGGGGGGTTGGGGTTTGTGAATATTACAGCGTATTACAGGGCGGCATTCCTGGCGCAGCTGTTATCCTCTATGTCCCAACAGGATATCCCCCCTTTGGCAATGTCTGGGGAATGCTTAGCTTCGCTCCGCCTCCATGATTTAATGTGGTTCGCATTGTTGCCTCACCGTACAATTGAGGGCATTCTGCCATCATCCTTGTTCTCCCTCATGACATGGAGACAGTGGTGTAAGTCGCTTGTACTCCTGTATTCCTTGCTGGGCCTTGCCCCATTGCGTTTCCTCTGTCGCACTGTCCTAGACCTGAACCTAGACCAATGATTGAGGAGGGGTCTTACCCATACCAGCCAGCTCTTCACCACTTCCTCTCTGAAACCCTTTTCCAGACTTGATGCAGGAGTTTGCCATCCCCTCTAGCGACTGCTTCACGTACCTTAAGGTGAAACACGCACTGACTCAAGGGTTGCTTTCCTTTGCGCCAGCGGACCTGACGGCTTTTCACAAACTTTGTCTGGGCAGGAAGGTTGCGAGGAAACCGCCATCTCTGTGCTGTCAAAGCCTTTTATCGACTCACCCCAGTAAAAAATTACCCTAGATGACCAGGTTGAAAAAAAGACCTATCCATGACCACCTTTAGGGATGACTGGTATTACGCCACCGAGACGGTATATAAATACACGAGGAGCACTAACATAAGGGAATCACACCTCAAACTTTTGTATAGGTGGTACTTGACCCCCAAGTAGACTGGCTCACATGTCCAGTCTGGAACGTGTTGGCGGTGTGGGACCAACCTTTGTTCTCTCCTTCATATCTTCTGGCAATGCCCGCTCATCGCCGGCTACTGGGACAAGGTGTGTAGAATGATATCTCACTGCACGGGCCTTGTCCCACCCCTGTGCCCGAAACAGTACTTGTTGCATATGTGGCCGACCAACATACAATTACAGCACAGAGGTATAATCTCGATTGTACTTAGCGTGGCCAAATCCACCCTCGTTCTACACTTACCCCTTCTGTGAGAGTCATATTATCCCTGGAAGATGAGTATCATTAGGAGGAAATGTTTCATAGGGCCGTAAACTCTTTGTCTTCCTTTCAGGACATGTGGGAGGGATGGATTTCCTTGGTCTCCTCTGGGAAGCTGATATGACTTGTTCTGTTAGCGGTACTTTGGTAAGCACCTCGTTTCTTTTTTTTGTATGCAGAATGTATACAGTATGTGGCTTTAGTAATCAAAATTTGGTTTGCATGGCTTGGTCACTGATATTCCGTAACTTTGTTGCCCGATTTGACATTGGCTGTAGAGTCCTGCATGACTCTTTCAATTATTTACAACCTCATGCCTGTTGTCTGGCACTTTATGTGTGAACCGCAATAAAAAACTTTTATATGAGAAGTAAATTTTTTTTTATTTATTCACGAAGGACATAAAATTTGAACTACCCCACTTCTAGCTTTTGTTCAGAAATAGTTTGAGAATTTCAAGGCGTTGCCTTTGCGTCTAAGGCTGGGGTCAGACCAGCGCACTTTTAACGTGCGTTCTGGCGCACATAATTACGGCCGCACTAGCAGCAGATGACGGGCAATGACGGCCGCACAAAAGTCTGGCCGTGCAATGCAAGTGGAATTTGAACGCATTTTTTTGAGAACGCTGAACCGCTAGTACGGACGTACTGGAGTGCGCAGCTGCGGCATAGCGGCGTGTGTGCGTGATTAGGAGATGTCAGACGCTGCTAATGTCCAGCCTACATAACGTCCAGACGCAAAAAGAGTTTTATTGACGATCCGTACAAAATCACGCCCGAAAATGCGCGTCGTCTGACCGTTTTTGCGCATTCCATGAAAAAAATACATCAATGCGGTCGGACGCACTTTTTCACGTTCGCGGGGAAAAATGCTTTCGTCTGACCCTAGCCTAAATTCCCTAGATCTTAAGCCGATTGAGGATATGCGAGATGTTCTGGAAAAACCAAATCTGATTCAAGGAGGCCCCACCTCACAACCTCTAGGACTTAAAGGATCTGCTGTTAATGTGTTGGTGCCAGATACCACAGAGCACATTCAGAGGTCTTGTGGAATCCATGTATCGACCCATCAAAGCAGCACAAGGGGGACCTACACAATATTATGCAGGTGGCTTGAATGTTGTGACTGATCAGCGTACACTGTGCTTTCTGCCACCATGACTTAATGATCACCAGTTATAGAGCACCAATCTTTTTTTTCAGCGCTGTACAATAACCAATGGGGACAGAGATTACAAACAAAGGAACAGAAAGGAGGTGTAGAGGCCCTGCTCAGATGAGCTTACAATCTAGGGGAGGTGGGTAGAGGAAGACTAGGAGTTTTATAGGTCATCAAGATCACTAGCACTAAAACTATCAGACTTAATGTGATTCTAATTCTATTTTAGCCCAAATATTTGAAAAAGTTTGTCACAATAGAGGACCATCAGTCCATCTGTAAAAATACAGGTTTTGTACTCCATGCTCTTCCGTTATGCTTCCCTTTGAGATTAGCGACATTGCTGTCTGGAAAAACAACGAGTTGAGTCAAGGTCACAGCAGCAATTCATTATGTATAAAATAGTAAGTGCAGCATTTATCTACCCGAGCACGGCCTTAACATACTAACACTTCACTAGAGAAAAACTCACGGAAATGCACAGTATGCACCCAATCGGGATAGCTCTATTGACCAGCGGGGTACTTCGGTGCAACGCCGCAGAGGTCAGTCCATCTATCCTCCAAATACACCACAATGATATACAGCATGCCACACGTATGTAATTCCCACGGAATAGTTTGAATGACAGCAGACTGAATTCATCTTAAATGTCTATAAAAAAAATATATGTTTAATGCCAGCCTGGACAAATGTTTCTAGGTCAAACATTTTCTGTCCAAACCTTAATTTTTCCTTCAAAGAAAGTTCACTGAGCTTGACTTGTTTACCTGGATGCAATTCTTCAGCCTCCATTGGGTCAGAGATATTGGCAGATTGCTAGACCTGAAACAACTACTCGATTAATTTGACAACAATTCTCCTTAAACGTTAACATCAGATACCACTTCAGAGCTGTTTGTACGATTTAGTTCTAGGGTTAGGTCAGAGATAACCGGTTTGTTTTCATTTAGTTTACATCAGTAGCAAAACTATAGCACAGACCCTGGGTTACTGACACCGATTGGAGGAGCTGTACCACTGGTGTTTTATCATTACCTTGAGCGGGAGTCCTGTGCCATCACCCCACCCTCCCTCTGGTCCAGTCCCTTCCCCTAAAACTCCCTCACACCTGGGTTTGGTCCCTTGCCTAAACTCACCCTCCTCTCACCTCTGGTCCCTCCCCCTACTCAAAATTTGTTCATGTAGCTTATTAAAGTGATCAGGTTGTGTGGAATGCCACCCTCTTTGGCGTGTCTATCCACGTGCTTGTAGCAAGTGAAGAGAGAAGGACATTTGAGATGCGCATGCAGCATCAATCCATCACACTGACCAGTTGCTCATGTACCTTGTGTGCAAAAAGTATATAAAGATAAGTATGTACGGTACATAAATTGCATAAGACTAAAAGGGGGGGGGGGAAGGAGCGGTTGATATTTTTTACATTACAGGATTAGTCAGAGCGGTGAAAAGGAAAATGGCTGGAGAATGGAAAATTCTAGCTCAAAATAGCCGATTTGGAAAGTGAGATGAATGGGAGAATGTGTCGGGAAAATTCTAGGTCAAAATAGCCAAACCATTCTCCTGCTTTTCACGGCTCTCTGAATAACCCTGTAAAGTGTTCCTTCAAACAAAAAAAAAAGTTATTTTTTTTATCCGATGAATTGATTATTCAATGTTTCATTATAAATGCAATGAGAAAGAAACTGTGTGCGAAGGTTCACAATATGCAAAGTATTTATAATAAAAGTATATTTACACAAAAATGCAATTTCTTCAATGTCCATCTCTAATCTCTATTTCCTAGATTTTATTTTTTTTGGTAAACCGGTACAATTAAACAAAGAAGGGTGTACCAGCCAAAAGTAATATGCGGAAGGTTTTGTCTTCTGGAAAAGTAGTCGGAGCAGTCACAGGGCCTTTATTACCGCCACATTTTCTAACACTAACACTAACACCTCTTGGATAAAGACCCTTTCGTAGCACTTGATCATTATCCATTTAAGTGCTACTCCGAGAACTTACTCAGGACATGTATCACTCACACAAGGTACAAAACACAGCAAACAGACACGTTGTTCCACTACATAAAAGTGGTTACCAGATCAGCTTGGTTAACCTGGACACATCATGAGGAAAAGCACAAAAGGAGGATCTGCCCTGTAACATGTTGGCAGGAATCCCACCTTGTAACGGTTTTCCCATCTGCCTTGCATTTGGTTTCTATTACTGGAGAGCAGCAATCTGCGCGCACACGCCAGCTAAACTCCAGACAATGCTTTTTGGACTGAAAACCATGTTGGAGCTGCAAATCCCTATTTATTATTAGTTTAAGAAACATGGGCTTGTTTTGTAAACTGAAGTGGACATGGTGTCCCTTAAAATAATGTTATAGTTACAGTAAGTTATTGCGGTGCCCGAAATATGTATATTGTATTTTTCTTCAAATACGAGAATAAAATATGGAGCAATGGGGTGCCCTGTAAAGCTCAAAGGGTTTTAACCCCTTCACTACAAAATTGTTTCCCCCCCATGAAACCACTACCTTGACTTAGGGGGATTCATGGGGAGAGGAAATAAACCTTGCAGCAGCCATACAGTGAAACGCCGCTTGAAACAAAACTTTTAAAACCAACATTGTAATGCAGTATGCACTATTTGACAGGTAGATGGCGCTATCTGCGGGCCAAAAAGCACTACATCTACAAAATACAACTTGCCGTCCATTTTTACTTGGAGAAACCCCCCCCCCCCCACCCAAAAAAACAAGCTGTTCCAACAGTTTTATCTCTCGGCTATCATGTCAGGTGCTAGAGCTTTGGAAGCACATAACCCATCCTAAATCCCAAGTGCAAATGATGTTCCTTTGCATTGCTCCACCCACAGATGCTTTTGAAGAGTGTACTTTATCTTGGAGGTGAAGGGGTTAACTAAACCTGGAGGGGGTATTTTGACCAATGTGAACCCTGTGTATTTCGATTTTTCGTTCAAGCATTCAAATAGAGTAGGGCTAGGGATATCAAAGGCTGGCCCTCCAGATGTTGATTGCCTACAATTCCCAAAATTCCTTGAATGCAATAAATGGCGAGAGAATCATGGGCATTGTAGTTCAGAAACAACGGAGGAAAGAGCCGAATTTGAGATCCATGAAACAGAGGGAACACCCAGAGAAAAAAAAAAGGGCGAAATTATGCAATAACTGCACACTCTTTTTTTTTTTTTTTTTACTCTAAGAAGATTTTATAACTAGAAGAAAAGGAAATTGAAACAATACTGGTTGATTGAAAATGTTTTAAATGAAATGTATACAGTTAAATAGACACTCGTATGTACATATAAACAAAACTGCTCATAAAAAAAAAAAAAAAAAAAAACATGTTATAAAAAATAATAAAAAAAAAAATTACATAATAATTGGGAATAATCTGCATAAAAGTAATGAAACTGCTGAAATTGTGAGCATTGAACCCCAGTGCTAAGCTGGTGATTATTTTACAAAACCGGCTTATAAAAATAGTTTATGGGATCACACAGGATAAACCAGGCTACAGTACTACATTTTTGAAGAAAATAAAAAAAAAACCCTGAAGTATCACATGAAGACTAATGCACTATGTAGGGACTGGATTCACATGCCGCTGGCTCCTTGACGGCAATTGCAATCTTCTATGTTACACCACACTTAACCAAATGGCATTCAGCTCACATTAAAACAGATACAAGAACTGTAAAGTGCACCTGTCATGGGCAAAATTAACTTTTGCCCATTTGACAGGGCACCTCTCCCTCTCTATAGGTCAGCAGGTTTTTATTCTTAATGGAATGTCACCACTTTTTACATTGTATAGGTCTATGGAAAAACGCTGATCTATATAAAAAGGGAGAGGTGCCCTGTCACATGGGCAAAGGTCATGTTGCTAGTGACACCTTAAACTGATAACAGAAACGTGCTTAACAAAAAAAAAAAAATATATCAATATCTGAATCCATTCATAGGATGTGAGAAAAACACCACGGATGGGATGAATAATGTTTTTGTTTAGAATAGTCAACACATGACATCAGCTCTTGTTCATCCACAGCCAGGTAGTACGGAGTAATATTCATTGATAGCTCTTGCCCCGGGATAAAAGAATTATTCGGCCTTTCCAAATCACAGAATGCTGTCCCTGTACTTGTGTCCTTTGGACAAATATAAAGCAACCTTGCTTTGTTAACAGTAGACTTAATTCCAGGGTAACTTCCTTCAGTAAACACTGGCCCATTGTCCCAGTGCCTACACTGCCCTATTTGTTATTCTAACCAGTTAGGGCAAGTTTGATTCAATTCTCCATCTATATATTGTTTCCACTCGTTTGCTGAACGTTTAGGATTACCGCAGACTGACTGCCTTAACCTCTGAGTTTATCAGCCTTGAAAAACGCCAAATATTTTTTATTATAAACAATTAACAAACAAACAGACGAGGTGCAGCAAGAATCTCGAGCAAAATATGTGCACTCATCAGGCTGCCAAAAAACAACAATTTATCCACACCACATCTTGGATTATTTTCCAATGTACAATATCATACATTAACCTCCCTAGCGTTCCAGTTCTGACATATTTTATATGTCAGAATCTGATAAATTTATTTGTCCCCTCTAGCGGTTTCCCGAGTGTGGCTTGGGGTTAAATGCATTGCAGAAAGCATTAACCCCGAACCACACTCGGGATGCTGCTGGATACATACCTGTCCCTGCGCTCCCTCGCTGTCACCACATTCTCCGGCATTTGTGACTCGCGAGAAGGGAACCAGGAAGCAGAATGCCGTGATCACCGGAGGAGAATGTGATCGTTGAGGTCAGCGACGGAGCGCAAGGACAGGTATGTATCCAGCCCGAGTGTGGCTCGGGGTTATCGCTTTCAGCATAGAAAGTTAACCCTGAGCCACACTCAGGAAAACCGCCAGGGAGGTTAACCCATTCACTGCCATGTAGTTTTCCCATTGACCCAGTGTCAGAAATCACAGGATTTATGGAAAACTACTTTCCATTTCGCACTGTAATATCAATACATACAGTACATTGATACAATGCACGTCAGCAAGGGTCAGCAACCTTAGTCCTCCAGATGATTTGGAACTACATTTCCCATGACATTCAAACACTCATTAGATTGGCTAAGCATCAAGGGAGATGTAGTGCCAAAATATCCTGAGGGACAAGGTTGCTGACTCTAGCAATACACTATCAAGTCTTTTCAAAGAAAGGTGAAACTCAGGAGAATTGTCAGAAGTGAAAATTCTAGGTCAAAATAGCCAAACCAGAAACATTTATCTCACTTTCCAAATCGGCTATTTGGTCTAGATTGTTCTTTTCTGCCAATTCTCCTAAGTTTCACCTTTCTTTAAATAGACCTGTATGTATATTTGACAAGCAGAGGGCTCCCTCTGCTGGTCACATTTTGGTACTGCTGCACGTGTCCAAGAGACACATGCACGAGAGCGACAATGACCGTTCCGGACACCAAGAACCAAGAGCAGTTCCGTGGGCTGCAGCAGGCTCTACTACCTGGTGTGCTACAACTTTAGGAACATGTTCTGAAGAACATTTGTAATAGAATTTTGTTTGCATGAAATTAAATTCTTTAGCAAGAAAGACCAGATGGAGTTTACTCAATACCAGGGCACCTGAAGCAGCTTTTGAAGATCGAGTATACTCGTTCATGGCAGTGAAGGTGTGAAGAGATTTGCTCCCACAAGGAATTCATTACAGGAGGCCTGAGATGCATAGGAGCTGCTTTCCATACACTGGACAGTACAGCGCTTAATGCAGATTTGCATATTACATTATACGTGAATCGGATGAATAGTCACTGGTGACAGCTACAGATTAACAAGTTACTAATAAATCGTGTGAATATCAAAACACATCTGTACAAGAAGGGCCATGAGATAGAGGACAGCACATGCTTAACAACTGCTGGATTTTGTATTTGAGCTCGACGTATAGGTGCTGTTTTTCTTGGAGTATTTCATGGAACTAAAGGAGATTCTCATTCTCTCCACAGTACGTACGCTCCGGCACTTGAACGTATTGATCACATTTTCCCTGAAGTCCTTCGATACATAATAGTAGACAAAGGGATCTATGCAACTGTTCATGGCTGAGAGACACAGAGCGAGGATGTAAAACGCGTAGACGTTACCAATGCCGGCTGTCTTTACCGAAGCGTAGTGAACGATCAGAAGAATGTTACTGGGCAGAAAACAAAGGAGGTACATGACGAGCACCGTGATGATCAGACGAATGGCACGCTTTCTTTTTTTCCCAATACGTTCATCCGTGATGGAGGCGTTCAACGTCTTGATCATTAGAGCGTAAGCCAGAGCAGTGAGAACTGCTGGGAAGAAAAATAGTCCGATTGCCAGGGACAAGAAATAGTTGAACATATCGAATGCCAGTGAACTTATCGGCAGGACGTCATGGCACGTGGTTATATTGAGTTTATAGATTTGAACGGTCTGGTTGAAGCGATACAACGGGATAGTGCTCAAAATGATAAGGATCCATATAGCTGCTGAGACAATGAGCGCGATCCTCGACTTGGTCCTTGTTTGCGATATAGGATCCACGATGACCCAGTACCTCTGGACACTGAGGCACGTCATGAAGAGAATAGAGCAATACATATTCCCGTAGAAGAAACCCACAAACACTTTGCAGAGGGCCTCGCCATAAATCCAGTTATTGCCGTTTATATGGTAGGAAATCTTCAAAGGGAACCAAACGACGAACATTAGATCTGCCAGAGCCAGATTAGCCATGTATATTACTGCTGGGTGTTTCTTTTTTGACCGGAAAAAAAAGATCCACAAGGCAATCGCATTGCTTGGCAAGCTGATGATAAACACGATTATGTAGACTAGAGGGAGAAAAACCGTGGTCAGTCTGCTGGTCAGGACCTTCGCGGCAAAGTCATCCACTGCATAGACCGTTTGATTCGAATCATTGGCTATTTCCACTTCGCGGCCGATGAAACTTCTTCCTTTTTTAGTAGTGGCGTTTGTGTAGTTCTGTCCTGCAACGGAGACAAACAACAACATTCTATTATGATGTAAAGTGAAAAGCCACTACAATACATACAAAAAAAAATAAAAAAAAAATACACACAGGAACTGTAGGCAGCCTAATGGTTAAATACACCTCCAAACTCTAAAGCGCTACTTTTACAACAGTATGGAAATTTCATGCTTGTGGTAATAAAACAGAGAAAGCCAGCACATGATGCAACAGAACCAAAATTTGTTATTTGGAGCGGTCAGGTGCATTTAGATGCATCTTGCACACACCATCATCCCATTTCTCTGGCTTCAAAATACTAATGTTAGAGGGGAGGGAAGCAAGATTATTTGTTACTGTCCTTGTACAGTGAATAACTAGGATTATGTAATTTCTCCATTATTATTGCTGGCTGTAAGGCTGATGCTGTAGCTTGATCACTTTTCAGATTGTAATAGCAAAATAAGCCAGCATAAGGTCTAGCAGCGCTTACCAAATCTGATGCGATTACGACCGCTTGAGTCGCAATAGGTCCAGGTATTGGTACTGTACGTAGTAAATGCAATCATGACACTTACAGAACCAGGAATGAGCAAATCCTACCGACTGACTCCCGGGACTAGCAGTTCCAGGGGCTGGGCAGGTGTATTTTTTCCCCATTTAGCCCCGCTTCGGGCAAGCAGCAGGGTCTGAGTGGATACTGGAGTTTTGGCTGCTCAGCACGCGCGTGCACTAAACACCAAGTGCTTCCGGCATCCTGTAGGGCCCAGCACTGTATGGACGTGCGTGGAGTGTCCTGGGTATTCCCTCCCCATTGCAGAGGACGCTCCACACCCGTCCTGTTGTGTCCCTGCTCTGTGCAGATCTTGCCGAGCAGGGACATCAGCCCAGCCCACTGTGTGACTGTCCCCAGGCATCACGCGCGTGTGCGATGACGTCACAAACAGGGATTCCACTCCTGACTGGCAGGGGAATCCCACAGGAGATGGTGGTCCAAAAGGACCACTGTATCTCTGGAGCCGTATGTCCTACAAGGACAATTGAGGAATCGTTGGAAAGGCCAGAGTCTGGCCTTGCCAGTGATATACATTATTACCACATACTTTTGAAATCCAAAAGGATATTTTTTGTTCTAAAAGCAGCAGCATCCCCCCTTTAAAATGCTGCTGCATTCAATTTAAATATATTCAAATATTTTAAATTTGCAAGTTTATTTTTATATATTTAATATATTTTAATGTTCTATTATAATACACTGTATTTTGATATATGCTTTAATTTAATAAATAGAATTCAAATATACAGCATAATTGGTTTTGAATTTTATTGCTGTGGAGCTCTGTGATATGCTCATACACACTGCACATTAACGGTGATCGGTGAGTAAACTGCAATGCCATAAGGCCCCGTTCACACCTGGGCGTTTTACAGCGCGTTCCTGTGCGCTGTAAAATGCCCAGACACGGAAATCCCATTGTTTCCTATGGGGCCTGTTCACACCTGGGCGTTTTACAGCACATAGGAACGTGCTGTAAAACCCCATACGCCCAAAGAAGTACAGGAGCTTCTTTGGGGCGAATTCCAGTGCGTTCATGGCCATAGACTACAGCGTGAACGTGCATTTTTTCACGTTTGTGCGATACGTGCGCCAAAAACACACGTATTACGCGCATATGTAAAACGATGAGGTGTGAACCCAGCCCAAGGGTTCTATTTAAAACTAAAATACCTGTGTTTGTTCTCTATGTGGTTGAGAATAAAGACCTAATGCTGTTTTGTTGAGATTATATTTCTTATCAGGACAAGTAGATCATCACAAGGGACAAGTAGATCGGGCTTCCAGTTTAATCCATTGGACAAGTAGATTTTTTTTTTTTATTTTTTTTTTAAAAATTTCCACACCCGAGACTACATAGATGACTGGAAGGTCAGTTCATTATTTTTGTTAACACCAATTATTGCACGTTTTAAACAGACATTCTATTCAAAAGTGAGTAGACCTAAATAAAATTCAGCTT
Source organism: Leptobrachium leishanense (assembly GCA_009667805.1). Classification (NCBI taxonomy): domain Eukaryota; kingdom Metazoa; phylum Chordata; class Amphibia; order Anura; family Megophryidae; genus Leptobrachium; species Leptobrachium leishanense. The sequence goes on from CM019063.1 coordinate 75,285,313, forward strand.
TCCAAAATTTACAGACTTAAAATGCATCTGTCTGTAAAACAAAAGTTGGGTTAATTTGACAGGGAATCACTCCATACACGTGTTGGAATTTTTTTTTTCCTACAAAAATAATAGTACAAAAAGGAACTTTTTGGGAAATGCATTTACCTACTGGGACTATATGGTGTGCTGGATACCATCTTTTTTTGTGGTTATACCAAGGAGCTGGTTCCTCCAGGGCCTTGCACAGCATTCACAACTGGGTACAGTATCAAATGATGGGTTAAGGGAAATTCTCTGTTACTTGAGAGCAATTTTTGCCAACATATAAATATTTGAATAAAAGGGAGTAATTTCCTGTTAAATATTCGCTGTCACTCCCTTCCATGTGGCAGGCCTCTAAAAGGGGCGTGACAACTGAGTGGAGAGGCATTCTACAGGTCAGCCCTCCGCTCACTTCATGTGCACGACTGTCAGCAGCAACATCACAAAGAAGGGTGAATTGTGCATCACTGCAAGACAGTCCCAAACTAGCTCTGCTCATGGGAGAGGGAAAACATGGCAGCACCCATCGTTGGACCTGGGCAAGTAAAACCTTCAATATATCTCATTAAGGGTGGAGATACCACCTCTGCAATATCCACACCGTATGTGGCATCGCAGGCAAAATTAACCCGGTCAATAATAAGGTGAACTCTTTAACCCGGTCACTGCTGAGGCATTTCACCGCTGTGTGCTGAGCTCATTTTTACCGCTTTCGCTCATCAGGTTTAAACGCGATTTGAAGCCACATTTTATTACACGACCCAGACATATTATATATCGTTCTTTCCGGCAGACTCGGTCAGATTCAGAATATATAATTTTTATAATATACAGGCAGGACATGACGTATACATATAACAAATAAAAATGCAATAAAATTAAAAAATTTTAATCACCTGCAGCGTGTAAAGTGTTTTTTTTTTCACCTTTTATCACATGAACATTTTCGGTTATATTTTCTATGGGGTGCGCTTGTACAAAAATTAGAAATGGGGACTCGTTACATTTTTGGGGGGGGGGGGGAATTACGTGATTTTTAGCAAACGCACCCCATAGAAAAAAAAATCATTAGTGCAGCATCATTGTTAACATTATAATTGAAATGTGAGCAATATTGCTGCATTAATAAAAACACAAAAAAGAGACTTTTTTTTACTTTATACCTGATCATGTTGGGTATCATTCGAAAGGCCATGCTCAGACCTTTCGAATGACACCCTACATGACTTCTAGGTGCCACGGTTCTGGAGATATTTTCCTTGGGATATCCCCGGGCAGCTAGGAGTTCCCCAGCTATCGGACGTCACCACACTATGCGCAACGACGTCAGGCAGCGAGGAGGGACCCGGGGGTGGAGCTGCCAACCAAGATGGCGGCCCCCACCGGAGCCGCAGTTCGACCCGGTGCCTAAGGGGTTAAAGCCAGGCACCACTTAACAGGGTAGACTCTCCCCTTTTAAGTGGTGCCTGGCTTTTCTTTGTGGGACCTCCCGATCGAACGGATCACCCCCCTCCGTTCCAGGCGATCTCTGAAATTACATCACTCATGGCGCGTTGACGTCGGGAGGGTCTTAACTTCAGCGTCTGGGGATGCTGAAGTCAGACCGCCGTGGGACCCCGGACAGAGGGGAGTATCTCCGCCGGGGGGTCCCGCAAAGCTGATGACGTGTGGGACACGTCCTCAGCATATAGCGGGAGTAGCTGAGGACGTGTCCCACACGTCGTCAGCAGTGAAGGGGGTTAAGTGATCAAAATACATCTACAAAAAGAAACTGTAGAATAGAACGGAGGATAGGGGAGAAGAGTACAAAAAAAACCCACCTCAGCAGTGTTAGTTCTGTAGACTAAAATTTTTTGACTAAATCAAATCTAAGTTATTGTGACTAAAACTAAGGAAAATCCATTGACATTTTGACTAAAAAATTAGGGAGTGACTCCTTGGGAAAATATCCATTTCAGAACTATCTGCAAATAAGAGAGAAACGATTCATTTTCTATAGTCCGATAAGATGTTACTCCAGGAGCTTTGGAGGAGTTTGACATTTTTGTGAAATGTCTAAATAATGCATAATACACTTTAAACCCATTAGCTTTTACTTGCCTAAATGTCACAAGATTTTAGTCTAGGGTCAAACGAAAGAATTTTTACACGCGAACGTCAAAAAGTGCGTCCGAATGCACTGGCGTATTTTTTCACGGAATGCGCAAAAACGGTCATACGATGCGCAATTTTTGTGCGTAATTTTGTACGGATCCAAATCAGGAAACTTTGGGTGTCTGGACGTTATGTTGGCCGGACCTGAGCAGCGTCTGACGTCTCCTAATCACGCACACACGCCGCTAGCAGACGCAGCGCACTCTGTACGTCAGTACTAGCGGTTCTGCGTTCCCAAAATAATGCGTTCAAATTCCACTTGCGTTGCATGGCTGGACTTTTGTGCGGCTGTACTTCGTATATTGGCTGTCATTGCCCGTCATTTCCTGCTACTGCGGCCGTAATTAAGCGTGCCAGAACGAACGTTAAAAGTGCACTGGTCTGACCCCTTAGTCGACTAAAACAATCCGGACGACTAAGGCCCGTGTCAGATGAACGCAGTTATCACGTCCGTGTTGCCGCACAGTTTAATGTCAGTCGTAGGATAGATTCATGATCAATAGAGACGCAAACACGAAGTACGTGCGCACCGAACTGCGCACGCAGAACGCACTTGGCAAACGGACGCAAGAACGTAAAACCACTACCACGGACGTGCAGAGTGCGCGACATCCGCGTAGCGTTCTGTGAGAGTGAGGAGATGTCAGTCGCAGCGCATTTGCGACGTCCAGCACCTTGACGCACAAAATGCCTTTTCATATCCTTTTCAAATTTTTATCATTTTCATATTAAATTTTGTTTCCCATAGTTCCTTTTTTTTTCCTACGTCCGCCAATAAAAACGGACCATGTGGTGTCTACAGTATCTTCAGTCAGTACGTCTGTCCATTCTATTTGCAAAATAATTATTTTTTTCAATATGTCAGTGTACAATCAAAAAGTGAGGGCCTCGCAGGGCCACAAGTGGTCTTAAAGTGAGGACTCGAGTCATCTATAAACAGCACAGCATAGAGAGAGAAAAAAAACAAAAAAAAACGTAAGGGCATATGAAAAGTGAAAGATATTTTAATATGATAGGTAGTGTGAATCCACCCCCCCCCCATTATAAGTGTCAAACCCTGCAAGTCTTTTACTTGCATAGGATGTTAGCCTGTGGAATTTAGCCATTTCCTTTGTGTGCAGGAAAGGGTGTGTGAACAGTGGATGCTAGAAAAGTGTATGCTAGAAAAAGCCATCTCTGAATCAATATAGTAATTTTTGACTCACTGTTGGTTAAACTCTGACGTAGAAATGTATCTGTATGCTGATTGGCTATAAGTTCTTTGAAATCTAATAAAAGACCTGTCTAAGGAAGGATATTTCAGACAGGACTGACGCTACATTGCTTTGTGGCTGATTTTGTTGTCTCTCGCCATGGTGCAGCGCCGCGCCCCGTTTTCAACTTTGATATATGAGAAGAAACTTGAAAAAGGTTTATTGAAATTTCATAAATGGTAATTATTATAGGAAGTTTGTTTTATTTGCTTTAAATCCGAATTTATCAAAAAGTCATCTACAGACATTCAGAATAATACAGGGGAGGGAAAAACAGGGAAGTGGCAAAGGCCAAAACTGTGCCGTCCCTGGTTTATTCCTGCGAGCCCGCAGGGGAAGCAAATGGCACGGGTACTCGAGTGGGGGGGCAAGCTAGGTGCCAGGCTATGCTGGCACACATCGGGGAAACCCGTAAATGCCACGAACAGAAACAAAAAATGAACTAAAAATGGGGAGATAAAAATCAGCAGGGGGGGGGGGGGGAGAGGAGAGATCAAAACTAAGCCTGCGAGGGGGGGGTTAAAGGGAAGATTCTACAAAAGGTAAACTGGTCCGGAAAGAAAGGTCCTCAAAAAACAAAACATCTGCAGTGTCCCAGAGTAGGGGAGTCTTGGAGTCTTCAAAAACATGAAATCTCAGCTTGTGGGGAGAAAAAAAAAAAGGAGGGGGGGGGGGAAGTCATCTGAGGCCAGACCGGGTCAGAAACCAATACAGGGGCAATAAGTACAGGAAGGCACATCTCCAACCCGTATCCAGCCATAGGATTGATCGTGCTTTTCCACCCAAGCGTTCAGCCTCGCACTGGACCCGTCTGTTGCACGGCCTCCATTTCCCCACATCCTTCTCGCTCAGCAAAGAGGCTATCTGGCTGGGTGCTGTCGCCGCATCTGGCATCTCATCCGAACGTGGCTCCCTCGGTATTTCCTGCAGCACGAGGTGGGGACATTCGGCCTCCAGCGCAGCAAGCTTCTCTGCTCCTCCAACAGCTGCCAATGCCGGGAGAGGCCCACCACAGGAAGGTGACGCTATACCCGAGGGCAAGGGAATCGCTGGTCACCCAGAGCTCCGAACAACATCATCATCGTGCACCACATCATCTCCGTTCCGCAGACCCTCTGAAGCATCGTGGGGGAAAAAAAGGGTCCCACCCGAAGCAGCAGACTCCCCGCAGTTCCCGTCGATGGCCACAGCAGCTCATCGGCATACTGCAGGTTCCGAGGTCGATCAGTCTTTCGGCTTCCCAAACCCATCTGCCCTTGTATCCGGTGCCACGTGGCAGCTCTGCAGCGCTGCCATGACCTGAAGCCACACACCTCTGGTGAGTGGGGCTTCTTCGTCTTCCCCTGCCAGCATCTGTAGGCAGGCCTCCAGGCCTGAAAGCATGATCCCCTCACTGCCATTGGGGGGGGGGGGGGAGGTGATCCATGTTCCTCTCTGCAGCCCGGGGGATGTGGGCCCCATCATCCCCTCGGTCCCTAGAAGGATCTCGGTCCGGGAGGAGGCAGCAAGGCTAGCAGCCATCCGGGGTCGTAAAGGAGACGGGTAAGCCTCAAAATGGCCGACTGGTACTCTGACTTGTCAGGTGATCGCAGCAAATTCTCAGCTGTGCTCCGGCAGGGGGGACAGGAACAGGCCCTGGAGCATGTCCCGTTATGGCCAGCAGTGTAGGGAACCCTGTAATGGGTAATTTGTGGAGAGACACCAGCTTAAAATCACTGTTACCAGGCAAATTCGGCAGTGCTCTCCTCATACATGTCTTCTCCCTCGCAGAACCAGCCACGCCCCCACATCTGTCCATTATGCACGAACGCAGAGTGCGCTCAGACTGCATTCGTCTGACATTAGCCTAAAATGACTAAAACTAAAAAGGCATTTTAGTCAGAAAACTGACTAATCTTAAATTTAAATTAACACTGCACCTCGGTCAGCCAAGGTTCCGGTCCCTGTATTTTGCAATCTTTCCATTTTGATTCTAGAAACACAGCAAAGTCCTGGATACAGATAATCATGTCAAAAGGCACCTCGTGGAATTTACTAAGAATTCAAGGTTACTCATCACAAAAGCTGTGAGTAATGGTCTAAATATCTCTTAAGACAAAGATGGGCTCATGACTTTTTTCAAAAAAATAAAAAAAAACAAGAGGAGGTGGGGGGGGGGGGTTTCAAGAGGCCCTGCAAGGAAGACTGATTCTTTGTAGATATTGAAAAGGCAGCTTTAATACAAGTAAACGTACGTTTAGCTCATGTGACACAGGCGGGTAAATATTTTCACGCTCCCAGCCATTCTCTTTTGTACCTAGGCTCCTTCAGAAATGTTGTTTTCCCTCCTGTTCTATGTGTGAATTATACGTTGTTATTCAGGGACATTTTAGTTTATGAGGGCACTGCAGCACACTTCGTTTTCAAGAAGGGAAAGTAATTTCCTCAAGCGACAAAAATAAAAAAAATCAGCTAATTAATGGAGCATTAACGGTGGAATCCCATATTTTCCAGCAAAAACACCAGCAGAAAAAAAAAATTTAAGTTGTGCAGCTGGACTATTTTGACGTAAAATGGACAAGCTTTTGATCCCCGGGTCATTAAATGGGGGGGGGGGGGATTCCTGGAATTGTGACATCTGCTAATCATCACATCTATGTCTGGGGTCACACAGCTCAGGGTGCCTGCACTGCATCAGTCTATGTCTGGGGTCACACAGCTCAGGGTGCCTGCACTGCATCAGTGTTTGTGGGAGAAATTGGATAGGGATACACGTTGGTTGAGGGCTCTGCGGAATGACAGCGGTATCACAAGCAGCCAGATAGTATTACGCCAAATAAACCGAAATTTCTAAATTTTGAAAATCAAGAACATTTCATTTTGAATTTTCTGACAAAAAAAAACATGATTTGTTTTGCTTGAGGAGATAAAACGGTCGGACAAGGTGAATGAGTATTAGCAACCGCTTACTTGGATTTTTTTAAAATGTTTTACTTAAAAACTGTTGGTACAGCCATTACCACCAGCATAAGATACTCTGCCTAATGAAAGGATGTCAAACCCCAGCCCCTTACATCCAAAGCCGTTGACCCTTGCCCTAGCTGATGGGCTACAATGTCAAGAAATCTTTCAACTTCATGGAGCTGTAGATCAGCAACATATGGGGCATGGAGTTTGGACATCTGTGATCTAATGGCTAGGAATTGTGGGAGTTGTCACCTTTCCACAGTGGAGGATATACGCTTTTACCCGGTCTAGATTGCCACCCCACACTGTCCTCCATAACAGATTATTTTTACATCGAACCTCCTTGTACGTGGATTTTGTGGTAGGTCAAACATCCCGTCATGGTTTCACCACCATGAAGGAGTTATTATGAAGACACAATTTGGAATTTTGGTGTGAACGGGCAGGGTGCCAGCTGTGCCCAGGCAAAAAGCTAAGACTGCGTGAAGTGCCCACGCCTGTTCCTTTAATAAAAACCTTCTACTCATCCTGACCTTGATAGCTTTTTAAAGTGGTCAGGATGTTAGGAGTGACCGACCGTGCTCTCTATCCACCCCCAGCTGCCCTGATCTGGAGAAAACACTGGATGAAGCAGAGGGGTTTCCGCCACCCCACATCATCAGCAGCCGGTCACCAGATCATTCACTAGTGACGTCAGAACTTGGTTGCACTGATGTCACCCTCTGAGACCATCCACGATGGCAAGCAATGTCAGAGTTAGCCAAAGGATTGGATCTGTGCATGCACACAGCTCCAACCCATCGTTCTGCACAGGCACTTCGGACCCTGCGTAGGTAAAGTGCACCATTTGCGATTTCTATGCTACATGAGTTGTGTAAGAGCAAATTGCGTAGTAAAGCTTCAGGGACTTCTGGGTTCCAGAGTCCCTGAGCTGAAGTGGAGGAGCTGCACATGGCGAGGGGCAAAAATGTGAGTGAATTCACCCCAAATAAGAAAAAAATAATAATTAGGCAGAGGCTGTCAGCAGCACCTGTCCATTTATTTAAAAGGCAATAAAAGGGAACTCGATTTTTAATAAAGTATGCCTTTAACACCTCCCAGATGCTCATTGATACATAAGTATAAGATTTACGATCTTTGTATAAACCTGACAGTAAGGCTAGGGTCAGACGAACGCATTTTTCACGTCTACTGTCAAAAAGACTGTCAATGCACTTTTTCACAGAAGACGCGATAGCGGTCATACGGTGCGCAATTTCAGCCGTGATTTTTGACGGCGCTATTAAATACAAATGGGCGTGATGTTGGCCGGACATGTGCAGCGTCTGACGTCTCCTAAATCACACACACAGCTATGCGGACGCAGCGCACTCTGTACGTCAGTACTAGCGGTTCTACGTTCTCGAAAAAACACGTTCCTTTGCCGCTTGCGTTGCGCGGCCGAACTTTTGTGCGGCCGTACTTCGTATATTGGCCGTCATTTGCTGCTACTGTGGCCGTAATAAAGTGCGCTGCACTGCGTTCGTCTGACCCCAGCCTTAATGTCAACGTTCCCCACCTTGATAGTATGGGCCGCGTACACCGGATCGGAATGAAGGTCTACAGTTGGTAATGAAACAGAACAAACAAAGCCATTTTTGTTTTATTGAGTGGTAAATAGTAGCAGAAGCTGTAATTTGAGGATACATTTCATATTATAGGTCTGCGTGTTTTGTTCGAGGAAGCAGACAGTGTGTCTTGTGACGGTGGTAATCCGAGTGTGGCTGCTGAACTTTGATTATCTGATTTCAATACTGTAGACTTGCCGACCGTGACATCAACAATCTGAAGAGCGTAAAGCAGATGCCTGGGGTAAATCAAGGATAGGGGTATCAGGAAATTAAGAGAAAAAAACCCTGGGGTATGAAAAGTCGAACTGTAAATCAGCAGAGAAAGTGGTAAATCACCAGGTAGTATGTTGCTAAACAGATTTAGATGGGATAGGGCAGATCGCAGGCAAATATTGAAGGAGTATTCTGGATACTTTAATCTGAAGATTGTGCAAACGGATACCCCGTTGCCTGCCACACACACACACACACACTTTGGCTTAAAATTTGTAACTAATCTGCAATTCTGTACAATTCATCCCTTAGTGAATCAACCCCAAAATTTAAAACCTCATGGATCTGAGATATCTAATATTTTTTTTTTTTACCCGGGGGAGGGGGGGGGGTGGTGGTGTAAAAATGCACAGCCACTCTTGGTACACCATCAGCTCCATAACTGAAAGGCAGGAGGAGCCTCCAGGCAAGTCTCCATCACCTCCTTTGATCTGACACATGGTGATGTAGGAGGCTTGTTTGAAATATGGGGGAAGGTGATCAAACAGCTGAAAATCTGAATGCACGGCTGTATTATTAAGCGGCAACACATTCCACAGCGTTTTACAAAAGGTGCAAGGGGTAAAGACAGGACAATTCTACCATACATAAAAGACAGGTCAGTGTTGCTGCCGACACAGGAGACATGGCGGCCTTATTCCCGTGGGAACTTACAGATAGTCTAAATTGTGTTAATGCGAAACATATGCAAAAAGGAGGCAATACTGTAGTGACAGATTTGTGAAAAATTGCAAGTTTCTTGGCAGACTAAAACCCAACTTTATCAAGATTTTCTAATGTTGGTGGAAGTAACACTGCTGCTCTGGTACTGTCAGACATCAAAAAGAAATAAACTCTTTCCAGATCTGTTAATGATTGTGACCATAAAAGAGGGAAAAATAAACAATCGGATCTTAGCAACCTTATAAGGAAACACTGAGTTTCTCCTTGAAGGCAGAAAGACAATCTGTTTTCTCCTTGTATCAACAAGCAGTTACGCCTTCAAAAAGAGCGACACAAGGAGAAAAGGAAACAATATATTTATGTATTGATTTCTGGAAGATAATGGAGTGAAGATGCACATGGTGTGAGCGCTGGACAGGATGTGGAAGGCAAGCAGATGCCACAGTGATGAATAGAGGTGTTGTAACAGGATGAGCCAGGAGGATGCGGTCAGTGATGGAGCCTGGCTAATAAATGCGCTGGCATCTACATGTCACATATACAGGGTTATTCAGAGAGAGGTGAAAAAGCAAGAGAATGATTGGAGGATGGAAAATTCTAGCTCAAAATAGCCGATTTGGAAAGTGAGATGAATGGGAGAATTTTTCTGGTTTGGCCATTTTGACCTAGAATTTTCACTTCTCCAGTCATTCTCCTGCTTTTCACCTCTCTCTGATTAACACTGAGACTAGAAATCTGCATGTAGACATACAGAAACATGGATTTACTGCATATAAACATTCACTAAACCCAGGGAAAGGGGCGCTGTATACACGATATGTTAATTAACCAGCACTATGCAAAAATGATAAATTCCATATATAGTTTGGGAGCAGAGTGAAAAGACATATGCAGGCTCACACTGATGCTTATCTGTGTTGGGTCCTATGATATGTCTGCTCTGTTTTCCCTTCTTGACCTTAAGATGCCACTATTAGTGTTTACGACCCCCCCCCCCTTGGTTCTTGATTGTTCAATTCTATGATTTTGATCAGTATAGCTTCAAAACCTGAAGAAGGGAGGAATCCTCTCCAGAGCTTGACTCTTAAAAGGGATACTCTAGGCAACATGACCACCTAAGCTTTTTTAGGTGGTCATGATGCCCTGAGTATGCCCTTGTCTGTCCCCCCTCCCTCCGCTCAGCCGATCGGCTGAAAAAGCTGAGAGACGCGGAGGACTTTACTCCGCCCTCCCAGCTGTCAGCAGAGCGGGATTCATATTTCCCGCTTCTGCCGACTATTGCCGAGTAGGAGACGTCCAGTGCGATGACGTCTCCAACTGGCCGCAGTAGCTGGCAGCAGCGGCTGAGATTAGTGTTACACGCATCCTCTTGCACGTAACGCTAAATCAAAAGTAGAAGAGGAAGCCTGCTGATTGGCTGGCTTACGTGAGAGGCGCACATGCGCGCTTCTCACGTAAACCATTAGTCAAGTTAAAGAGAGGGGGGGAGAGAGAAGAGAGAGGGGGGGGAGAGAGAGAGAGAGGGGGGGGAGAGAAGAGAGAGGGGGGGGAGAGAAGAGAGAGGGGGGGGGAGAGAAGAGAGGGGGGGAGAGAAGAGAGGGGGGGAGAGAAGAGAGGGGGGGAGAGAAGAGAGGGGGGGAGAGAAGAGAGGGGGGAGAGAAGAGAGGGGGGGAGAGAAGAGAGGGGGGGAGAGAAGAGGGGGGGAGAGAAGAGAGGGGGGGAGAGAAGAGAGGGGGGGAGAGAAGAGAGGGGGGAGAGAAGAGAGGGGGGGAGAGAAGAGAGGGGGGAGAGAAGAGAGGGGGGGAGAGAAGAGAGGGGGGAGAGAAGAGAGGGGGGAGAGAAGAGAGGGGGGGAGAGAAGAGAGGGGGGAGAGAAGAGAGGGGGGGAGAGAAGAGAGGGGGGGAGAGAAGAGAGGGGGGGAGAGAAGAGAGGGGGGGAGAGAAGAGAGGGGGAGAGAAGAGAGGGGGGGAGAGAAGAGAGGGGGGAGAGAAGAGAGGGGAGGAGAAGAGAGGGGGAGAGAAGAGAGGGGGAGAGAAGAGAGGGGGAGAGAAGGAGGGGGGGGAGAGAAGAGGGGGGGGAGAGAAGAGGGGGGAGAGAAGAGGGGGGGAGAGAAGAGGGGGGGAGAGAAGAGAGGGGGGAGAGAAGAGAGGGGGGGAGAGAAGAGAGGGGGGAGAGAAGAGAGGGGGAGAAGAGAAGGGGGAGAGAAGAGAGGGGGAGAGAAGAGGGGGGGAGAGAAGAGAGGGGGGAGAGAAGAGAGGGGGGGAGAGAAGAGAGGGGGGAGAGAAGAGAGGGGGGAGAGAAGAGGGGGGGAGAGAGAGAGGGGGGGAGAGAAGAGAGGGGGAGAGAAGAGAGGGGGGAGAGAAGAGAGGGGGAGAGAAGAGAGGGGGGGAGAGAAGAGGGGGGGAGAGAAGAGAGGGGGGGAGAGAAGAGAGGGGGGGAGAGAAGAGAGGGGGGAAGAAGAGAGGGGGAGAGAAGAGAGGGGGAGAGAAGAGAGGGGAGAGAAGAGAGGGGGAGAGAAGAGAGGGGGGAGAGAGAAGAGAGGGGGGGAGAGAAGAGAGGGGGGGAGAGAAGAGAGGGGGGAGAGAAGAGAGGGGGGAGAGAAGAGAGGGGGGGGAGAGAGAGAGGGGGGAGAGAAGAGAGGGGGGAGAGAGAGAGGGGGAGAGAAGAGAGGGGGGGAGAAGAGAGGGGGGAGAGAGAGGGGGGAGAGAAGAGAGGGGGAGAGAGAGAGGAGGGGGGAGAGAAGGATGAGAGAGAGAGGGGGGAGAGAAGAGGGGGGGAGAGAAGAGGGGGGGAGAGAAGAGGGGGGAGAGAAGAGGGGGGGAGAGAAGGAGGGGGGAGAGAAGAGGGGGGGAGAGAAGAGGGGGGGAGAGAAGAGAGGGGGAGAGAAGAGAGGGGGAGAAGAAGAGAGGGGGGAGAGAAGAGGGGGGGAGAGAAGAGAGGGGGGAGAGAAGAGAGGGGGGAGAGAAGAGAGGGGGAGAGAGAGAGGGGGGAGAGAGAGAGGGGGGGGAGAAGAGAGGGGGAGAGAGAGAGGAGGGGGAAGGAAGAGAGGGGGAGAGAAGAGAGGGGGGGAGAGAGAGAGGGGGGAGAGAAGAGAGGGGGGAGAGAAGAGAGGGGGAGAGAAGAGAGGGGGGAAGAGAAGAGAGGGGGAGAGAGAGAGGGGGGAGAGAAGAGAGGGGGGAGAGAGAGGGAGAGAGAGAGAGGGGGGAGAGAAGAGAGGGGGAGAAGAAGAGAGGGGAGGAAGAGAGGGGGGAGGGAAGAGAGGGGGGAAGGAAGAGAGGGGGGAAGGAAGAGAGGGGGGAAGGAAGAGAGGGGGGAAGGAAGAGAGGGGGGAAGGAAGAGAGGGGGAAGGAAGAGAGGGGGAAGGAAGAGAGGGGGAAGGAAGAGAGGGGGAAGGAAGAGAGGGGGGAAGGAAGAGAGGGGGAAGGAAGAGAGGGGGAAGGAAGAGAGGGGGGAAGAAGAGAGGGGGAAGGAAGAGAGGGGGGAAGAGAGGGGGGAAGGAAGAGAGGGGGAAGGAAGAGAGGGGGGAGGGAAGAAGAGAGGGGGAAGGAAGAGAGGGGGAAGGAAGAGGGGGGAAGGAAGAGAGGGGGAAGGAAGAGAGGGGGAAGGAAGAGAGGGGGAAGGAAGAGAGGGGGAAGGAAGAGAGGGGGGAAGGAAGAGAGGGGGGAAGGAAGAGAGGGGGGAAGGAAGAGAGGGGGGAAGGAAGAGAGGGGGGAAGGAAGAGAGGGGGAAGGAAGAGGGGGGAAGGAAGAGAGGGGGAAGGAAGAGAGGGGGAAGGAAGAAGAGGAAGGAGGGGGAAGAAGAGAGGGGGAAGGAAGAGAGGGGGAAGGAAGAGAGGGGGAAGGAAGAGAGGGGGGAAGGAAGAGAGGGGGGGGGAAAGTATATATATCGCCGTTGGAAACATGGTTTTTAGTGTAAGCATTAGAGAGATATATATATATATATATCACGAGTAAAGCAGTCTGTAGTGATACCTTTTTTATTGGCCTATCGTTACATTTAAAGTACAAGCTTTCGAGAGGATTCCTCCCTTCGTCAGGTATAGAAGTTTACTGATCAGAATAGTAGAATTAAACATTGAGACATTCATAGGGCTCACAGTTGGGGGATGTTAGATGTTGTACATCGCCAAATGGCATGGTCGGGGGGGGGGGGGCATTTAATTGTCTGTAAAAAAAAAAAAAGCTCAACCCCGGGAATCCCATGATTTCCTATGGGGCTGGATCACACCTGGACGTTTTACAGCGCGCAGGAATGCGCTGTAAAACGTCCGACACCCAAAGAAGTACGGGAGCTTCTTTGGGGCGTATAGTAGTACGCTCGTGGCCATAGACATAGCCGCGAACAGGCTGCAATGCGCGTTCGGGAGTTTTTTCGTATGCGCGGTACGCATGTAAAAGAAATCACGCGTATTGTGCACGTTTGAAAAACAATGAGGTGTGAACCCAGCCTAAATGTAATGTTAGTCCAATAAAAAAGGTATCACTACGTACGGCTATACTCGTGACAGACACGTCTGAACTATACCCCGAGCATAGATAGAAGTGCATTACATAACCAGTATCCCTCTATATAAGCATCACCTAATCCCTGTAAACTTTCCTAAAAGGGTCAAATATTACAGGAACAAACAGTAAAGAACATTCTGTCAAAGGGTTGTGACACACCTTCAGCGAAACCAATACTGGGCTTTGTGTCGTCACTGTAATCTCTGCACTGTGATCCGGGTAGAAGCATTACAAGCCCGCGTGACGACAGTGCAGCTCGTCACCGTTACAGTAATGCAATGATCCGGACATGATTTCACGTATCAAGAGTTTCATTTAGACTTTAAATATCCTGCCATTCTAGTGGGTTTTAAACTTTTCCCATATCACCCCAGTATGCCAAAAGAATCCTTTCCTAAACATACATCCAATTGTTCCTGGTTTTAGCGTGTTATTCCTATTTAAAAAATAAAATTAAAAAAAAGGTCTGCGAATGTCAACGATCTGAGCCGAATCCAGACACAACTTCTAAGGCCGTCAGACGAGCGCACTATGTGTGCGCCTGTAATGATGGGCCTCCCAAGATGCTGCGGCAGGTCTTGTGTGCGCTACAGCAGCAGTGCTGCATCCATTTAGAAAGGCTTCCCATCGAAGCGCTACGAAGCACGTTCGACAGGGCTGCAAAGCGTGATCCTCCATAGGAGGATCGAGCCTTGCAGCGCTGAGCACACTTAGGCCCTGTTCACACTGTGCGATTTATCGCACGGATTTTGCCGCGACGTCGCGCTGTGTAGCTTCTCCAATGCATTTCAATGGAGCTGTTCACATCTTACAGCGCGACGTCGCGTGTCGCAGAAGCATGTTGCAGAAGCATGTCGCAGGTACATGACCCTTTTTTGCGATTTGCTATCTGCGATTTGTATTGGTGGTGCTTTGCAAAAAAAATAAAAAATAAAAATAAATAATCGAACAAAACAGTGATGTCGTGCGACATTATCGCACCATGTCGCGAATATGAAAGTCGCGCGATTTTCAAATTGCACAGTGTGAATGGGGTCTAACTGCATTCAGCAAGGGGGCCAGACAGGCGTCGAATGGAAGGAACTCAGACATTCCTTCCGCTCTGAAAAACATTCATCCGATACCAGCCTTAAGGATCACCTAGGGGAGATGCAGACTGAATCCTGCAATCACTGAGCAACAAAATCACCTGTGCTGTGCTTCCGATCGCTGCAAACCTGGCCTGTTAGGGGGTCCTGGGTTGGGAACCACTGCTCTAAGTACTTTAAAGTACAGGGAACATAACGAACATCTTTCCGGGACACTTCTGAGACAGACACTTCGCCCAAAACCTCACCCTCAAATTTGATATTAATGTACTTTTAAGCATCTGGACTAATTTTCATTATGATAATATCACATGCAATCCATTTATTGTGACTTAACAAGAAAACACTATAGAAATCTAAATAAAAGCTTTACAGGACTCCCAAGCATCCCCCCCCCCCAACTCTGTCAACACATTCTACAAAGTAACAATACCGCAAAGAATCTGCTACTTACCAAGAAACAACAACCCAGACCAAGGGAAGAGTGTAACCCAGTGTTTCCACAGGACAGGTTTGCAGCTATCTGAAGCACAGCACAGGCGATAGGATTTGCTGCTCAGTGATTGCAGGATTCAGTCTGCATTTCCCCAAGGTGATCCTTAAAAGTAAACCTGGCCTGTTAGGGGGTCCTGAGGACAGTTTTGGGAAACACTGGTATAACCAATAAATGTGGTCCAAAAGCCTTCTGATACAGCAAACCCAGCTAACTGTGACTTCTGGCTGTTCTAGACCTTCCGCTCCACGACCAGGAATTATATACATTTTTATATTGAGAATTTGTCATGACAAAAATGTCATTTTAAACCAGGGGATCGCAAACTCTCTCAAACTCACGTCCTCCTGTGTCTGCTGGCAGAATACGGACCTGCCTCATTAATGTATTGTATTATTGTCCTATCCAGATTGTGAGTTCCTACGGGAATAGGGCCCTCATCTCCTCCTGTAGGTTTGTCAAATGTTGTTCAATGTATTGTAACCCTGTCTATACTGTGCCTATTGTACAGCGCTGCGGAATATGCTGGCGCTTTATAAATAAAGAATAATAATAATATCCATTGCACCTCTTGTACAGCGCTGCGGAATGTGTTGGCGCTAAATAAAAATAAAAAATAGTAATCTGCACCCCCCCCCCAGATATTTATTGCCTACAATTCCCAGAGGTCTTGGAATGCAACAGATGCCCAGAGAATCATGGGAGTTGTAGTTCTGAAACATTGGGGGGGGGGTGGGGGGCAGAGTTTGGGTTTAAACGCCTTTCTCTAACAAACTTTTAGTCAAAATATTCATGGAGGTAAATGAAGACATGTCTGGGGGTGGGAAATCTATAAAAGATTCATAAAATTATATCAAAAGAGAATTAAAAGGCAGAAACACACAGAGACCTGGGAAAGTATCCCCCCCCCCTCCCCACTGAGCTAGCTGGAGGGGTATGAGCAGGGGCTCCTGGCAGGATCTGGTCTCTGCTGATCCCACAAACCTGTAAATGAAGGTAAGGGGGGGGGGTAAAGCAGCCCCCTGCTAGAAGCTGTGGCAGTGGGAACCCCATGGAAGCCATAGCAGCTCAGACCTCACACTGTAACAGACCTACAGGGTGTGTCCAGGTCCATAGAATGAGGAACAGGAGCTCACAACGCCAGATCTGAGCCCTCCATCATGCTCTTACCTGTGACAGCTAGGAGACCCGCACACAGCACTGCCCCGCACAGCAGCACCTTCACCCCCATCCTGCGATCCGACAGACTCGGCAAACTCCGGCCACTTACTGATACTGACGGGACAAGCTCGCAGACACCGAACACCTAGCTCTGACGTCACGTACGGCCGACCCCAACCCCGCCCCATTCCAGCAAGTTTCAATGAAACTGGACACTGGGACAAAAAAGTTCTGCTAGCCACGCCCCTGATAATGCACGCTCCTGTTCTGTGGGCGTGGCCTGTCACCGTTAACATACCAGCGACTTGACCTCGCTCACTCATCGTAGCCCGAGGCTTTAGAGCTCAGCTCACGTCGTCTCCCTCCCGCCTCTGCATAACCTATAGGGGGAGTTCTACGCACTCACAGGAGGGAGAGAGAGGTGTGTGGGGGGCACATTGCTGAAACAGGATAATGCCAGATCTAACCGAGAGCTGTGACAGCGCCCTGTGATAGCATGGAGGGAGGCAGAATATTATAATCACAGCTCTGGGATATGTATTCCAAGCCTGGTGCAAACCTAAACACAGCACAGGTAAACTACCAGAGCCATTAAAGGGACTACCACTAAGGCTAGGGACAGATGAGCGCATTTTCTGCGGCCACCGTCAAAATGTACGTCGATGCGTGCGCACGCATTTTTTCACGGAATACGCTTAAGTGGTCAGACGATGCGCAATTCTGGACGTATGTCATGACGATGGGGTAAAAAGAAGTCTAGGGAAATCCGGCTGTTTGAACGTTATGTTGGCCGCACACTAGCAGCGTCTGACATCTCCTAATCACGCACACACGCCGCTAGCGGCCGCAGCGCACTCTGTACGTCAGTACCAGCGGTTTAACGTTCTCGAAAAAATGCGTTCATTTTCCACTTGCGTTGCGCGGCCGGACTTTTGTGCGACCGTACGTCGTATATTGGCCGTCATTGCCTGGCATCTGCTGCTAGTGCGGCCGTAATTATGTGCGCCAGAACGCGCGTTCGCACTGCCTCAGTCTGACCCTAGCCTTACATAAACTGTAACTACATGTGCATTACAAACAAAACCACCACAAAAACACACGATGCTGCTTTTTTTTAAGTAATTGCATGTAAAAAGGAAAAATAAAATTAGGTTTTTTTTATCTCTCGTTTCCATTTTGTTGATTTTTTTCCTTAAGGCAACATTTACCAAAGGTTTTTATTTACTTGGGTGTCTTATCTAATCTACAGTATTTTACACCATTTCACCTGTGTGCTGAGCTCATTTTGACCGTTTTCAGCGCCTCCTGTTTAAACGTGATTTGATGTCATGTTTTATTGTAGGACCCTGACAAATTATATACAGTACTGTGGAAAAGTTTTGGGCAGGTGTGGAAAAAATGCTGTAAACAAAGACTGCTTTCACAAATGGAAGTGTTACACATTTATGTTCATAAATGAACAAAAAGCAGTGAATGAACAAAAGAGAAATCTAAATCAAATCAATATTTGGTGTGACCACCCTTTGCCTTCAAAACAGCAGCAATTCTTCTAGGTACACTTGCACACAGTTTTTGAAGGAATTCAGCTGGTAGGTTGTTCCAAACATTTTGGAGAGCTAAGGCTAGGGTCAGAGTGGGGCAGTCGGAACGCGCGTGCAGACGCACTAAATCACGTCGGCAGTAGCAGCACATAACGGCCAATGACGGCCAATATACGCAGTACGTGCGTACGAAAGTGCGCCGACACCACGCAACCAGCAAATGAACGCATTTTTATCAGAACGTGAAACCGCTGCTACTGACGTACAAAGTGCGCGGCGGCCGCATGGCAGCGTGTGTGCGTGATTAGGAGACGTCAGACGCTGCTAGTGTGCGGCGTACATCACGTCCAAACTGCCAAAGTTTCCTGCAGTTCGTTGGAGTGTACCTGCGACCGTTGAACATGGCTGCTGGACCAGAGATGGACGTGGAGAGGCTGATAAGCGCTGTGGGGGAGCATCCAGGGATCTGGGATACGGCCTGCGAGCGTTATAAGGACAAGGGGAGGAAGGCGAGCGCATGGGTCGAGGTGTCCCGTCAGGTGTACCCGGAGTACGATACCTGGTCCGAGAAGGAGCAGCACATACAGAGTGAGTATAATATTATTTAATTCATAATCCCATAAATGTAAATCACAAAAATGATAATAAACAAACAAATGAAATCATTGATGTGAAACTCAAATGCTCCCCAGCTGCCAGGGCACCTCACCTGCATCACTGATGAAATAATTAGATAGAGCATCGCGATACCTGTTGCTGTATCTATTCACAGCTATGATGTCATAGTTCACATCATCCTCAAGACCGACAACTGTGAGGGTATCGTCAAAATTAAAACCATCCCTGGCCCGCACATAATTATGTAGAATGCAACAGCATTTCACTATATCCACACAGAAGTCCACATTCACATCCAGCGGTCTATGTAGAATCCTCCACTTGTTTGTCAGTATGCCAAAGGTACACTCCACATACCGTCTCGCCCGCGACAGCCTATAATTAAACACCCGCTTCTTCACAGTCAGGTGTGTCCCTGAGTAGGGCCGTAGGAGGTGTGTGGATAGGCCGAATGCTTCGTCACCCACGAAGGCATAGGGGACTGCCACGTCACTGCCAGGCAATGGTGCGGGTCTGGGGATGTTCAGGGACCCACTCTCAATTTCATTCCACAGTGTGGAGTTCCTGAACAGTGTGGAGTCAGAGTCTTTGCCGTATGAACCGACATCCACATACACAAAACTATAGTTGGCATCTGACACCGCCAGTAGGCCTATAGAAAAGTAATGTTTATAATTCTGATACAGTGAGCCACTGTGCAGTGGCTTCACTATGCGGACATGTTTGCCATCCACGGCTCCCAGGCAGTTTGGAAAGTTGGCTCTCTCCCAGAATCCTGCTGCAATTTCCATACATGCCGTATGTGTCGGTCTTGGCAAACATTCGCCCTTCATGGTCTCCCATATGGTTTGGCACACCTTGCGGACGATCTCACCAGCTGTTGATCTGCCAACGCGGAAGCTATAATGCAGATCCTTCAAACTGCACCCACTACCGAGATACCTAGAAGACAAAACAAAAATGTTTGAATATGATCACATACCATGAACACAAGCTAATGTCACTCTCATCATGTTTTTCAGCACAAGAGGCGATGAACAAATGGCGCACAGTACGCGACAACTACATGCGCGTCCAGAAGAAGCAGGCCATGGCTGCGCGCTCTGGAGCTGGTGCGAAAAAGGTCCGGGGGTACATTTATGCAGAGCAGCTATCGTTCCTCCGCAGGACCCAGGAGCCGCGCAGGTCTGTCAGCAGCATGGACCAGCCATCGACCTCCGGCACCCAGGCACAACAAATGGTGCCAGGAGATTCTGCCAGCTGCCAGGAGGAGGAGAACCAGGGTGGTGCTGAGTCGCAGATGGAGGAGGATTTGGCGACACCACAGGTGGCAGGTACCGCGACAACGGTCAGCACCAGACCTGGCCAGAAGAGAAGGGCACAGGCTGCAGACCTGGAGCAGGCCATGGTCACGTTCATGGAGGCACAGACCACCCATGCACACCAACGCTGCATGCTTGCGGACTCCGTGGACATGTCGTTCTCCAATGCATGTACGCTCCTCCTGAACAGGATGAGCGAGGCAGAGAAAATGGAGTATCGCCACAGATCTCTCGCAATATTGGAGGACATCCTTTCACGTCCCCATCACGCAGCCGCCTACCATGCTGTGCCACAATCCGCCAGTGGATCTTCCGTCTCCAGTGAGGTGCTGTCCACCCACCCAGCCATGCCCCCTGGAGCCAGGCCACACACGGAGTCGGGGTCCAGCTGTAGCCACACCACCGGCCCTCATGACCCAGATGCTCCGCGGTATCAGCAACTTTGATACATGACCTAAATATGTTTTATTATTTGTTTGTTATGTGTTATTGTTTTGATTTTGTATATATACTGACCTTCAGTTTACGAGTTGTAATATATGTCCATAATATATTACAGTTTCTTTTCATATTATAGTATTATTTATCAACATTGTTGTCGGAGTCATTTATGATTATGTACGTGTGATGTGATGCCCGTGTGTGTGTGCATGTAACAGTGGGCATGTGACTACAGACATGATGCACTCATGTCAGGTGACTGGCAGCGATGTCATGTATACAGGTGTGTGACAGTACGTACCTCAAAGTGATGACTATCATCTCCTCCGGTGGTATGGCGGCCCGCATGTTGGTGTCCCTCTTGGTCAGTGGCTCCCGTACCCGCGACAACAGTTCATCAAAGGAGGCGATGGACATCCGCATGTAGTTGAAGAACTTCACGGGGTCCCTCTCTCGCAGTGGCCTGTACAGCGTCACAAAGTGTCCATGCGTGGGTCTGGCAGCGTTGATTTCATGAACCCAGGTTCGCCGCTTTCTCTTCCTCTTTAGGTACAGGTACCCCATCACACCAAACACAAAGACGTGTGCAGGATCCATCTTTGAAAAACGCCACCATCCCCGAAACGCCTTTTTATAACCCTTGCCCTTATTCTTTCATTTCTCAAGTGATTAGATTCATCAGATTTTTACTCTTTTTTCACCCCACCGTCATGGAATACGTCCAGAATAGAGCATCGTCCGACCACTCAAGCGCATTCCGTGAAAAAATGCGTGCGCACGCATCGACGTACATTTTGACGGTGGCTGCAGAAAATGCGCTCATCTGTCCCTAGCCTAAGCAGAGATCTTCTGTAGATGTAGGCTTTCTCACATCCACGTCCGCTCTGGACGAAGCCGCTCTTGTTTAGTGGCGAAACGCGCATTAGCGTTTGTTACTGATCATGTCACATTATTTTTAGCAGTTGGCTCATGTATACTGTTGTCACTGGTGTTATGGTTCCAAACAATTTATTGCTATTGGGGCTATTTCACTGCAGCAACCAACTTGAATAATCCATTGTGTAGTATTGTGTGTTATTGTAGATTGGGTCAGCACAAGATTCTTCTTTATTCAGGGCAGCACCTTCTGGACACCAGTTACTTACCAATTAAATGGTGTATTTGTCCATGGTATGTGTCGGCGATACCAATCTATTCAATACAGTTCATTGATCCCTTTTTTTGAATTTATTCAACTTTGATACAATATTTATAAACAATTTATTGCCATTGGGGCTATTTTACTGCAGCAACCAACTCTGCAGCAACCAACTTGAATAATTCATTGTGTAGTACTGTGTGTTTTTGTAGTTTGGGTCAGCACAAGATTCTTCTTTATTCAGGGCAGCACCTTCTGGACACGAGTTACTTACCAATTAAATGGTGTATTTGTCCATGGTATGTGTCGGCGATACCTATCTTTATTCAACACAGTTTATTGACCCCTTTCTTGTATGTATTTAACTACTCAACTTTGATATAACATGTTTTCCAAATGAACGTTCGTATTTAGGGCTGTACCTTCTGGACATGAGATATTGACCAATTGAATGGTTTAATTGTCCATGGTATAGGTTGGTGATATTTAATCATTACCTAACTTAGCTCATTGGTGCTTGGTGTATCCCTTTTAGGATTGAGACCAAGTTTATTATAGAAGTTAGTTAATTGTTCAATCTAGGATCCTTATACTGCAGTACATTAGCTCATCCAGTTGTCTACTCTACACCCTCTATCTACTGTTAAGTGATATTCTAACCATACACTAATGTCTTAAGGAGACCAGCTATCCTGCTAACTAATCAACCAATTAAGTTGTATTTGCTGAATTGAGGATAGGGATAATTCATACTATTTTGGTCTCTCATTATACACATTTTCTCACTGTTTTTCAGTATACTGAGTATTTTTTCTATATAGAATTGTATGTCTATTTATTTTTAGAATCAATCTAATAAAAACTTATGTTTAATTTATGTCTTCCATTTGATACCAGCGCAAGTGGTTTTAACTAGCTTATTATAGCTGTGTTGTATTTGCCACAATCTCTCTTGTTGTTGTTTTTCTCACATCCTTCTGTCTCTTCATGTAGTCCCAGACACTAGATGATGTTGAGATCAGGGCTCTGTGGGGGCCATGCCATCACTTCCAGTACTTCGTGTTCTTCTTTACGCTGAAGATAGTTCTTAATGACTTTGGCTGTATGTATGGGGTCGTTGTCCTGCTGCAGAATAAATTTGGGACCAATCATACGCCTCCCTGATGGTATTGCATGATGGATAAGCATCTGCCTGTATTTCTCAGCATTGAGAACACCATTAATCCTGACCAAATCTCCAACTCCATTTGCAGAAATGCCACCCCAAACGTTCAAGGAACCTCCACATGCTTCACTGTTGCCTGCAGGCACTCATTATTGTACCGCTCTCCAGCCCTTCGACGAACAAACTGCCTTCTGCTACAGCCAAATATTTCAAATTTTGGCTCATCAGTCCAGAGCACCTGCTGCCATTGTTCTGCACCCCAGTTCCTATGTTTTCGTGCATACTCTAGTCGCTTGGCCTTGTTCCCACGTCGGAGGAATGGCTTTTTGGCTGCAACTCTTCCATGAAGACCACTTCTGGCCACACTTCTCCGGACAGTAGATGGGTATACCTGGGTCCCACTGGTTTCTGCCAGTTCTGAGCTGATGGTACTGCTGGACATCTTCCGATTTCGAAGGGCAATAAGCTTGATGTGTCCTTCATCCGCTGCACTAAGTTTCCGTGGCCGACCACTGCGTCTACGATCCTCAACGTTGCCATTTCTTTGTGCTTCTTCAAAAGAGCTTGAACAGCACATCTTGAAACCCCAGTCTGCTTTGAAATCTTTGTCTGGGAGAGACCTTGTTGATGCAGTATAACTACCTTGTGTCATGTTGCTGTGCTCAATCTTGCCATGACACGAAACTGTCTTCCACAACCTCACCTTGGTAGCAGAGTTTGGCTGTTCCTCACCCAGTTTTAAGCCTCCTACACAGCTGTTTCTGTTTCAGTTCATGTTTCAACCTAAGTGTGACATTGATGATCATTAGCACCTGTTTGATATAATTGGTTGATCATACACCTAACTATAATCCTACAAAATCCCTGACTTTGTGCAAGTGTACCTATGAGAATTGATGCTGGTTTGAAAGTAAAAGGTAGTAACACAAATATTGATTTGATTTAGATTTTTCTTTTGTTCGCTCACTTTGCATGTTGAAAATTGACAAATATTAACAATCATTATTTATATCTCTGAAAGCATTCTTTGTTTACAGCATTTTTTCACACCTGCCTAAAACTTTTGCACAGTACTGTATATAATTATATTTTTTGCAGATTCATATCATTATTGTATGTATATGTCAGGGCTCAACAAATCCCAGGTCGCCATGGCGACTACAATTTGCATCCTGGCACCTGGGCTTTTGTTAGCCAATTCACTGTTAGCACAGGAGTGAGGAATCTCTATTGCAGTTCCGTGCAGCAGTGGTGTAGCGAGGGGAGGGCAGAGGGGGGCAGTGGTGTATTTAGGTTTTGTGCTGCCCTAGGCCTGACTAAACTCGTGCACCCCCTAATTTAAATTTGACGCACCCCTTCCTGTCAAGGGCACACCTCTTCCTGGTTAATCCCCACCCTTCCTCTTTAAGCTCCACCT
This sequence comes from Leptobrachium leishanense, assembly GCA_009667805.1. NCBI lineage: Eukaryota > Metazoa > Chordata > Amphibia > Anura > Megophryidae > Leptobrachium > Leptobrachium leishanense. The sequence goes on from CM019063.1 coordinate 75,309,125, forward strand.
TTTCCTCTTAGAGCTCCGCCTTTTCCTCTCTTTATATTAAAAGTGGATACCAAGCGCCTACTTGTATATTTTGTATACCATTTCAAAAGTGAAGAAAGATATATATATATATATATCTCATACAGCGTAGGCGCCTATTTATAAACCAGATTACTATAGTGTTATGAAGTAGTTAAATTATAACTAATAAGTAGTGAGATGCTGCCCAAAGGGTAAGCGCAATATACAGAAAAAACAACCAAAATCTGCATTAACCAAAAATGAAATTATAGATAGAACCTTTGTAGCGCATCAAAAATAGATTTAAAGGTAGACTTCAACAAAGAGGTATATCAAACATAAAGTGCTTCAATCTTAAGGTGACAAATATTCAATCAATGTACACATATAAAAGTGCAATGTGCCATAGAACACAGTAAAGTGCAACAATATATAAAATTCCAGCAGTGCGATGGGTATAAGAGAGTCTATAAAGTGCAACAGTGTCCGAATGTGCAAAATGTGCAAATTCAATGATATCCAATACAACAGTATGAATACCAGTGGGAAAAATTCCTTAAAATTTACTTCTCTTTATGTTCAAGCAATGCACAAATATAGTCCTCCTTTCTTCGTCTGTGTATCTCTTGCCGTCTCTCAATAGTGGAGAGGATAGCCAGAAAGGAGAAAAAAGTGAGAGAAAGGAAAAAAATATAAAAATTTGGAGGGGAGAGAAAAAATGAAGAAATAATCGTGCAGAAAATCCCAATTAAATATGACAAATGAATTACTCGTAGGAATATGGAAACTCACATTTATAAGAGCCCAAAAAATCCCTGGCTCTAGGTTTAGGAGCTTCCAGCCATATAGAGGGTGGCGTATCCCTTCTTAAATCTTCAACTCTGGTTGCGATGGCTACAATAATATAATAGACAGCGCTCCCATAGCATATTACCGTATTATGATAAAAAAGAGGTGATAATGTATTGAACTCACCAGATATGGAGCCTCTTCCACACAGGCTCACTCAATACAGCGTCAGGTACACAATGGTGGATACCCAGAACCTCTTCTCAACCGTCTGAGGGCCAGATATCAGGAGCTTCCAAGCGGTGGCAAGTATATATCCAAGGAGAGTAGTCAATAGAATATAAACCATATAAAATTTATTAAAAAATTAATTGCATATTAAAAAATGGACAGATGCGTTACCGAGACGCGTTTCGGCATTAACAGCCTTCCTCAGTCGGTATATTTAGGTGCACTATTGTCCAAAAAATAGTGCACCTAAATATACCGACTGAGGAAGGCTGTTAATGCCGAAACGCATCTCGGTAACGCATCTGTCCATTTTTTAATATGCAATTAATTTTTTAATACATTTTATATGGTAAAAAATTTTTTAGGGGTGGGGCCACCCAGTGCGGGCCGCCGCCCCCTGGAAAGTGCCGCCCTAGGCCTGGGCCTAGTTGGCCTAGGCCAAAATACACCAGTGGAGGGGGGCACGTGTGCCGGTCCTGCAAATTTTTCTTTTAAGAGGCTCCAGCGGCAGTGAGTCTGCATAGAGAGATCCTGCTGCAGAGAGAAGCCCACATGACGCTCTGCCGGGGTAAACTCCAGAGATGTGTACATCCGGATGTGGCAGTTTACAGAGTCGCAGGAACAGAGCCTGGCCTCCTGACAGCTGTGTGTGCAGCATGCTGCTGCAGAGGGAGAGCCAGGAGCTTCAATCAGTGGCAGCTCAACAAGTTTGCCCAGAGATCTCATCTGACCAAGGAGGAGGTGAGACCACCCTATAACTAACCCCCTCAGTCTGCCCCCCCCCAGCAAATTTGTTCCTTTCTCTTTAGCTGACAGAAGATAAGGACCCCCACTCCTGCATACACACAGCATAGGTCTGTGCAAGGAACCTGTAATGGGAGAGGGGAAGGGGGAGGGTGAAGGGTCTCCTGTATCCAGAAACAGAGAGCCCCTGCTGTGAAAGAGAAAATCCTGTATCCACTTTGATATTTAACCCCTGCAAGGCCATAGATCCAGCACAATACTGTGTGTTTAACCATCCCTCCTGCTACCCTGAGAAATGGCCCTGTGTAAATTTTGTGAGTGTAGTGCATAATATATATATATATATATGTATAATCACAAAAACACACGGTTCCGCACTCTGGCTGTTTTGCTCAAATCTCCTCTGTATTTAGGTCTTTAGGGGCTCCTCTGCAGTGACTCTAGGAACAATATTTAGGGGGGGGGGCGCATAAGATACCGCAGACAAAACTGGGGGGGCACTAATAATTTTCACCACTAAATCAAACCACTGAATAAAACTAAGGGCCCTATCACCTGGTGTGAGCTAAAACACTATCACTAAAGGAAAAATTTAGCGCGAGTCGCTAAAACTTAGTGCCTGACGACCTACTAACAGATCACCTTGTCTGCGGTAGTCCATGATCAAGGTCGTTTAGCGCACGCTAGGGAAACTAATGCAGCTGTGTACAGGATAGAACTGTTTTCTTCCAGTGCAGAGTGCCGGGCCATACCTATCCCTCGCCCTCACAAGCTTGAATATAAACACATCCAGTGAATAACCTCTCACCCTGCATTATTAAAATCCTCCACAGTGGCCGTTTCATCCATGTTTTGGTGCACACATATATTAAGGCTGATGGGCGTTGCATGATAAATGCCACCCAACAGCATGTAGAATCATTACACGGCATTTAATAGATCCAAAAGGAAGGCCAGGCAGGTGAGCGACCAAAATTTCCCTGCTGCAGCATATAAATAATACATGTTTCAGGGCAAGACTTATTCACGCGTCCCTTTTAAATATGGTCCACAAAGTCACCCTAATAATCAACCGCTTCCATACTATGAATAACCCCCAGCATAAAATGTTTAAAATTAGGCAATATATTAGAATTAGGATACATGTCAATAAAGGATACCTTTATAATATAGTCTACTGCAACAGCAGCGACATTGCTGACCAGATCCAATACTATGGTTTATGGGGTCAATTAGAGAACACCTGTGCTGCATTCCTTTACATTGCCTGTTAATTTTGGGCGAGGACCTGTTTTTTTGGAGTTAGCACCAGGGTTGAACAGTAGGTAAAATGTTGCAATTAGCGCCCCTCAAAAAATTAGCGTAGGCACCAAGTGATCTGTTAGCTGCAAAAGCGCTAGAGATCTCTATCGCTCCCCATGTTAAGTAAACGCGGATGCGGAAAGTACAGTAGCTTGCGGTACAAATCGCTAATAGCAACGCGCTAAGTGATTTTTCCTGTTTGTAGCAGGAAGCAAATGATCTGTTGGTCAGGCGCTAGACTCAATTAACCTGGCGCTAACGCAAAACCACGCCGAGGCAAGGGTTAGCTCACACCAGGTAATAGTGCCCTAAATAAGTATAATATATATATAAATAAGATTCCAAAACCCCATGAGTAATGTGATGCATTGATGCCTTTTTATTGTACTAACCTGAAATTCTATATTTTATTTGCTGCAATTCGGCAGTTTTCGCTGAATGTCTGATTGCTGCTTCAGTGACTCCACTTTTAGCAAATTACAGTGACCATTCACTAAATAGGGAATTCACCTTATTTTCGGCGAAATAAATTCCCCCAAATGTGACGAAAAGCAGAGGATCTAAGATCATTATACCCTTTAGATTCTAACTTCCAAAATAACCCCTAAAATGCCATAAACCCAGGGAAATGCAATAAAATTAATAAACATTGTGGCATTTAGCTACCCCTTAACCCCTAATATGTAACTTGATCAAGGGAAAACATGAAATGAATACACTGTGAGGCATGTAGCCAACCCATTAACCCCTAAAATGCCATTAATCATGGAATAAATAAAATATATACTGTGAGTGATGAAGCCTACCCATTAACCCTTAATATACAACTAAAACCAAGGCAAAAACTAACATAATACACAATGTAATGTATAGGCTGAACATTAACCACTTCACTGCTGAGCCATTTAAACCCTGTGAAAATGTTTACGTTTAAGTGCACGTTTTTATTTAATGTTTTATGACTTTTACTTTAAACATGTTGGGTATCATTGGAAAGGCCAGAATCTGCCCTTTCCATTGATGCATAGTTCATCCATATACGATGCACAGGAATGGAGATACGGCGGCCAGAAAAGTGTGGGAAGCTGGATGCTGATTTTTGGTGGGGGGGCACATGGGGGGCAAGGAATAACCTAGGGGGGCAATTGCCCCCCTGTAGAGACGCCTATGCTCCTCTGTACTTGGACTCTGCAAGTGTCTTTAGGGGCTCTTCTATATTTGGAGTCTGCGGGTGTCTTTAGGGGCTCCTCTGTATTTGGAGTCTGCAGGTGTCTTTAGGGGCTCAATATATTTGGGGTCTGGGGCTGTCTTTAGGGGCTCCTCTGTATTTGGAGTCTGCAGGTGTCTTTAGGGGCTCAATATATTTGGGGTCTGGGGGTGTCTTAAAGGGTTCCTCTGTATTTGGAGTCTGCGGGTGTCCTTAGGGGCTCCTCAATATATTTGGGGTCTGTGTGTGTCTTTAGGGGCTCCTCAATATATTTAGGGTCTGCGGGTGTCCTTAGGGGCTCGTCTGTATTTGGAGTCTACGGGGACGTCTTTAGGGGCTCCTCTATATTTGGAGTTTACGGGTGTCTTTAGGGGTTCCTCTGTATTTGGAGTCTGCAAGTGTCTTTAGGGGCTCCTCAATAAATTTGGGGTCTGGTGGTGTCTTTAGGGGCTCCTCTGTATTTAGGTCTGCAGGTGTCTTTAGGGGCTAGTTTGTATTTGGGGTCTGCGGGTGTCTTTAGGGGCTAGTTTGTATTTGGGGTCTGCGGGTGTCTTTAGGGGCTCCTCAATATTTTTGGGTTCTGCGGGTGTCTTTAGCAGCTCTTCCATACTGTCTCGGTGTCTGTGTGTCTACCAGTGTCTAGTGTGCTAGTATATTAGCTTGTTCATATTTTTTACCATTGCAGTTGGTTTTGGTTTATTGAATAATTATGTCATGTGTAACACAGACATCAGTAAATCCCAGGCTCTCGGTATTGTGTCCTCTCTGTGTATTATGTGTAACGCAGACATTTCGGTAAATCCCAGAAACCCTGTATTGTGTCCTCTCTGTGTATTATGTAGGACACAATACAGGGAGTCTGGGATTTACTGATATATCTGCGTTACACGTAATACACAGAGAGGACACAATACATGGGGCCCTATCACCTGGGCATCGCTAAAACAGGGACATCCCAGTCATTGCAAGTATTTTGTTGTTTAGTGAGAAACAGAACATAGGAATACACAGAAAAGGAATCTAGGGGGCGCTAGGGGAGGACTTGCCCCCGGGCACCGCATGACCTTCCTATGCCTCTGCTGTGCTACATCTGCCCAGCAGCTCTGGGGGGCTCAGCATCATGCTGTCGCTGATTGCCTCGTCCAACTTTTCTCCCTGCACTATTTGTGGCCACACATGCTGATGGACGGGGCCAGCTTCCCCTCCTGCCCCCTCTCAGGCATCACACAGAGAGAGACATGGATGCTCCCTACTCCCAAAAGGTCCCCACTGTCCCCCAACATCTCCTCACCCTGACCCCCAGCACCTGCACCCTTTCAGCCCAAGTGATGGGTTGGGCAATTTTAGCTAAAACTGAAATAATTTATTTTCGCTTGTATTTTGCTTCATTGTGTTTTGTGAATAAAATGACTGTGTATAAAACACTGACCTTGCTCGTGGAATGGGAAATAAGAAGGTGAGTAACAGCAGTGGTATTGCTCATTTCATACGGGACAAATGGACAATGCCATCGCCTTGGAACAAAAAAATAAATACATTTTAAAAACCTTATTTTATGTTTGTGCGTTGCTTTTTCTTTTATACATGTCATTTTACATGTTCATGTTTGGTATCATTAGAAAGGCCAGACTCTGACCTGTCCATTGACACCTAACATGATTTTATGGGGTGTAAAGAATGGAGATACCAGGGTCCAAATTATCCCAGTCTCCTTGCAGCTGAGGAAGCGGCTTGCGTTTTAAGTCGAAGATACATTGTATGCACTGCGATGGGCAGCGCTGCATGTCGAGAGATGCTCAGTGTATACAGGCCTATCTTCTCTCCACGCTCAGATGGCGTAGGGGCCGTGTGTCTGAATGCCCGCAGTTGAAAATAGTCAGCTTCGGTTGCGATGCGAAGCCACCACGTACTGTGGCCAGTGTGTCTCTGTCTTTAAGCCGGAGATCCACTGAATGCGAAGTTACGCGCAGCCAGCTTTGGCCGCGTATTATACTTGCACTGCAAAGACGAGCAATTCCATATCATTCGTCGTTTGGGTTGCAAGCGTAAAAAGCATGCCGCTACTGCACTTCCATTAACCTGAGATAAAGTGAGTTCACAATATCAAAATCACTTTATGCAGAGTGTAAAATGCATCCATGGTATTTTTACCCACCTCCCAGACTCCAGCGAGGTCCTCGTCCCGACCTGCCGACTACTTCTGATCAAATACGAAGAAGGCCATGGAAAAATAGTTCCTCTGTCTCCTTCCATCGGACCTTGCAATCCGCAAGATCTCTTTTAAGATATTTCGTTCACGTTCTCATGGTTACACACAATGGAGTCCTATGGACTCCAGAGTGGGTCGTGCGAGCGGTGAAAGACACCACTCATAGCAGTAGCAGCGCTTGGCACAAAATGGAATGTCTTGCACAAGTGGGTTACAGTTAGCAATAATCCAGCGAGCTTGTGCTTGCAGAATATTGCACCTAATAGGGCCCATTAGAATCTTCTCCCAGAATAGGTGACACGCATCCCAACCCCACTTTCAATCCCCGTCTTCATAGATTTAAAAATTAAAATAGATTTTAAAATGGATATTTTTTTTTTCTTTCCAGCTGAGCTTTCTATCTTGCAATTTTTTTTGAGAAAGGATTTTACCAGGAAGGATACATTGAGATTTCTCTCGTTTTCAAGTATGTCCTGGGTTGTGAGTATGTACCGTTAGGTGTCTTGCCCAAGGACACTTACTGGAGAGGTGCTCGTTGGGATCAAACCCATGTCTCCACAGGCTCTCTCCACGTAGAGCAGTGATGTTACCTCTACTCCACCCAGCTGGTAGATTGCCTCACTCTGTAATCTGATATCAATGTTCTCCTTTTCACAGGATGGCAGAAACTCTCACCCTGTGGCATGGAAATAAGGGTCAGGAAGTGAGGACTGGCTCTTGAGCTAATCTCATATCGAAAGGTTGGCTAAGGTGCCTGATTAACCCTGTTATTACCAAGTCGTCTTCCATAATTCCACTGCCAGGACAATCCAGAGTGGATTTATTGAAAACAAATTTGCGTTATATATACACATTGAAACGGTGCATGAAAATATCAAAAGCACATTTTCAAATGTATACATTATTTGACTGGCAAGTGGCCATATAGCGCATACTTCTCCATAATACAGTTTGGGTTTCATTTTTTTCCTTGCTTAAGGGGATAAAATAAAGGAGTCCACACCGTGTAACATGTTTTGGCACATTGGGCATCATGTTCGAGGTGCTCCAACCTTGGGGGCATATTTTGGAGCCTATGTGTAAACGCATGTTGTTTGCATGAAAAAAATTTCCTCTACATTGCTCCAGTATAACCCACATCATGCATACTCGATATTGGCACCAGTAGGTGTTTGCAGATTGAGTATTGTCGATCTTTGTATCCGTAGCCAAGTTGACACTGACAAGGTCAGATTTCAGCCGAGTTGCCTTTGTCAGCGCGTATTCAGCTCATTTTGATTAATATTCAGGAATGTAATAGTATATGTGATTTATCATTGAGTGGGTAAATAAACATTGTGGCAGCAGATCTTTGCCATCTGGCTGATGTCGGATGGACTTTATGTCTTCCCAGCTAGTCTGTGGCCTATAACCACTTTACACCATTGGCATTGGCCTAATACTCTCTATGGCTACTTCAGGCCTCTCAGTAAATCGTAAGTAAGTCTTTAATTTGAGTCTGGGGTGGTTACCTACAGCTGAGACTTGAGTTAGTGCTTTGTAAATATCTGTTTATATCACCACCACCTCCTAGGCACAATATTAACTACTCTGACATCACACACAACAAACACAGTTGTGCAAAATGCAGTAGCCTACGGTTGATGTAATATGCAAGAAATGTATCCTGGCAGCAGTATGAGAGATCCTAAATTTCTTGCCAGCTAATGTACTGCTTTAACAGAAGGGGGTATAAGATGTGGACTAAAGGGGGAGCGGCCAGAAATACAACGTGCATCATTGGCGATACATCAGAAGATAGGGTTGTCTGAAAAGTGGCACGGCAATCCCTCAGGTGACAATGAAAGCTGCTGCTGGCCATCTAGAAAAACCTAAAACTAGACATTTGGTAGGTTCGCTACATTACGGTCATCAGAACTAGGGATGAGCTGTTCGGTTCGATCTGTTAGGAGTTCGCATCGAACATCAGCCGCTTGGCTGTTCGCCGAACTCCGAACATTTCCGCGTGTTCGGTTCGCGTTCGCCCCCCAATGCACCACAATGGACCACAATGCACTTTTGCACTGGCCTGAAGCTTGTAATTGGCTACAGCCTTGCACCTGACCACAGGTCAGGTGCAAGACAGGTGCAAGACTATGTATGCCAATCACGGCTCAGAGTCCTGATTGGCCAAATTTTTCCCAATCATGGGCTCACAGAGCTAAGTCGCGCAGCACACTATATAAGGCGTCCCTCGTAGCCCCAGCTCGTGGTTTTTGAGAGGAGATTGTTCTGTTAGTGTGTGTTCTCACTGCCAGCAGCTATTGGGGGGGTCTCACTTCTACAAGATGTGACGGGATGGAAGTCCATCTGCGGTCCTGCTCTATCTAACCCCCTTGATGCCGTCAGGCCCGACTACCGAGTGGCACGGCACTCGGCATCTCGAGCGGCCTGAGTAGGGAGGTGGCGTTGCTTTGGTGTCTGCGGAGAAGGCGAGGCACCCACGTTGGAGATCAGCCCGACTACCAAGTGTCACCGCACTCGGCGTCTCGAGCAGCCTGATCTACTGACCTCTTGATGGTACGAGGATGGCTGCTGGGCTGGCTGCGATTTGGCCGTGGTTCCGTTGAAGCGGAGACCCGGGGTCGATTCGGTCTTCCTTGTTGGGGTAGCGGAGCGCCGATTCGAGGCTCCGAATCGGCAGGGGCGAGTCGAGATGCTGTGCCGCCTTGGGGATCCCGTTCCTGGGGTGAGCGGTGACGCAGGAGACCGCTAAGTGCCTCCTGCAGAAATGTGACTAAGTCCTGAAATAAATCACCAGACGTGGCTGTATGCTTTAAAACAGAAATCTCAGTTGAACTGCTTTATTAAGGGTTTGAACAGGGTCATTTATACAATTCACACACAAAGGATTACCAACTCCCCCATCCGTCGTCCCCCACTTAGCTTAACACGGCTCCCAGTCCGAACATAGAGGCGTCGGTATGGACGACAAAGCGTTTATTATAATTTGGTGCTGCCAGGAGGGGAGCTTGGGTCAGGGCGGTTTTGAGATGTTGGAAGGCCGTCTCACACTCCGGGGACCACAGGACTTGGCGGGGTAGGGATTTTTTGGTCAAGTCCGTCAGGGGTTTGGCGAGGTCGTTGTAATGGGGAACGAATTTTCTGTAATACCCAGCGGTCCCTAGGAAGGCGAGGACCTGGGTCTTGGTCACGGGAGTGGGCCAATCTAAGATGGCTTCGACCTTGGTGTGTTCGGGTCACTGTTTCCCACACCCCACCCGGTGGCCGAGGTACTGTATCTCGAACATCCCGATTAGCATATTTCTCTGGTTTGAGGGTCAGGTTGGCGTCCCTGATCCGGTCTAGCACTACCCCCAGGTGGTGAAGGTGTTCCTCCCAGGTCTGGCTGTAGATGGCTATGTCATCCAGGTAGGCACAGGCAAACTCCTGCAGGCCGTCGAGGAGGCAATCAATTAAACGCTGGAAGGTAGCCGGAGCGTTCTTCATCCCGAACGGCATGACCCGAAATTGGTACAGGCCGAACGGGGTGATGAAGGCTGACTTGGGGGTCGCCTCCTCCTCAAGGGGAATTTGCCAGTACCCCTTACATAAGTCTATGGTGGTCAAGTAGTGCCCATGGGAGATCTGATCTAGTAGCTCGTCGACTCGGGGCATGGGGTAGGCGTCTGTAATGGTACAGTCATTCAACCTCCGGTAGTCGACGCAGAACTGGGTGGTACCATCCTTTTTAGGGACCAACACTACTGAGGCCCACGGACTGGCTGAGGGCTCAATTACCCCTAGCTCTAGCATTTCCCAGATTTCGGCCCGCATGGGTTTGCGGACTGCCTCCAGGAGTCAGTACACCGGTTGCCGGAGGGGCCTCTGCCCTGGGGTCTCTACTTTGTGCAGTGCCTGGCAGGTATAGCCGGGGAGTGTGGAAAAGACCTCCTGGCGGTCTTGGAGCACCCGCCTAACCTGGGACTGTTTCTGGGGTCCCAACCCCTCCCCCAGCTGCACCTGTTCTACCCCTGAGGGACGGCTATCTACCCCGGGGAGGTCCATTATGGGGATCTGTTCTGCCTCCTCGGTGGCCGGAGTGCAGATGGTGGCCACTGCCTTAGGCTGTTCGTGGTAGGCCTTGAGCATATTGACGTGGAACATCCGCTGGATCCTGGTGTCTGCGCAGCTGACAACCACGTAGGTGGTATCCCCCAGTTGGGTTACCACCTGGTAGGGGCCCTGCCAGGACGCCTACAGCTTGTTCTGCAGCTGTGGTTTCAACACCAGGACCTTCTGGCCCACGAGGAAGGAGCGGCTTCGGGCGGAGCGGTCATACCACGCCTTCTGCTGAGCCTGGGCTGCCTGCATGTTCCCCTGGACCAGTCCCGTGAGTTCTGTTAGGCGCTCACGGAGCTCCAGCACATAACTCAAGATGGGGAGACCTTCGGGCTCCTGTCTCCCCTCCCATTGGGCCCTAACTAGATCTAAGGGTCCCTGTACCCTGCACCCATATACCAATTCGAAGGGGGAGAACCCGGTAGACTCCTGGGGCACCTCCCTATACGTGATTAACAAGTGGGGCAGATACGTCTCCCAGTCTTTCCTCTCCTGGGTGAAGGCACGGATTAACTGCTTCAAGGTCCCGTTAAACTACTCGCACAGCCCGGTCGTCTGGGGATGGTATGGGGCTCTGTGGAGAGTCTTGACACCGCAGAGGCGCCAGAGCTGTTGTGTCAGCTCAGCGGTGAACTGGGACCCTTGGTCAGATAAAATTTCCTGGGGGAACCCCACCCGGGAGAACACCCGTAGGAGGGCATCCGCTATGGTGTCGGCCTGATTATTGGATAAGGGTTTGGCCTCGGGGTACCGGGTGGCGTAGTCCACCACCGTGAGAATATATTTCTTCCCCGTGGTGCTGGGGCGAGCCAGGGGGCCAATTTATATCTACCGCCACCCAGCTAAAGGGCTCCTGGATGATGGGCATCGGTCGTAGCGGGGCTTTTGGGTGGTCCCCAGTTCTGGCAGACCGGGCAGGTGCGGCAATACTCCTGCAAGTCCTCATGGAGTCGGGGTCAGAAGAAGGCCTGGGACAGCCTGTGCTGGGTCTTGGACTTCCCCAGGTGACCGGCGAGGGGGATGTCGTGGACCAATCTTAAGAGTTCCTGTCTAGGGGCCTGGGGTACAACTAACTGTTTGTGGGGGGCCTGTTTCTTCCGCGTGCCCACCCTCTCAGTGTATCTATATAACAACCCATCCTCTCACTCGATGCGGTCGTCCCTTTCCTCTTCCTGACCCTTGCCTGCCCTGTCCTGGTACCTTTCTAGGGTAGGGTCCGTTTGTGTCTGGTGCCGGAGGGTAGCCGGGGAGTCCCACGTAAGGGGATGGTCGGGGGGATGGGGTGTCGCTTTGTCAGGGTTTGGTTTGGGGTCTCACCTGGGTCCCGGCTGGAGTGGTGTGGTGGGTCCGGTCGCTCTGCTGTTGGGTGGTCCGGGTACTGCTGCGTCCGTGGCATAGGCTGAGACCCGTTGTCCCAGGTCATTCCCGAGGAGGATTTCGGCTGGTAATCTGTCCCATAGGCCCACTTTCACGGATCCTGCCCCGGAGCCCCAATCTAGGTGGACTCGGGCGGTGGACAGCCAGAGTACTTTTCCCCCGGCGACTCGGACGGCAATGGTCTGGCCGGACCGGTTCTTTGTGGGTACCAGGTGGGGCCGTACGAGGGTAATGGTGGCGCCGGAATCCTGGAGACCCTGGGCTGCCTGCCCGTTTATCCATACGGCCTGTCGGTAGTGCTCACGGTTGTCGGCGGTGGCAGGTTGCACGGGGTCTGCCTCGTGCAGCATGCCCCACTCTTCCTGACCGTCCGGGCACTGGAGTTCATCATTGTAACAGTGGGCCGCAGGTGGGGTGGCACGGGCTGGACCCCTTGGTATGGGGGGTCGATTAGGACAGTTTTGTCGATAGTGGCCCACTTGGTTGCGGCCATAGCAACGTATGGTGGCCGCAGTGTTCGGGCGGGCCATAGGTCGAGGTGCGGGCCAGCGGGCTGGAGGGTCCGGATGAGGGGTGGGCAAAGAGGGTCGGGGTGGGTTGTCGCTCACCCCCACTGTGCTTCCGAGTGTCCGTGTATTGGTCAGCCCAGGTAGCAGCTTTCTGCACCGTTTGGGGCTTCTTATCCCTCACCCACTCCCGTACTGCTGTGGCGGTGTTCTCAAAAAATTGTTCCAGTAGTAGTAGCTGCGTGATTTCCTCCACGGATCGGGCCTGGCTCCCCTGGAACCAGGTTTTCAGGTTGCGTTGTAATCGGTGAGTCCACTCCACGTGTGTGGTGCCGTTGGGCCGACGGACGTTGCAGAACTTCACCCGGCTGGCTTCTGGGGTGACGGCGAAGCGGGCCAGTAGTATTTGCTTCACCCGAACATAGTCCATGGCCTCTTTGTCCGGGACTGTTCGGTATGCCTCTGCTGCTCGGCCCAACAGTTTGCTGGCCAGAATTCCGGCCCAGGCGGAGCGTTAGACTTCATGTACCTGGCATAATCTTTCAAAGTCTTGGAGGAAGCTCTCAATTTCTTCCTCCGCCTCATTAAATGTTTTAAATGCCTGGAAGGGTACCTTCCGGGCCGTTGGTCTCTCTGGGTTGGGGCTTTCTATCCGACTGGTCTGAATCTCCGCCATCCGCAGTTCATGCTGGCGCTCCTTTTCTCGCTCCTCTTGTTGTTGGATGTCCCTAATGGCCTGTTGTATGGCGGCTTCTGACGGGGCAGCACCGTACATAGCTATCCTCTCTCAGACTTTCTTTTGGAAGGGGTCTTCTGTGGCCAGGGTCCCTGTGCCCCCGTTCCGTTGATCCATTTCAACCAGTTCTCCTACCAGGGTGTCTTTAGTTTTTGAGCCAGCGGCCCCTCCTCAATTCTCCAATATGTCTCTCAACGTGTCCCTCTTGTAGTTGGCATAATCGGCCATTCTGTGTTTCTTCTGGGGTTGGTAGAGCTTATCCCACCGCTTGCCACCAGTGTGACAGGATGGAAGTCTGTCTGCGGTCCTGCTCTATCTAACCCCATTGATGCCGTCAGGCCTGACTACCGAGTGGCACGGCACTCGGCGTCTCGAGCGGCCTGAGTAGGGAGATGGCGTTGCTTTGGCGTCTGCGGAGAAGGCGAGGCACCCACGTTGGAGATCAGCCCGACTACCAAGTGTCACGGCACTCGGCGTCTCGAGCAACCTGATCTACTGACCTCTTGATGGTACGAGGATGGCTGCTGGGCTGGCCGTGATTCGGCTGTGGTTCCGTTGAAGCGGAGACCTGGGGTCGATTCGGTCTTCCTTGTTGGGGTAGCGGAGCGCCGAGTCGAGATGCTGTGCCGCCTTGGGGATCCCGTTCCTGGGGTGAGTGGTGATGCAGGAGACCGCTGAGTGCCTCCTGCAGAAATGTGACTAAGTCCTGAAATAAATCACCAGACGTGGCTGTATGCTTTAAAACAGAAATCTCAGTTGAACTGCTTTATTAAGGGTTTGAACAGGGTCATTTATACAATTCACACACAAAGGATTATCAACTCCCCCATCCACACAACCAGCCCTGATTGGCTCCTTTCCCAGCCTCCTGGTCCCTTTCAGCTCCCCCATTGTCCAGGGATTAGGCAGATGAGGTCTTGGAAAAGATTCCAATCAGCTGGCTTGCTATATCCTCCATTTTGGGGCCATGAGGTCCTTTGTCCTTTGGACCTATGCTGGGCTGGGCAAAATGGCGACGGGGAAAAAACGCATACAAACGGTTTCTTACATAACATTACATTTACACCATACAGGATACATTTTTAATACACCACACTAATAAAACCACATGTAGCAATAATATTAATGTCCATACAATTCAATACGCACAACCGAAAGATAAAGAGTAAAAATGGTCTTTAAACTTGTCCAGTTTGAGTTCCGTGGCTCGCTGAGGCGAGCCTGATGTCAGCTCCGTGACACAAGATATCTGGGAATTGTTGTAATCTGTGTGTTCTGCCAGCAGCTATTGTGGGGGTCTCACTTCTACAAGATATCTGGGAATTGTTGTAATCTGTGTGTTCTCACTGCCAGCAGCTATTGTGGGGGTCTCACTTCTACAAGATATCTGGGAATTGTTGTAATCTGTGTGTTCTCACTTCCAGCAGCTATTGGGGGGGGGGGGTTTCACTTCTAGCAGATATCTGGGAATTGTAATTTGTGTCTTGTCACTGCCACCCATCAGGGGGTCTCACAGATTTCTATGAGGTTTCTTGGAATTTTAATCTGTGTCTTGTCACTGGCTCCCAGCTATCAGGGTGTCTCACTGAGTTATACCAGAGTTCTGGAAATCTTTAATCTAGATAAAACAGTTGAATCAGAGTTCTGCATAACAGAGTTGAATCAGAGTTCTGTATATCTTTAATCTATATATCACTCACCATGTCAGAAAGACCAAAAAGGACAGGCAGACGCTCCCAGACACAGATAAGAGGGCAAGCAGCCTCTGTTTCGGAAGGCTGTGCCCCTGGTCATCGTGGACGTGGTGCATCCTCTGCAGGGTCACGCTTGTCCTTGTTTCTAACTGGTGCTGGCCATCTTAAGTACGAGCAACATACAGAGGATTTGCAGGATTGGCTAACCAGGCCATCCTCATCCTCCGAGTCCTCTGCCAGCCGGGCTTGGAGTGGTTTACAGTCCACCTCAGCTGCCAAAACATCTAATTCAGCCTCAATGTCCACAACTACTCCTGCCGTAGCCTCACTATCATACACGGAGTCAGCTGAATTGTTTGACTACAGTGACAGTGTCAGTGACATGCTGCTTGAGGATGCGCAGCAACTCCAGTGCTCTGATTCAAACTCTGAGGTTGAGGAAGGGAGTAAAATCAGCCTAGAGGGAGGGGGTGCCAGTGACACACAAAGAACTGGCACTCATGTTTCCCCAGCAGCTGCAGCATATTGCGAGGTTGGCTCCAATGACGAGGAGATAGGGGGTGATGATGAGGTCACTGACTCCACCTGGGTGCCTGATCGAACAGAGGAGTCAAGGGAGAAGGAGGAGGAGGCACAACAAAAACGAGGCAGAACGTCCTCTATGACTAACCGTAGCCAGTCCAAGGCATAGAAGTCACAGCTGCTCAGGTGCAGAGCGTTTTTGTCTCAAAGCACATGTACAGGAAGTCTGCTGTCTGGGAGTTCTTTAAGAAATGTGCAGCAGACCGCACCATTGCTATTTGTAATCTATGTCAGATGAGGATCAAGCATGGGGAAAGACATCCCACGCTTGGGTACCACGTGCTTTAGGCGACATATGACCACCTGCCATGCATCCCATTGGCACAACACTTTGCATAGGTCCTCCTCCTCCTCATCTGTCTCTACCCCCACTATATGTCCTGCCATGTCATTGCCTACAACCTCCACTGACAGGGATGATGCTACAGTAATCGGTGTACCAGGTCCTTCCTCAGACTGTGACAGCATCCCATCAGCTGAAGATTTGCGCAGTCAGATTACGTTGCCCCAGCTGCTGCAGCGTAAGAAAAAATATAATCCCAACCATCCCCAAGCACAGCGTCTAAATGCCAGTTTAGCAAAATTACTCGCATTACAGCTGCTGCCTTTCCAGCTGGTGGACTCTGCTTCCTTCCGTGAATTTGCTGAATGTGCTGTACCACAGTGGCAGGTTCCAAAATGCCATTTCTTTTCACGGAAGGCCATTCCAGCACTATACCAGCACGTGGAAGACAATGTTATGGAGTCATTGGGAAAGGCAGTCATCATCAAGGTGCACATGACTTTAGACACGTGGTCCAGCAAGCATGGACAGGGCTGTTACATTTCCTTCACGGCACACTGGGTAATTCTGATTGCAGCTGGGAGGGATCCAGGACGGGGCTCTGTGCTGGAGCTTGTTCATCCACCACGCCTCCAGAAAGCTGCTTGTATGAGGTCTGTCTGCTCCACCACCTCTTCCTATCCTCCTTCTCTGTCTCTGGCGAAGTGGCAGTTAAACCAACGCGTGGCAGGGGCTACGCAATGGCTCAAGCAAAAAGATGCCATACTGTGCTTGAGCTGGTTTGTTAGGGGACAGGAGCCACACCGGGCCAGAAATTCTGTCAGCTCTACATAGGGGGCGTAGTGAACATGAGAGCATTGTGGATTTCATATTGAACATGAGAGCGTTGTTGATTGGGTAGTGAACATAAGAGCATTGTGGATTGGGTATTGAACATGAGAGCGTTGTGGATTGGGTATTGAACATGACAGCATTGTGGATTGCGTATTGAACATGAGAGCGTTGCGGATTGGGTATTGAACATAAGAGCGTTGTGGATTGGTTAGTGAACATGAGAGCGTTGTGGATTTCGTATTGAACATGAGAGCGTTGTGGATTGCGTATTGAACATAAGAGCGTTGTGGATTGGGTAGTGAACATGAGTGCATTGTGGATTGGGTAGTGAACATGAGAGGGTTGTGTTTTATTCAATGAGAGGAGCATTATTATATGTATATTAACCTCCCTGGCAGTAACCACGAGTGTGGCTCGGGGTTAATTTTCAGTACCAAAAGCAGTAACCCAGAGCCACACTCGGGATTGTACATACCTTGTCCCTGTGTTCCCTCGATGTCCTCCCGCTGTGTCCCCCAGCCGATTGCAGCACACTGCTTCCGGGGCCCCTTCCCTGTGCGCCTCGTGATGCTAGGATGCAGAAAAAAAAATCCTATTTAAAAGAAATTACTGATTTGACATAAAATCAGAGATGGGAGGAGAGCTTATAGGGGGAGCTGGTGGGTAGAGATGTGGGGGGAAGAGAGCTGGGGTGGCTGGGGGTAGAGATGTGGGGATAGAGAGCTGGGGGGCTGTGGGGGTAGAGAGCACTGACGCAACCATCAATCACTCTCACCTTGCAGTCCTCTCCTCCTGTTTCCAACCCCAACCCCTCTAGATTGTGAGTTCCTACGGGAATAGGGCCTCATCCCCTCTTGTACTGTTTGTCAAATGTTGTTCAATGTATTGTAACCCATCTGTACTGTGCCTATTGTACAGCGCTGCGGAATATGCTGGCGCTTTATAAATAAAGAATAATAATAATAAAAAAGTAGAGATCTGGGGGGCAGGGGGTTAGAGGTCTATGGGGCAGATATGTGGAAGTATAGATCTGGGGGGGCTGGGGGGTAGATATGTGGAAGTAGAGATCTTGGGGGGCTGGGGTTAGAGGGCTGAGGGGTAGAGAGCTGTGGCAGATATGTGGAAGTAGAGATTTGGGGGGGCTAGGGTAGAGGGCTGAGGAGTAGAGAGCTGGGGTAGAGATGGGGTAGAGGGCTGGGGGTAGAGATGTGGGGGTAGAGAGCTGGGGGTAGAGATGTGGTGGTAGAAAGCGGGGGGTAGAGATGTGGGGGTAGAGCTTGGGGGCTGGGGGTAGAGATGTGGGGGTACAGATGTGGGGGTAGAGCTCGGGGTTGGGGTGTAGACAGCTGGGGAAAGCTGCTAAAGAGGGCGTAGAGAGCTGGGGAGGTAGAGCTAATGAGGGGGAGCTGGGAGCTGCAGCCAGGAGAGGGGGCTGTTTGAGGGGAGAGCAGCTGGGGGTGATCTTACCTAAGAGGTATCCCCCTGGCTGCAGCTGCAATGCTCTGCTCTCCTGTCCTGCTTCTTCTCTTCCCTGCTCCCTCCCTTCCATGTGGTGCGGGGACAGGAAGTCTTGCAGGAGGATGGGAGGAGCAGCCGGAAGGGGCCTCGCTCAGCAGCTGTGAGACACCTTCTGCCGGCTCCTTCCCATCCTCCTGCACGTCTCCCATCTCGCTGCTCTCAGCGAGTGAATCATGCAGCAGCCCCAAGTCTCCCCTGCGCTCAGCTCCTCTTTGGCAGTCAGAGAAGTGATTTTCTTTCTGCCTGCTCCTGCGCTCTGTTGCAGCTGTGCCCGAGGCGAGTGCCTCACTGGCTACACCCTCCCTACGGCCCTGGTCTGATGTCTTGGTATTAGGCTGGGGTCAGGTGAACGTGCGTTGAGCCGCACTTTTTTTACGGCCGTAGTAGCAGCAAATGACAGCCAATATACAAAGTACGGCCGCACGAAAGTTCGGCCGCGCAACGCAAGCGGCAAACGAACACATTTTTTTGAGAATGTAGAACCGCTAGTACTGACGCACAGAGTGCGCTGCGTCGGCATAGCGGCTTGTGTGTGTGTGATTAGGAGACGTCAGACGCTGCACATGTCCTGCCTACATAACGCCCATTTGTTTTCAATAGCTCCGTCAAAAATCACGCACGAAAATGTGCATCGTATGACCGCTATCGTGTCTTCCGTGAAAAAATACGTCAATGCGTTTGGACGCACATTTTTACAGACGATGCGAAAAATGCGTTTGTTTGACCCTAGCCTTAATGTTATTTTTGCAACTTTATTCTAAATAAAACCTTTAACAGTGTAATTTCATAAGATAATTTAAGGGGGTGTGTGTGGTGGCGAGTAACTCTTATGGCCTGGTTAGTAGCTTGGGACTTGAAATTTTGAGCCCTGCCATAAGGACCACTGACGTACATGGTATGTCCTGGGAAAAGGTCCTGTTAAGGACCAAGGATGTACCATGTTTGTCATGGTCCTCAAACCCCCCCTCCCTCCCTATACTCAGCTCTCTGGATGGGGTCCCAAGTTGGTTTGACTTCCTTGAAGTCAGACCAACGGTTTTATGGGCCCCGGCCTTCGCACTGATGTCATCACCGGGCGCCTGCCAGGGAGGCCCCCCCCCCCCCAATGGCTAGAGGTAGAAAAAATAGGCACCGCTGGAAAGTAGGGGGTCATTTAAAGTAAGCATGTCGTTTTGACTTGAATGCCCCGCGGAAATTCCTTCTCTAATCTCCGCAAGTTAAATACACATCAAAGTCCATTCAGTGATCAGGACACAGACAATGCTTGGCAGATTGATCTATCAGCCAGTTGCTCTTATGCAATGTCCTCACTCCTCTGGCTGCGCTGGTGAAAAATCTGAGGTGGAAAAAAATAAAATTCAGTTTGTAACCGGCTCCCCTATCACCAATTACTGTAAAACATTTGTCCTTATTCTGGAAACAGATTAAAATTGATCTGGACGCTGACATGAAATTGGTTATGAGGTCTGAGCTCTACATATTGGTCTGACAGATTATAGAGACAGAGAAATACTGCATTGATCTTTATCTTCTGTCAGCCCGCATTCAAATTCCTGCCATCGCAGCATGCAGGCTGCAAAACCTGAAAAACTGCTTTAATCTGTACATCTATTCTTAGATCCCAGAGTTATTCAATCATAACCTACAGCCAAATATAATACAGATATGTTTACATATACCTATAACTAAGTTTGCCTGTTTTCAAATTTACATTTACTTCATGTTGTGAATAGCTTAAAGGACGCTACCACCAAAATATGAAAGGATTTATTTTGTGTATGTTGCTGATATCTTACCCGTGCTTTGTTTTTCTCTCTCTTTGTTCAGTTAAGAAAATATTTTACTCTATATGTGTCACGGTGTGTATCCATTTTGTGATCTTTTGTGTTGTAAACTGCCCCCCCCCCCCAGTATCTTTACACACTTGCTCCTCACTGTGTGGCATTTGACATACAGGGTTATTAAGAGATCCGAATTGTGGCCGAAAAGTAACCGAACAGTGAAAATCAGCGTACGGTTACCTTTCCTGGCCATTCAGCTATTCAGAGAGCAGGCAATTCGCCAAATCCTGGTAAATTGCCTGCACATACGGTGCCTGTTCGACGGCAGTGAAATCCCCATAGAGAAGCAATGCTTCATCTATTCAGAGAACAAAAGCCAGCAGGGAAAAGTTGCCGAATTGCCCTGCTGTTCGGTGGCTTCATGTGGCAGATTTATTCAGGCAAATCCCTTCTTCAATGTTAAAAATATTCCCGTTTTAATTCAATATGTATTAAACCGTTCATTATAATATTCTGCAGTAAAAAGTCTCTATGTATAGATTTTTTAGGATCTTTTAGGCATTTTTCGGGATTTTTTTGCGGAAATTTGTTTTCCGTTTTTGTTTTAAATCATTTGTTCTTTTTTCTGTAACAGCCCTTTTTATTATCATTCATTGGATCTTATATGTAAATTTGAGACATTTTCGTTCTGTAGTTTCTTTGCAAACAGCGTTTCACTTTTCAAACATTTAGGCTGGGGTCAGACCAGCGCACTTTTAACGTGCGTTCTAGCGCACTTAATTACGGCCGCACTAGCAGCAAATGACGGGCAATTACGGCCAATATATGAAGTACGGTCGCACGAAAGTCCGGCCGCGCAACGCAAGTGGAAAATGAACGCATTTTTTCGAGAATGCAGAACCTCTAGTACGGACGTACAGAGTGCGCTGCGCCCGCTAGCGGTGTGTGTGTGAGATTTGGAGACATCAGACCCTGCTCGTGTCCGGCCAACATAACGTCCAGACACCCAAAGTTTCCTGGTTTGGATACGTAAAAAATCACGCACGAAACTGCGCATCGTATGACCGTTGTCGCCTATTCCGTGAAAAAATACATCAATGCGTTCGGACGCACTTTTTTACGTTCGCGTGTAAAAATGCTTTCGTTTGACCCTAGCCTAAAGCGTACTGTTTTTTTTTTTCACTCCATTCGTCTGCGGTGTCGGGTTTTTCTGGCGGCTGCTCTGCGCTGTGATCGGCGGCTGCTCGGGTTTCTCCGGCGTGTTCGGCGGGGTTAATCTAGATGTTTTTGCGGGTTTCGGTGTGCATTCGCCAGGTTTTGTGGTGATTGTTCGTCGGGTTTGCGGCGGCTTTTCCCTGCACTACAACGGTCCTGTGGTGCTTGCTGAATACACCGCAGGGTCGCCGTAATGGGATCGCCAAATTGCACCGAATTGAAGAGAACGAAAAGTCACCGAACGTGCGGTGACTTTTCGATTCTCTTTGAATTACCCTGATAGAATGGAGTCGATGGGTCAGGCAGCCGATTCACATCATTGTATTGTGTGGGATGTATTCAAAGAACATCACCAGGGAGGTAGATTCATAATTAGGCACTGTAGGCATGTGCGAACAGGTGCCTGCCACAAGGGGGCGCCTTGCTATGATAAAAATACAAACACAATTTAAATTTACAGTTATTTAGACCCCTGTAGCATCATCAAAAAATGAAGTGGTGAAAAAGTCATGCCTTGAAAAAGAACCACAGCCGCGGCAATATTTTTCAACGCCGAAATGGAGTATCATTTTCCATATTAGGATTAGTAATCAAGGTTAAGGTTAAAAAATGGTTAGGTTACCATTTGTTTTAGGGTTAACCAAGCCCTAATATTCTGCACCATTTTTGCTCCAAAATCAACGCTGGCCTCAGCTAAGCCTTTTATACTTGTAAAGTCTGGATTGAGCCAAAATGGGTTTTTATGTCAGAAGAACCATGGGCGCAGGTCAGGTTCATTGCTTATTCCCCCCTCCTCCCTACAAACACCCAGGGTCTGCCCAACAAAAGAAGCTGTATTGTGTGAGGGTCCCCCTGTCCAGGTGTAATCCCTGCTGTGAAGGAGAAGTCTCACTTTTTAACCCCTGCTTGCCAGGGGTCTGAGCAATGCTCTACAGTGTACTGTAGCTGTGCCTTTAAGTCATGTATGATCTGTGTGTGTGCTGTAATGTAACCATACAAGCCCTTTAGAGTAGCAGGAAGGGTGGCTTAAAGACGCCCCTGGGGGAGACACAGAAGGGGGAGATCACAATCTCTACATCTCCGCTACTCCAAGAGGGGAGAGTGGCAGACTGAGTGCAGGCAATATGCTCTCTCACATCTTGGCCTGGTGGGATGGAGTCTCTGTATTCCTGCCGAGCTGTGGCGGATTACAACTCCTCACTCTCTGGCTGCACATGAAGACATGAGAAGATGCAGGGTCATTGTCCCACTGCTCAGATGAACGGTCTGCCTCTCCCGGAGCCCAGCAGTAGCATGTCACCCACTGGGAAGGGAAGCTGAGAGCTCCATCCTCACTGGGGGGATTATTTTACATAATCAGTGGAATTAGGGTGTTGGCGCACCCCACGGACAGCCTGTGAAGAGGAGGCATCATGGTTGGGAAGAGTAAGCAGAGAGGTGCTGATTTAAGCGCGAGTTGAGTGCTAGGTACCCTTCGCACTCGCTAAAGCCGGCTCTGGGTGTCAGAGCACACTTAACACGTACCACCTTCACACACTGCAAAAATTGTTCAGGAATGGATTGAACATGAAAAAGATTTCAAGTTCACCTTGGTCTCCAGACAGGGGCGGATCCAGACACAGGTTTCGGGGGGGTGGGGGGGGGAACGGGACTCTACCAGTTTTGACTTTGACCCTAGCCGAACGAACGCATTATTCGCAGCAACCGTCAAAAAGTGCGTCCGAACGCATTGATGTATTTTTTCACGGAATGCACGAAAACGGTCATACGATGTGCATTTTTGTGCGTGATTTGTTACGAATCCAAACCAGGAAACTTTGGGTGTCTGGACGTTATGTTGGCCGGACGTGAGCAGCGTCTGACGTCTCCTAATCACGCACACACGCCGCTATGCGGGCGCAGCGTACTATGTACGTCAGTATTAGCGGTTCTGCATTCTTGAAAAAAATGCGCTTGTTTGCAACTTGCATTGCGCAGCTGCACTTTCGTGCGGAAGTACTTTCGTAGATTGGCCGTCATTTGCTGCTACTGCGGCCGTGATTAAGTGCGCCTAAACGCATGTTAAAAATGCGTTAGTCTGACCCCAGCCTAAGAGCTGGTGTTGGGTTCGCAGTGACTGACAGATGCGCCTAATCGCAAGCTGTGCTCGTTACACACACTCTCCCCAGAACATTGCACAGGGTCTGTCCTCATGTGCCCTGCGAACCCTTTCCATACAAGGGGCCCAGGGTACCCCCCCCCCCCATTGTCCCTGTGGCAAATGTGGGAAACTGCTGATCACTTTAAAAAAGTGACTGCATATTACAGAGCTGCACAGCATTAAAACTGACTGGAATGTGCAGTGTGTATGAGCGTATCACAGAGCGCCACAACAATAAAACTCACTAACGTACTGATGTTCTGGCTCAAAGTCCTATAACGTTGCTTTATACCAAAATGAACGCAATTTTGTAGACTATAGGGGTTATTCAGAGAGCCAATCTGCCTCCGAAATGTTACCGATCAGGAAATTTCCCCATCCGGTGACATTTCACGGCCACCATTTGGCTATTCAGAGAGCAGGCAGTTTGCCAAACTGCCAGCAAGTACAGTGCTGTTCGACGGCAGTGAAATCCCCCATAGAGAAGCAATGGTTAAGCTGTTCAGAGAACACCGAACAGCAGAGAAAAGTTGAAGTGCCCTGTTCGGTGGTTTCATTCGGCAGGTTTATTCAGGCAAATCCCATTAGGTTTCAATGTTAAAAATATTCCCGTTTTTAGTCAATACCTAAACGTTTTTTTTTTTTACTGCAGATTAAAATAATAAAGTCAGATTTCTTTGTAATTTTGCCTAAAAGATCCTTAAAACACTTTTTTTTTTTAAAGCCGTTTCTTTTTTCTGTAACAGCCCTTTTTATTATCATTCACTGGATCTTATATGTAAACTCCAGCAGTTTTTTTGCGTTTCAATTTTGACACTTTTAGCAATCTTTTTTTTTTTTACCCCGTTCAGCTTTTTCTAGCAGCTAGTCTGCGCGGTGATCGGCGGCGCGTCGGCTTTTTCCGAGCTTTTTTTTGCAGCTGTTCTAGTGGGCTTTTCCCTGCACTCCAGGGATCCTGCAGTGAATATTGAATTCACCGCAGGGTGGTAAACTTTGTTTCCCTGAAGTGCGGGAACGAGAGAGCACCGAGATGTCGGCGACATTTCGGTGCGCTCTGAATAACCCCCTAGATGTACTTCATAAAATCATTAATTTAAATATATATACTGTTGATCTGTCTTGTTTTATTTGTGAATAGGACTATAAAAATAGCTTTGAAAAAAAAAGGAGAGGATTTGAAGTTCGTGGTGGTTTTATTTTGGTGCCTGGGTTACAGATTGATGCTCTTGATAAATGATATACAACATATAGGACGTTCCCGGTAGTGGGATTATACATGGTAAAAAGTAATGTTTGATTTTTCCCCAGTTGGTTTTCACTTTTCAAAACTAAAAGCAATTCATAGTTAAAGCAGGAGAGGACTCCATGTCGGGGGATAAGTTGGTTGGCGTTGGGAAACTAGTATGAAACGAAAAATAGCACAAGGGATATTCATGTGCACGGAAAGAAGAGACACAGGGGCTGAAGGAATTCTAGTATTGTTGTGTCCTGTTTCTTTTCACAGCATTACTTTTTCAGCTGCAAAAAAAAAAAAAAAAAAAAAAAAATAATATGGATACTGCCCTCACCTGGCCTACATGTGCCAGCCCTCACCTGATGAACAACAGATAAATGTGACACTCAAGACAGAAGGCACTATTCTACTATATGGATCTTCTTATTCCTTAAAACAGAACAGCTCCGCTGATATTCAAACCAAAGTTACAAATTCTTAACCACTGGGCCCTGGTGTTACGTGACGCTTCTTTCTCCCAGTAGCTAAAACACACTTTTAATCCATTAAGAGGGATATTGACGGGTCATAAAGAAAAGAGTTCACACATAGAATAAAATGTATTAATTCCATATAAAATGATGACAATAATAATAATAAAAAAAAATACAAGAGATTCAAAATGACATTTCCATAGATCAACAAGAACAAAAATTAACATTGTCCTTTTCATGAACTCAGATCAATGTTAGGGTAATGGATAAAATAATATGTACACAAATTTAAGGCATAATAAAATACAGAATATAATTGTTCAAAGTACAAAAATTACAGTGTAGGGACTAGTGCTGTACAAAAATTTGAGGAATGACAGGAATTCTGCATACGGCTGTAATTTTCTACAGTGGTTGAGGACCTCCTCCTGGCTCCTTTCGGCTCCAGCACCTATGGGGTCTTTGGTGGCAACAGGGCCGGATTAACATACGGGCTATTGGAGCAGCAGCTCCAGGCCCAGAGAAAAGGCTAAATATGTCTACATTGATTTGGACCCCTGTTTCTCTGACTCCATAGCAGCTGCAAGGTCATGTGAGGTATCACTGGAAAGACCAGAGCATGACCTTTCCAATGCTACCAAACATGACCAGGTTTACCAAACATGTACCAAAATAAAATTATATACATTATATTTTTCTGTCTAACACAGCAAAATTGTTCACTTTAGAATTGAAAAGTGAGCAATGATGCTGCACTAGCTCACCACCACATTTCTCATGTCACCAAAAAGTGTGGAGGCGATGGCACAATCCGTTATTACAGCAAAAAAACTAAACTACGCCACTACAGAGAGGAGCAAGGGGGGGGGGGTGACTTTGGAACCCTGCATCTCTAATCTGTACAAATGACAATGTAATATTTATTTTTTATTTCAAAGCGATGGCATTGTCCATGTGTCATGTATAAAATGACCAGTACCACTGCCATTACTCATCTTCTCTTTTCCCACACTGGGAGCAATTTCAGTATTTTATACAGTGTCATATTATTCATTAAAAACACCAACCTCCAAAACAAGTGAATATTTTTTTACTTTCCATTAAAAAAATGCAGTACCAGGTTCCCATTTCAAATTTTTCTTTTCACCAAGAATGCCCTATAGAATATATAACCACAAAGCTTTGGATGCTAAAGTGTGAAAAATTTTAATTTTACACACTGGAACTGATTAAAATCTGAATGGAAATTTCCTCACAGTATCTGCCGGGTTAGATACACCCGTATCTGCAATATGAAATAACCTAAAATAGGTTTTCATTTTACAAAATGCCAAAAAAAGCCACCAAAATATTCAGCTCCAGCCCCATAGAGATCTTTATCCAGCCCTGAGTGGCGAGAATGCAGAAAAGAAACATATCTAAGATCTAGAATACGGAGCAACTTTCTATTTATTATTACAGAATTTTAAAATTATTGTGTTTAGATTTTGTATTTAAAATGTAAATATCGTAAGATGGTAAAAACTAAAACTGGAAGCAAATAAAGTATGTACAAAAGAAAAAATAATATTGTTACTAAATAAATATATAGAGTGAGGCAAAAAAAAAAAAAAAAAAAATTATCTTTGGCCTCAAATGTACAAGTGAACATATGATCACATTTACCAACTGGTTGGATTAGTTCTGAGGATTTCCATTTGCACATTAAGGAGTTCTTTGAAGAATTCTCTGTAAAACAGTTATTGAAACGTATAGTAGCCTTTTAGAAGAATGGCCAGCATTCAATCACAGCAAAAAGGCCACAAATGTTAAGTCCAAGAAACAAAACAAGTCTCTACGAAAAACCGGAAACATTCAACAACTGCTGGTTTTTGTGCTGTTTGAACTTGACGTGTAGGAGTTGGTTTTTCTAGAGTATTTCATGGAGCTAAAGGAGATTCGCATTCTCTCCACAGTCCTTACACTCCGGCATTTCATTGTGTTTTTCACGTTATCTCGAAAATCCTTAGAAACAAAATAGTAGACGAAGGGATCAATGCAACTGTTGAAGGATGAGAGACACAGGGCGGCAATGTAAAAAGCGTAGATGTTGTCAACGTACTGATTCTTTATGAAGGAGTAATGAAGGATGATAAGAATGTTACTGGGTATAAAACAGATGAGGTACATAAAAAGGACTGTAATGATCAGTCGAATAGCTCTTTCTCTCTTCTTTCCGATAATTTCATCGGTTATGGATGCGTTCAGAGTCCTAATCATAAGAGTGTAAGCCAAAGTCGTGAGCCCTGCTGGGAAAAAGAATAGACCAACCGCCAAGGAGATGAAGTAGTTGAACATATCGAAGGAGAGCCTGTCCAGTGGTAGAGCGTCATGGCAGGTTGTAATATTGAGTCTTGGAAGGTAGGCAGTTTGGTTAAACAGATACAATGGGATGGTGCTCAGAATAATTAATACCCATATCGTTATTGATACTACCAGTGCAATTTTTGAGTTCTTTCTTGTGTGTGACATGGGGTTGACAATGACCCAATATCGCTGGACACTAAGACAGGTCATAAAAAGGATTGAGCAATACATATTGCCATAGAAAAAGCCAACAAAAACCTTGCACATGGCTTCGCCATAAACCCAGTTATTGCCATTAAGATGGTAGGAAATCTTCAAGGGCAGCCATATGATAAACATTAAATCTGCCAGCGCCAGGTTAGCCATGTAGATTATCGCTGGGTGTTTTTTCTTTGTTCTGAACAAGAAGACCCACAAGGCAATCGCGTTACTTGGCAGGCCAATCAAAAAGACGATCAAGTAGACCGCAGGGAGAAAACCAGTCGTCAGTCCATTGGTCAGTACGTTTGCCGCAAAGTCATCCACAGTATACACAGAGTTTCCAGAACCATTGCAGGTTTGCACTTCGATGTAAATGAAACTTTTCCCCTTCTTTGGTAAACATGGAGTGGTGTTTCCTGTAATGAGAAAGCAGTGTCCGGATTATTATTATTGGAGAAAAATCATCATAACTTATTTTGCATGGAAATAACATTATATGCAGCATTAGACAGCTACTGTTCCTAACCAGTTGTGATACCTGGTTCATGTGCGATAGAGTAAGAGGATGGCAGTATCTCCAGTAAAGAAAGCAATGAAGAAGTCAGGGGGAGGGTGGGCACATTCAGGCTTGCAGATGGAATTTAATGTATATTCTAACAGCTCTGCTAATCTCTATGAGGGTTATTTACCAACGACCAAATTTGCCATCGGTGTAGGTGAAATTTTGGGGTAAATTATCTAGTCACAAAGCTGTCAATTTGCCAAAAATCATGTTACTTGACAGGGAAATGCAGTGCATTTTGCAGCAATTTAGTGACGTTTGGTAGCACCGAAATTGTCCCATAGAGAACTATTGATTAGTCTATTCACAGATCGCCAAATTGCATCGGCGTTCCGGCGAAATAGACTGATTTCAGAGTGTCAATTCAACAGGTGAATCTAATAGGTTTTAAATGTAATAAAAAAAATAAAGATAAAAATAATACATTACTTTTAAGACCATTTATCTTTTTGTATTTTTTTTTTAAAAAAGGGGCCTTTTTTAATTAGATAAGTCTTAACTAAGCATTTATTGATATAACCTTTATTTCTTCAGTTAAGGTTGAATTTGCTTACAGGGTTATCCAAAGAGATTCGAATTGCTTGAGAAAGGTAACCGAACGCTGAAAATCAGCGTTCGGTTACCTTTCCTGGCCATTCGGCTATCCAGAGAGCAGGCAATTCGCCAAATCCTGTCGAATTGCCTGCACATACGGTGCCTGTTCGGTCCCTGTTCGAGGGCAGTGAAATCCCCATGAAAAAGCACTGCTTCGGCTATTCAGAGAACACAAACCAGCAGTGAAAGGTTCCCCTAATGCCCTGCCATTCGGTGGTTTAATTCGGCAAATTTATTCAGGAGAATCCCATAGGCTTCAATGTTAAAAATATTCCCGTTTTAATTCAATATCTAATAAACCGTTCATTATAAAATTCTGCAGCAAAGAGTCTCTTTATTTATAGATTTTTTAGGATACTTTAAGCATTTTTCAGATTTTTTTTTTTTTTTTTTTAAAAGTCCGATTTTTTTTTTTTTTCAGTTTACTTATTTTTTCTGTAACAGCCCTCTTTATTATCATTCCCTGGACCTCCTGTGAAAATTTCAGACATTTTCGCTCAGTAGTTTCTTTGCAAACAGCGTTTCTTTTTCCCAGATTCATACAAATGGTTTTTCTAATTTATTCACTGCCTCCTCTACGTCACAGCTGCTTCGGCTCTGTGTGATTCGGCTCCTGTTCGGCTTCTTCAAAGGTTAATCCAGATGTTTTTGCTTGTTTTCAGCGTGCATTCGGTTAGTTTTCGTCAGGTTTGCGGCAGCTTTTCCCTGCAATTCGGGGACCCTGTGGTGCTTGCTGAATACACCGCAGGGTCACCGAAATGCAATCGGCAAAAGGAACCGAATTGAAGAGAACGAAAAGTCACCGAACGTGCGGTGACTTTTCGAATCTCTTTGGATAACCCTGTTAGTCTAATTCGGTGGTTTTCGCCAATGTTCGATAACTGCTTCAGCAACTAAATTTTTGGAAAAGCACTGAACATTCGAGATATATATCTATCTCACCGAATTTGACAAAATGTAATTGCCGAAGGGAGCCAAAGTAGAATTACATTTTGTGCTTTGTGAATAGACCTATACTCAGTGTTTCCCAAACCTGTCCTCAAGTACTCCCCCAGGCCAGATTTGCCAGATATGTGAAGCACAGCACAGGTGAGATGATTTGCTGCTCAGTGATTGCAGGATTCAGTCTGCATTTCCCCAAGGTGATCCTTAGAGGGTCCTGGAAATAGACTATATAGAGCAGGGTTTCCCAACACTATGTGTAGGACACCCAGTATCAGGGCCGGCCCAAGACATTGTGCTGCCTGGAGCGAAGGATGAAATGCTGCCCCCCCCAAAAAAAACCCCAAAAACACACAGAGTGTATGAGCGTATCACAGTGCGCCACAGCAATAAAATTCAAACACTCATACACACCGTACATTAGAATTTTCTTGCTGTGGAGCTCTGTGATACAGTAATGTGAGGTGTATATAACTGAGCCCAGCGTCACATACCCAGCAGTGCCAAGCATCACATACCCAGCTTCCCATGCCCAGCAGGACACATCCAGCAGTGCCCACACATGGGTATATTTGCCCCCAGGCCAGGCCAGGCCAGCTCACGGATAGATTTGCCCCCAGGCCAGGCCAGGCCAGGCCAGCTCACGGATAGATTTGCCCCCAGGCCAGGCCAGGCCAGCTCACGGATAGATTTGCCCCCAGGCCAGGCCAGGCCAGCTCACGGATAGATTTGCCCCCAGGCCAGGCCAGGCCAGCTCACGGATAGATTTGCCCCCAGGCCAGGCCAGGCCAGCTCACGGATAGATTTGCCCCCAGGCCAGGCCAGGCCAGCTCACGGATAGATTTGCCCCCAGGCCAGGCCAGGCCAGCTCACGGATAGATTTGCCCCCAGGCCAGGCCAGGCCAGCTCACGGATAGATTTGCCCCCAGGCCAGGCCAGCTCACGGATAGATTTGCCCCCAGGCCAGGCCAGCTCACGGATAGATTTGCCCCCAGGCCAGGCCAGCTCACGGATAGATTTGCCCCCAGGCCAGGCCAGCTCACGGATAGATTTGCCCCCAGGCCAGGCCAGCTCACGGATAGATTTGCCCCCAGGCCAGGCCAGCTCACGGATAGATTTGCCCCCAGGCCAGGCCAGCTCACGGATAGATTTGCCCCCAGGCCAGGCCAGCTCACGGATAGATTTGCCCCCAGGCCAGGCCAGCTCACGGATAGATTTGCCCCCAGGCCAGGCCAGCTCACGGATAGATTTGCCCCCAGGCCAGGCCAGCTCACGGATAGATTTGCCCCCAGGCTCACCTCTGCCGGCCCCTCCAACAGGCAGATCCTGCGGCCGCCGCGTTCCTTCGTTCAACAAGCGGCAGCCTCGTGAGTATCTGCCGCCCGCCTGGGATCCACCTTCCAGCCTGCCGCGGTCTCGCGAGATCACGATCGCGGCAGGCTGGATCTTAGGCGAGCGGCAGATACCCGCACGATCTGCCACATGAAAAAAATAGTGCAGAGCGCTGCAGCGGCACCGGGGGCTGAAATTTGCCGCCCGGCACCGCTCTGCACCATTGTCGGGCCGGCCCTGCCCAGTATGTTGTACTCTCTGTAAACACATTTGGAGCTCCCACCTATCCTCCTAGAGACAATCTATTTTAAAAATTATGATTCATCTATACATGTCCATTTTCACGATATTTACACATTAATGGAAATCCAACTGTTCCTCTGGATATGGTTTGTTCCTTCAATAAAATTTAGAGCAGTTGTTGACTTTAAAATAATTTAAAAACCTGGTATTTATTACAGATGTTTATTGTAAGTTCTAGTTTCATCAGCTTGCCATTATACTAATCAAATTATAACTGCATATTGTTTAAATATTAGGTGGAGCTAGATGGATTGTTATTTTGACCCACATATACCACTCCTCTGCTTTCGTAATGTTGTACTTTGCACTTATTGTGTTCACTTCACGAATGTGATTAAATAGTCAGGGATTGTAAAAGACGCAATCTAGAGTAAAATATTTAACTTATTATATTAATCTACATGCCAAATGCCAGGGTGGGGTAAATGCCATTTCCCATACATCTGGAATATCTGAAATCACCTGGGGGGGGGGGGGAATATATATATATATATTTTTTTAAATTGATTAATGTTTGCTTATTTCTAAACACTGAAATCTCTGAGAAGCAGCACACACCTATGGTCAGCTTTCACTTTTCCACCACTAACTATCAGGGTTATGCAAAGATAATCGAAAAATCATCACACGTTTGGTGACTTTTCGTTCTCTTCAAGTCGATGCGATTTGGCGATCCTGCGGTGTATTCAGCAAGCACCACAGGGCCATTGAAATGCAGGGAAAAGACGCTGCAAACCCGACGAACACGCACAGCAAAACCCGGTGAACGTACACCTAAACCCACAAAAACATCTGGATTAACCCCACCGAACACGCCGGAGAAACCCGAACAGACGCCAGAAAAAGCCGACACCGCAGACGAATGGAGTGAAATAAAACATTACGCATGAATGTTTGAAAAGTGAAATGCTGCTTGCAAAGAAACTACAAAACAAAAATGTCTGAAGTTTACATAGTAAAAAGGGCTGTTACAGAAAAATACGATTAAAAAACAAAGTTTTTTTGCAAAATAATTTGGAAAAAAATGCCTAAAAAAATCTATAAAGAGACTTTTGACTGCAGAATATAAAAACGGTTTATTAGAGATACTGCATTAAAATGGGAATATTTTTAACATTGAAGCCTATGGGATTCGCCTGAATAAACCTGTCGAATTAAACCACCGAACAGCAGGGCATTTCGGCAACTTTTCACTGCTGGTTTTTGTTCTCTTAATAGATGAAGCATTGCTTCTCTATGGGGATTTCACTGCCCTCGAACAGGCAACGAACAGGCACCGTATGTGCAGGCAAAATCGCCAGGATTTCGCAAACTGCTCTCTGGGTAGCCGAATGGCCAGGAAAGGTAACTGTGGGTGCAGCGCTATGACCTCTTTTAAGCTAACGCTGACGCTAGTGTTAGAGCCCAAGTTCCCTTATCAAGGCTTGAGCAAAAACGCATACATTTCCAGGTGGCAGATTTCAAAAATATTTTCTATTTGTCCTTACAAACAATTTCAGGATCGAATAGATGTACAGTTGTGTTCAAAATTATTCAACCCCCAATGCTGTAAAGGGTTTTAGGGAATTTAGTGTACATTTGTAATTGTATTCAGAATGAAATCCTACAAGGACTTTTTAAAGAACCATATGCAACTAAAATGACATCAATTGGTTTTGTAATACAGTAATAAATGTTTCTTTTGTGAATTCTTCATTGACACAATTATTCAACCCCTTAAAGACTACCACTCTGAAGAACAGAGGTTCATGCAAGTGTTTTCAATCAGGTATTGAAAACACCTGTGGATGTCACGGAGCAGCAATAAAGCATAATAAGCACCAATTAGGCAGCTTTAAAATGACGGATACTCAGCTCCTTCTAGACATTTACTGGTGTGGTTACAAACATGGTGAAGTCAAGAGAATGGTCCAGGAAGACAAGAGAAGAGGTGATTACTCTTCACAGGAAGGGCAATGGCTATAAGAAGATTGCAAATGTTAAACATACCAAGAGAGACCATAGGAAGCATCATTCGC
The DNA here is from genome assembly GCA_009667805.1 of Leptobrachium leishanense. NCBI lineage: Eukaryota > Metazoa > Chordata > Amphibia > Anura > Megophryidae > Leptobrachium > Leptobrachium leishanense. Next base: position 75,342,379 of record CM019063.1, read on the forward strand.
AAATTCAAGGCAAAGGGCGCTGTTGAAACACTACCTGGTCGTGGCAGAAAGAAGATGCTGACTTCGACTGCTGTGCGCTACCTGAAGCGTAGAGTGTAGAAAAGTCCCCGTGTGACTGCTGAGGAACTGAGAAAAGATTTGTCAGATTTGGGTACTGAAGTTTCAGCTCAGACAATACGGCGCACACTGCGTAATGAAGGCCTCCATGCCAGAACTCCCAGGCACACCCCCTTGCTGTCTCCAAAGAATAAGAAGAGTCGACTGCAGTATGCCAAAAGTCATGTGGACAAACCACAGAGGTTTTGGGATAGTGTTCTGTGGACTGATGAAACAAAATTAGAACTGTTTGGGCCCATGGATCAACGCTATGTTTGGAGGAGGAAGAACAAGGCCTATGAAGAAAAGAACACCTTGCCTACTGTGAAGCATGGCGGGGGGGGGGGTCAATCATGCTTTGGGGCTGTTTTGCTTCTGCAGGTACAGGGAAGCTTCAGCGTGTGCAAGGTACCATGAATTCTCTTCAGTACCAGGAGATATTGGATGACAATGTGATGCAGTCCGTCACAAACCTGAGGCTTGGGAGACGTTGGACCTTTCAACAGGACAATGATCCCAAGCATACCTCCAAGTCCACTAGAGCATGGTTGCAGATTAAAGGCTGGAACATTTTGGAGTGGCCATCGCAGTCACCTGACTTAAATCCGATTGAGAACCTCTGGTGGGACTTAAAGAAAGCAGTTGCAGTGCGCAAGCCTAAGAATGTGACTGAACTGGATGCTTTTGCCCATGACAAATGGGCGAAGATACCCGTAGATCGCTGCAAGACACTTGTGTCAAGCTATGCTTCACGTTTAAAAGCTGTTATAACTGTAAAAGGATGTTGTACTATGTACTAAGATTGAATGTCACTTGGGGGTTGAATAAAACTGATAATGATGTGAGCACAGAAAAGACATTTGTGGTTATTTCATTATAAAAATGTTATGTTATATTTGTCTGACCTACACGTGCCGCTTTGATTTAATTGTAAGCAAGATGACTGAATGATCAAAATCAATGTCAAACTGGCCAAAACACTCAATTTCAGTGGGGGTTGAATAATTTTGAACACAACTGTACATGGCAGCAGATAGGTAGACACTCCGTCAAACCACACATCAGCCTCCTCTTCTACCCACCTCCTATTGGATGTCAGGCACTGTCCAGCTCCCTGTATTACAAGCAGGAGATTTCCGATCACATGATCACTGCTCTGGGATCTCCTGTCTGTAGCTGGAATTAAAGTGCCAGTAGAGGGCTTACTAAACCCTAACCTGGGCACTTCCAAGACGACTCGGAGTGCAGGTAGCATTAATTTGATTTTGCCTAACACTTGCTGGTCATAAGCATTATAACCGTTTAAGATAAAAAGGGTCGCCTGGAGATTACAATTCTGAGGTCTCTGACAAAACCAAGCAGCCTTAGCATGAAACATAAAATCACTGACTGGGAAATGTATACATTGCACAGAGGACAAGTCTAAGCAAGCAAGAAATATCAAGGGGGGGGGGTCGTACTCAAAACCTTAACATCTGCACCTTTGCAAATCACAAGAATTGAAATACGCCCTTAAAATAAAACGCAGCTGAAATTTAAACTGCTGCGCAGGGTAACTTCACTCTCCACATAATGAAACTGCTCGTAGAGACAAGAGACGTATTCTCAATGGATCAGAAACAACATGGGTTTACCTCAGGGAGATCATGCCAAACTAATCTTATTGATTTTTTTGATTGGGTATCAAAAATAATAGACACAGTTGGTGCAGTAGACATTGCTTAGATTTCAGTAAGGCTTTTGATACTGTTCCGCATAGAAGGCTTATCAATAAATTGCAATCTTTGAGCTTGGATTCCAATATTGTAGAATGGATTAGGCAGTGGCTGAGTGACAGGCAACAGAGGGTTGTGGTAAAGGGAGTTTATTCGGCGCAAGGTCTTGTTACCAGTGGGGTACCTCAGGGATCAGTACTTGAACCAATTCTCTTTAATATTTTTTTTATTAGTGATATACTTTTCCATTAATACCTTCTGCAATGTCTTTTTGCTGATGACACAAAGATTTGCAACAGGGTTGACGTTCCTGGAGGGATCAGCCAAATGACAAATGATTTAGGTAAACTAAAAAAAAAAATGGTGGGAGCTGTGGCAATTGAGTTTTATTGTGGATAAGTGCAAGATAATGCACCTGGGACGTAAAAACCCAAGGGCTGAATATAAAATATTTGATACCGTCCTAACCTCAACATCTGAGGAAAGGGATTTAGGGGTTATTATTTCAGAGGATCTAAGGGTAAGTAGTCAATGTAATAGAGCAGCAGGAAATGCTAGCAGAATGCTTGGTTTTGTAGGGAGAGGTATTAGCAGTAGGAAAAGGGAAGTGCTCATGCCACTGTACAGAGCACTGGTGAGACCTCACTTGGAGTACTGTGTGCAGTACTGGAGACCGTATCTCCAGAAGGATATAGACACCTTAGAGATAGTTCAGAGAAGGGCTACTAAAATGGTGTACGGCTTGAAGGAGAAAAGTTACCAGGAAAGGCTTAATGATCTTAACATGTACAGCTTGGAAAAAAGACGAGACAGAGGAGATATGATAGAAACATTTAAATACGTAAAGGGAATCCACAAGGTAGAGGAAGGGAGTATATTTAAAAGGAAACAAAGTAGCAAAACAAGAGGACATAGTCTTAGATTAGAGGGGCAAAGGTTTAAAAGTAACATCAGGAAGCATTATTTTACTGAGAGGGTGGTGGATACATGGAACAGCCTTCCAGTTGAAGTGGTAGAGGCCAAAACAGTAATTGAATTTAAGCAAGCATGGGATAGGCATAAGGCTATCCTAAACAAAAGATAAATCCAGGTAAAGTATCCATGTAATTGGGCAGACTAGATGGGCCGAAAGGTTCTTATCTGCCGACATTTTCTATGTTTCTATGAACATTCTGTAAAAAAATGTTTTATAAATAAAATAACGTAGCAACAGTGGCCAGCAAGGTATTGCCATGAATTAAAAAAAAGGGGAATTCACCCTCGGGATGAAAACATTCAGGTCTATTCAAAGAAAGGTGAAACTCAGGAGAATGACTGGAGAAGTGAAAATTCTAGGTCAAAATAGCCAAACCAGAAAAATTCTCCCATTTATCTCACTTTCCAAATCAGCTATTTGGTCTACATTGTTCTCTTCTCCTGCGTTTCAACTTTCTCTGAATAACCCTGATAATTTTGCATCTGTATAAATCAATGGTACTGCAAGATGCACCTTGAATATGCCGTGCAATTTTGGGCACCTGTCTTAGACGGGCAACTAAATTAATAAGGGGAATGGAAGGTTTAGGAAAAACTAACAAACTTAAACCTGTTTAGATTAGAGAAACGGGGGCCTTAGAGGGGATCTGACAACCTTATATATAAATAATGGCCATTATAAACCATTGTCTGGAAACCTAGTCATTAACAGGACTATACACAGGACACGAGGTCACCCATTTACAATGGACGAAAGGAAATTCAGCCTAAAGTATAAGAAGAGTTATTTTACGGCGAGAATAATAAAGCTGTGGAATGCTCTGCCTGTTGAGGTGGTTGGGTCAGAGTCTGTACAGAATTTTAACCAGTGGCTGGATGACTTCCTGCAAAAACATAATATTTAATATGTAGGTAAAAGCTGCCCGATCCAAGGAGAAATCTGATGCCATTCTGGGGTCAAGAAGGAATTTTTCCCAGTATGTTGCATATTGGTGCGTGCTTCAGACTGGGTTTTTTGCCTTCTTTTTGGATCAACAGCAGTAAGTGATGTATGAAAGACTGAACTCGATGGATGCAGATCTTTTTTCAGGCTATGTAACAGCAGGTGATTGACAGGTTGATTATTGCTTTATTCTTTATAAATTTGTACACATTCAGGATAAATAAAAAACAATTTGCAAGCTAGAAAATGTTTGTCTCCCACTCAAACTGAATCCACACATGCTGGCCAGTAGTTAGTTCAAGGAATCACTGTAGTGCATGGTCAACAGTAATGGCATTTTTTTTTTTTAATTACTCTTCCTCAACTGGCTATAGAATACAGGGACGGACTGACCATTAGGGCAATAGGTCACTGCCTGAGGACCCTGGACTAGAAGGGGGGGGCCATGAAGGGCCCTCTAAGGCTCATTTCAGACGAGCACATTGTGAACGTCCATTTTTGCGCACATAACGTCCGTCGCAGCATAGAATAATCACCAATGGAGCCCCCCACACGAAGTGCGTCCGCACCGTACTGTGGGCGCACAATGCACGCAGCAAACGGACGCAAGTTAGGCAAGAACGTAAAACCGCTAGTACGGACGTGCGGAGTGCGCTGCGTCCGCATAGCTTTGTGTGCGAGTGATGAACGAGGTCAGACGGACTGCATTTGTGCGTGCAGCATTTTTGACGGACAAAATGGTTTTCATATTTACAGTTGCAAGAAAAAGTATGTTAACCCTTTGGGATTACGTGGAGTTTTGCATGAATTGGTCATAAAACGTGCTCTGATCTTCATCTAAGTCACGACAATTTGAAAAACACAGTCTGCTTAAAGTAATACAACACAAACATATGTTTTCATGTGTTTATTGAACAGTACATGTAAACATTCACAGTGCAGGGTGGGAAAAGTATGTGAACCCCTAGCCACTGACTTCTCCAAGAGCTAATTGGAGCCAGGAGTGAGCCAACCTTGAGTCCAAATCAGTGTGATATTATTGGATGTGTTGCTGAAAGCTGTCCTGCAATTTAAAAACACACACCAGTTTTAGGTTTACTGGTTTCAAGAAGCACTGCCTGATGTGAACCATGCCTCGCAGAAAAGAGCTCTCAGAAGACCTACGATCAAGAATTGTTGACTTGCATGAAGCTGGAAAGGGTTACAAAAGTATCTCGAAAAGCCTTGATGTTCATGTGTCCACGGTAAGACAGACTGTCTACAAATGGAGTAAGTTCAGCACTGTTGCTACTCTCCCTAGGCGTGGTCGTCCTGTAAAGATGACTGCAAGAGCACAGCGCAGAATGCTTAACGAGGTAAAGAAAGAATCCTAGAGTGTCAGCTAAAAGACTTACAGAAATCTTTGGCACATGCTAACATTTTTGTTGACACATCTGCAATAAGGAAAACATTAAAACAAGAATGGAGTACATGGGAGGACACCACAGAGTAAGCCATTGCTGTCCAAAAAGAATATTGCAGCACGTTTGCAAAAGAGCACCTGGATGTTCCACAGCACTACTGGCAAAATATTCTGTGGACAGATGAAACCAAAATTGAGTTGCTTGGAAACAACACACAACACTATGGAGAAAAAAAGGCACAGCACACCAACATCAAAACCTCATCCCCACTGTAAAACATGGCAGGGGGAGCATCATGGTTTGGGGCTGCTTTGCTGCCTCAGGGCCTGGACGGATTGTTATCATTGATGGAAAAATGAATTCCAGAGTTTATCAAGACATTTTGCAGGAAAACGTAAGACCATCTGTTTGCCAATTGAAGATCCGCAGAGGATGGGTGATGCAACAGGACAATGACCCAAAGCATACAAGTAATTCAACAAAACAATGGCTTCAACAAAACAAAATACGCCTTCTGGAGTGGCCCAGTCAGAGTCCTGACCTCAACCCGATTGAAATGCTGTGGCATGACCTTAAGAGAGCGATTCACACCAGACATCCCAAGAATATTGCTACACAAACAGTTTTGTGAAGAGGAGTGGTCCAAAATTACTCCAGATCATTGTGCAGGTCTGATCTGCAACTACAGGAAACGTTTGGTTGAGGTTATTGCTGCCAAAAAGGAGGGTCAACCAGTTATTAAGTCCAAAGGTTCACATACTTTTTCCACCCTGCACTGTGAATGTTTACATGTTTTGTTCAATAAAAACATGAAAACATATGTTTGTGTTGGATTATTTTAAGCAGACTGTTTTTCAAAAATTGTTGTGACTTAAATGAAGATCAGAGCACATTTTATGACCAATTCATGCAAAACTTCATACTTTTTCTTGCAACTGTAATTTATTTTCCCTGCTACATCCGTCAAAAATAACTGAAAAAAAAAAAAAAAAAAAAACGGACTGTGTGGCCACTATTGCGTCTTCCGTCAGAAAGTGCATCCGTACTGCACAGGCGCACAGCCCGTACAAAATGCGCTCGTCTGACACCAGCCTAAGACGTGGTCAAACCAATGAGCTCCTGTATGTGGTGATCAAGCAGAAGAGCCCTTGCGAGCCAGACCAACAGAATGAGGAGCCCCAAAAAGTCTTTTCAGTCTACCCAGGATAGAATATGCTATTTTTATATTTTGTAGCAATACCATCCCTCAGCTAGAAAACTCAATTTTAGTTTGGGTAGCCTTGAATTGAATTGCCAAGCATATAAATATGGTAAAGAACAGATATGTTAATTTTTTTTTATAAAATATATATATAAATTATACTGTATGTTGTTTTTCAACTCCTTAGCAAAGCCTGCTTTTCCGGTCAGTCTTCCACAGAGCCATCCGTGCGACCTGCCCAGTGACCAAGTCCTATCCAGAAACTAACACTGTTTGCTAAGCTCTTTAATTGCTAATCATTTTACGGCTTTATGTGCCTCACCTACCCAGGAGACCCATTAGCAGACTAAGGTGAAGGTACCCACGGAATAAGGAGTAGCAAAGCTAAGAAGTTGAGCCTGGAATAATAAGGCTCCTAACATCGGTAACCAAGACAAGTTAAGGAAGGGAAGCGCCACCCTCTATTTGGCCCAAGGCATTTCAAACCAGAGCCTGGATAGATTAGGCTCTGGAAAGTGATCGGGAGTTCACTAGGACCTTATGAGAAGATCCTAATGTAGTATCGACACATATGCCTGGACTGTATATGTGAAGGTTGCAACAGACTTTTTTTATTTATTATTTACAGCACTTTGTGTGCACGGCTTGTTACTGCAGTTGTTTTTTGTTCCCTGCAGGATTGGACTATATTCAGCGGCACTACGAATCACTTTATTAGACACATGTGCCCGTATATACTGTACAAGTCAACCGTACAGTCTCGCAAGGACTTTTCTGTGGAAATTATTGCACTATATGCACTTTACATTGCATCTGCCTATTAATAGCACTATCTGCACTTTAGTTGATACTGCAATAAATGCACAATAATAGCATTGCACACTTACGGTTGCACTTTATTACCAGTTTTTTAGACTGTGCCTATATCCCAGACTGACTACTGGGATTCACCGCCTATTTTAAATTGCATTGTCTATCCAAGATGATCTTACCGCTGTATTGTATACACGGTTTCTGCATATATATGTCATTAGTACTCTGTATCATATCTACATGTGTAGGTCAGGGGTCAGCAACCTTAGCTCCCTGATGTTTTGGGAACTACATTTCCCATGTGGCTCAGTCAGCTTATTGGGTGACTGAGCCACATGGGAAATGTAGTTCCAAAAACATCAGGGAGTCAAGGTTGCTGACCCCTGGTGTAGGTCAACTATACTGTATGCTCTTTCAACTACCTTGCTTATATTCAGGTATCGAGCATTTACCCCCACCATTTTTTCTGAAACTTTGCGCCACTAGGGCCCTCCCTTACGTCCCTTACTGAATATATAACATTTCTGTCGAGGCTTTGTGTTCTCTTAGTTGGCTGCATAACGCAAAATTAGCGCTCAATCTAGCACTAGCGCCTCCACTGTTTTACCCCTTCCTTCATGTTTTTCAACTGCCTGCAAGATTTTACAATAGGTTGACAAGTTGGAACAGGAGCACTTTGTTTAGCGAACGTGTGACACACCTGTAGGATGACCTCATTGGAGCACTTTACTCGTTTTGTTGACATAATACTCATTACAGTTACTGTTCCCTGTGTGGGTTGTGACTCAACTTCCACAAAGTACAGGAGACGTACAATACAGGTCATTGTTATTAAAAGATTAATAGTAGTGAAACAAAAATACACACACACACGCGTTCTAGTTCAGCTTCTATAAATAAAAAAAACTCAAAGTATGCTTGACTATCTTGTTTTAATGAATCACTGCTGATTAAGTGCTTATATAATAAATTAATAACCGTCACCCTCCTGCATTTGGACAGCTGTGATTGATCCAGATACTTTCTTTAAAATATTTTATCTGCACCCCTGTCAATAATACACCATACAAAATACCAAACTGATACAGTATAAACTGGCAGCGGCCAGAGTTTGTAGCTGAAGCATAGAAAGCAGGGCTCAGTCACCTTGACCCTCCAGATGCTTTGGAACTACATCTCCCATGATGCTCAGTCAATCATTAGGTTGCCGGAGACTCCTTGGAAATGTAGTTCCAAAATATCTGGGTGGGCCAAGGTCACTGACCCCTGATATAAAAGGATGTGAGCAAAGAGTTTGTGACATTTGGTCACAGTTATTTTTGTGTCTCTTGCTGGCGTTTTGGTTTTAGATCAGATCATAAACATGTTTCATTTATGTCTAACTGCCGACTATCAGGGTTATTCAGAGAAAGGTGAAAACAAGGAGAATGGCAGGAGAAGAGAACAATATTTTGACCTAGAATTTTCACTTCTCCAGTCATTCTCCTGGTTTTCACCTCTATCTGAATAACCCTGTGAATGTCACCAGAAAAACATACACAGGGTTATTCAGAGAGTGGTGAAAACCAGGAGAATAGAAAATTCTAGGTCAAAATAGCCAAACCAGAAAAAAATTCTCCCATTCACCTCACTTTCCAAAGCGGCTATTTTGACCTAGATTTTTCCATTCTCCAGTCATTCTCCGGCTCTTCACCGCTCTCTGAATAACCCAAAAAGACAAATCCCCCCCCAGCAGCAAAGCTTTAAAATAAAGTGATGTGAAAATTGAACGAAAAGAAAAAAAAGGGAAGGAATGTAGGTGTACAGATCTAGGCAGGCAACAGAGCAGGGGGTCAGCAACCTCCGCCCTCCAAATGTTTTGAACTACATTTCCCATGAAGCTCAGCCAGCCTACTGATGTAGTTCCAAACATCCGGAGGGCCAAGGTTGCTGGCCCATGTAATAAAAAGGAAGGGTTTTTAAAATATCGCCCTATCTAGTGGATAGATATGAAAGCTTGGTATTAAAAGTAATTAGAGTCAGTAAAGGACGTCATAGATTGGGAGGTAAGGGGATTATAGTGATCCAATTAATGCTGGATCCCCAAACACACATAAAAACAAAGATTTGCTAAAATTATGAAAATGTATTGTTAAAATGAGATGTATTAGTAATGCCAAGCAAACACACACACTGAGCCTGTGTGGAGCTAAAACAACACAGTCACAATCCAAGGGTAAAATAACATTACATGTATGATCAAAGTCAAGTATTAATGTATTTACTTACACACTTTGAACCTATAGGCTAAATAATAAAAAAAAAAAACTCATAACTAAAAAGAGATGATATTAGAACATAAATAGTACATAGTTGTCTCATGTCAGCCCCAGATCATCAGTAATGATACAATGTAACTGCCCAAAGCCAGGACATGTCAGCTCTTAGGCTGGGGTCAGAGGAGCGCACTGGGTGCACAGTAACAGATGCACTTTATAATGGATGAGATTGTGGTTACATTGTATCAGTCTTGTTGGACACTGAGAAAAAGAAATGCTGTATGCAGGGGTTTCTGTAGCTGGAGGTTGATGCCATTTTGGCATCTGTTGCAACATGCATGGTCTGCGAGTGAAAAAGGGCTCACTCCGTGTGTTGTTCTCTATTGACGCCTTTGAAAAGGACAGCAAAACGGTGCAGACAGCAAACAGTGCAGTCAGACGGACGCAAAAAGTGCGCTGGTCTGACCCCAGCCTTAGTCTGCTCTGAGCAAACACACATATACAAAGTAAACCCCTGTGTGTGCGGACTCTGAGCTATACAGTTAAAGTGGGAGCAGTGTGGGTGTCATTGTTCTCCCCCCCATGTTCTTACCTGTCACAGGTAGGACACAGACACACAGCAGTGCCCCCCACAGCAGCAGAAGCGGCTGGCAGCCCATCCTGATGATCAGTAGCTGTGAAGTTGCTCAAGACACAACAAATCCTCGCTCACCACTCCGAGCCTGACAGGGGAATGAACGCTGGAGTACCTGGCTCTGATGTCACTGCCTCAAAACCCAGCCCAGGACAGGTATCAATGAAACCCAAGCACCTGGGAGGAGGAGCTGCATAGGCCACGCCCCCTATGTGTGACACAGAATGAGATGAGTGAGATGATACTGAATGGGTGAGTGAGTGGGAGGGAGACTCTGCTGGTGCAGGTCACTCTCATAATACACAGGCCTTTCTATGGAGGCTTTACCTTTTCAGTTTCTTTTCTTTACCAGGAGGTTTATTCAAAGAGCATCAAAAATCCAGTGAAATTTCGGTGCTCTTTCGTTTCCCCGCACTTTGTGTGCGATTCCAGTTCGCCAACCCTGCGGTAAATTCACTATTCACCGCAGGGTCCCCGAAGTGCGCTGAACGTGGAGCTCCTGAAGACCACCTAACAGACCACCAAACACAGCCCCAGACCTCCGATCAGCCTGCCAAACGCCACCGAAGACAGCCGAACGCCGCCGAAAACAGCCGAACTTCAGAAAAAGAAAAACAGAACTGTGCTATTTTTTAAAAGGTGTTTAAAACAAAATAAATACATGAAAATGTGTGAAAATAATAATAAAGGTCCTATAAAAAATAATTAAAAGGTCTGTTACAGAATAAAATTAAAATACTGTAAAAAAAAGGGAATCAAAAATTTCGTTATTAAATTAAGGAAACTACCAAAAAAAATCTAAAAAATAAATGAAAAAGACTTTTATGCTGAAACTGAAAAGAATGAACAGTTGAATTAAAAATAATATTATTTATATTGAACCTATGGGATTCGCCGGTTTAAACCTGTCGAACTGAATTACTGAAAATCTGGGCATTTCCCTGACCTGTCGGTGCAGTTCGGCATTCTCTGAATAGATTAACCATTACTTCTCTATGGGACAATTTCACTGGCGCCAAAGATTGCCGAACTGCGGCTATCTGTGGCACACTGCACTGTATTTTGCTGGCAATTCACAAGTATTTGGCGAATTGACAGCTCTATGAATAGCCGAACTGCCACAAAATTGCAACGTACAGTGAAATTCAATGTTCGGTGCAGTTTGGCGGCAAGTTCGGTGCGCTTTGAACAACCCCTCAAATGTTGTGCTTAGAAATGAGCTTATATACAGCATCATTTTCAGCGCTTTCATCCTTGTAGGTGCTAAACGTTTTCTATCAGGGTTATTCAAAGAGCTCTGAATTGCTGGCGAAAGGGAACCGAACGCTGAAATTCAGCGTTCGGTTACCTTTCCTGGCCATCGGCTATCCAGAGAGCAGGCAGTTCGCCAAATGTTGGCGAATTGCCTGCACATACGGTGCCTGTTCGGTGTCTGTTCGAGGGCAGTGAAATCCCCATAGAGAAGCAATGCTTTGTCTATTCAGAGAACAAAAACCAGCAGTGAAAAGTTGCCGAAATGCCCTGCTGTTCGGTGGTTTCATTCGACAGGTTTATTCAGGCGAATCCCATAGGGTTCAATGTTAAAAATATTCCCGATTTAATTCAATATCTAATAAACCGTTTATTATAATATTCTGCAGTAAAAAGTCTCTTTATCCTTAGATTTTGCAGGATCTTTTAGGCATTTTGTGGGATTTTTTTGCAAACTTTTTTTTCCATTTTTTTTAAAATCATTTTTTCTTTTTTCTGTAACAGCCCTTTTTATTATCATTCATTGGATCTTACATGCACATTCCAGATTTTTTTATTCAGTAGTTACTCTACAAACAGCGTTTTACTTTTCAAACATTCAAGCGTACTGTTTTTTTTTCCTCACTCCATTCGTCTGTGGTGTCGGGTTTTTCCGGCAGCTGCTCTGCGCTGTGATCGGCGGCTGCTCGGGTTTCTCTGGCGTGTTCAGCGGGGTTAATCCAGATGTTTTTGTGGGTTTCGGTGTGCGTTCACCAGGTTTTGCGGTGAGTGTTCATCGGGTTTGCGGCAGCTTTTCCCTGCACTACGACAGCCCTGTGGTGCTTGCTGAATACACCGCAGGGTTGCCGAAATGGGATCGCCAAATTGCACCAAATTGAAAAGAACGAAAAGTCACCGAATGTGCGGTGACTTTTCGATTCTCTTTGAATAACCCTGATAGACACAAGTCAATGTCTCAGTCCCTTTAGGGGACTTTCTTCAGGACAAATGTTAACACATAACAATAAAAAAGAGTATATCACAAAATAAGTTTATTTATTTATAAAGGAATTTACCAGGAAGGATACATTGAGATTTCTCTCGTTTTCAAGTATGTCCCTTTGTTTAATATTATCACTCAGGTCTATTCGTTAAAGGTGAAACTCAGGAGAATTGGCAGACGTGAAAATTCTAGGTCAAAATAGCCAAATCAGAAAAATTAGACCATATATTTCACTTTCAAAATCAGCTATTTGGTCTATTGTTCTCTTCTGCCGATTCTCCTGAGTTTCACCTTTTAGTGAATAGACCTTAATGTGTTTAAGAAAAAACAAAAAACAATAATTGGAAAGACTAAGGCTAGGGTCAGACGAACGCATTTTTACGTTGTCCGTGAAAAAGTGCGTTCGAACGAATAGACGCATTTTTTCACGGAGTACGCGATAGCGGTCATACTATGCGCATTTTCGTCCGTGATTTTGTACGGATCATCAATAAAACACTTTTTGTGTCTGGACGTTATGTTGGCCGGACATTAGCAGCGTCTGACGTCTCCTAATCACACACACACGCCGCTAGCGGACGCAGCGCACTCTGTACGTCAGTACTAGTGGTTTCACGTTCTCGAAAAAATGCGTTTGTTTGCCGCTTGCGTTGCGCGGCCGCACTTTTGTGCGGCCGTACTTCGTATATTGGCCGTCATTGCCCGGCATCTGCTGCTAGCACGGCCGTGATTAAGTGCGGCTGCACGCGCGTTCGCACTGCCTCAGTCTGACCCTAGCCTTATTGTTCCTAGAAAATATTAAAGCATTAGCCATACTTTGGTGCTATGATTTCATATAAGTTTTCATTAGATCAGCGTTTCCCAAACACGGTCCTTAATACCTCTATCAGGCCAGGTTTTAACCCTTTCGCTGCTGAGGCTTTTCCCGTCCCTGTGCTGAGGTCATTTTTACCGGTTTTGCTCATCATGTTTAAACGTGTTTTGAAGGCTTATTTTAGTATATGACCCAGACATATTATATATCGTTCTTTCCGTCAGACTCGGTAGATTCATAATATGTCATTATTATATGTATACGTTATGTCATGTCTGTATATTATAACAAAAAATGCAATAAAATTTGTATTTTCAATAATTTACAATGTGTAAAGTGTTTTTTTTCACATTTTAACATGCGAGCAATTGCGGTTATATTTTGTATGGGGTGCGCTTGTTAAAAAAATTAGAGATGGGGTCTCGTTACATTTTTTTTTGGGGAAAATTACACTATTTTTAACAAACGCACCGCATACAAAAATCGTTAGTGCAGCATCATTGTTCACATTATAATTGAAATGGGAACAATATTGCTGCATTAACAAACCAAAAAAAAGAAAAAAAAGTGTTTATTTTTTTTTTAATTTTTTTTAATTTATTTTTTATTTTTTATTTTTCATTTTTTTTTTTTTGGTTAAGTCCAGGACTGGCGTCATCGTGCTACGCACGATGATGCCAGTCCTCAGGGGGAGTTCCCATAGGCTTGGCCGACATCCAAGATGTCGGCCAGCTCCGGGAAAGGATCGCGAACCGGCGCTTTTCAGCGCCGATTCGCGATCCAGCTCCCCAGGGGTTAATGCCAGGCACCATTTGGAAGGGCAGGCTGTGCCCTTCCAAATGATGCCTGGGTTAACCCCCGCAGAGCCGCCGATCGGGAGGGAGAGAGGTCCGAAGGACCTCCCCCTCCCTTTCAGGCGCCTCCTCCGCACATGCGGGGGGGCGCCTGAATTAGGTGTCATCGCACTGCCGCGATGACACCTAATACCAGCGGCTGCGGTTCCGGATGCGCGGCTGACATCGAGGATGTCAGCCCGCACCGGAGGGGCCAGCGATCGGCCGGAACCCGGCCGAACGCTGACCCCAATGGGAGGACGCGCTCAGCGCGTCCTCCGCATACCAGCGGTAATGCGGAGGATGCGCTGAGCGCGTCCTCCGCATTGAAGTGGTTAAGGATTACTTGGGGAAATGCAGACTGAACTCTGCAATCATTGAGCAGCAAATCATATCACCTGTGCTGTGCTTCATGTATCCGGCAAACCTGGCCTGTTAAGGCTAGGGTCAGACAAACGCATTTTTCACGCCTACCGTCAAAAAGTGCGTTGATGCGTCCGAACGCATTTCTTCATGGAAGACGCGATAGCGGTCATACGATGCACAATTTTGCCCGTTATTTTTTACAGATCCAAACAAGGAAACTTTGGGTGTCTGTTATGTTGGCCGGACATGAGCAGCGTCTGCCGTCTCCCAATCACGCACACACGCTGCTATGCGGACGCAGCGCACTCTGTACGTCAGTACTAGCGGTTCGACGTTCTTGCAAAAATGCATTCGTTTGCTGCTTTTGGAAGGTTTGGAACCATTGCATTGGATAATATTTGCATTTTTGATGTTGTAAGGCTTATTTGTCATACATATATTCTACAAATAATAATCTTTAGCAGTGATCAGTATCCGGAAGCTGGGTCATCTTTCCAGCTATTTCGAAATGACAACTTCCCAAGGTCTTTCTTTTATTATTATTATTATTACATGGGGTTACAAAATATCTGCATTAGTTCTTTTTTCTAGTGAATAGTTTACAGCCATTGCTTATCTTATTGCAACATCTGCTTATGCCATTAAATTGGGGTATGTGTTTGCAGAGCAGGGTGGTGTGTAGATAGTACAATGTACATGTGTCACATGGGAATATCTGTAGTACATCTGTTTTCCTTACCATGTTAAACCACTGGGCTGAGTGGAAGCAGATTATTCTCCAAAATAAAAAACCATCAGATTTTTCACCAGCAGTATACTTGATCCACAACTGCACCAGGTTTACCATAGTTACATTGCCACCTTGAAGATGCCACATTAAGTGACAGGGAGATAATGTTGCAGTTTAAGGCTAGGGTCAGACGAAAGCATTTTTCCCCGCGAACGGGAAAAAGTGCGTCCGAACGCATTGACGTATTTTTTCACGGAATGCGCAAAAACGGTCAGACGACGCGCATTTTCGGGTGTGATTTTGTACGGATCGTCAATAAAACTCTTTTTGCGTCTGGACGTTATGTAGGCTGGACATTAGCAGTGTCTGACATCTCCTAATCACGCAAACATGCCGCTATGCCGCAGCTGCGCACTCAGTACGTCAGTACTAACGGTTCAGCGTTCTCAGAAAAATGCGTTCAAATTCCACTTGCGTTGCGCGGCCGGACTTTTGTGCGGCCGTATATCGTTTATTGGCCGTCATTGCCCGTCATCTGCTGCTAGTGCGACCGTAATTATGTGCGCCAGAACGCACGTTAAAAGTGCGCTGGTCTGACCCCAGTCTAAAAATGTTTCCTGATATGAGAAAAAAGTCAAATTTAATAGATTTGTATTTTTTCAGGCAAACTCGGCACTATACTAGCATCCTTTTATTGACACCTGGTGCTAAACAACGCAGGTGTTAGTTTTTGGGTTAGGTTTACTTTTAGGCTCGAGTCAGACGAAAGCAGTCTAAGCGCATTTGCGCGCCTGCACAACGGACGGACATTCTGACGGAAGATACTGTAGACACCACACGGTCCATTTTTTATGACGGATTTTGTGCGTCAAGGTGCTGGACGTCGCAAATGCGCTGCGTCTGACATCTCCTCATCACGCACACAGAATGGTAAACGGACGTGGTGGACGTGTCGCACTCTGCGCGTCCGTGTTAGCGGTTTTAGGTTCTTGCCTAACTTGCGTCCGTTTGTCACGTGCGTTGTGCGTGCGCAGTTTAGTGCAGATGCACTTCGTGTGTGGTTCTCTATTGCTCATGATTCTATGCTACGACAGACGTTAAACTGTGCGGCAACATGGACATGATCACTGCGTTTGTCTGACATGGGCCTTAGGCTAGGGTCCAATGAACGCATTATTCGCAGCGACCATCAGAAAGTGCGTCCGAACGCATTGACGTATTTTTTCACAGAATGCGCGAAAATGGTCAGACAACGTGCATTTTCGTACGTTATTTTTTACGGATTGTCATTAAACCACTTCTTGCGTCTGGACGTTATGTAGGCTGGATATCAGCAGCGTCTGACATCTCCTAATAACGCACACATGCCTCTATGCCGTCGCAGCGCACTCTGTACGTCAGTACTAGCGGTTCTGCGTTCTCGAAAAAATGCGTTCATTTTCCACTTCTGTTGCGCGGCCGGACTTTTGTGCGGCCGTACTTCGTATATTGGCCGTCATTGCCCGTCATTTGCTGCTACTGCGGCCGTGATTAAGTGCGCCTAAACGCACGTTAAAAATGCGTTAGTCTGACCACAGCCTTAGAGTTACTTTAGTAGGCTTGTGCACTGATTTTTTTTTCGGTTCGATTCGGTTCGATTTTTCGGATTTTTAACCTTTTCGATTCGGCTCGTTTCGACCGATTTCGGTTTCGATTCGATTCGGTTCGGCCCGTTTTTCGGGTACATTTTTTTTCGGAATATCGACCATTTTTCGTATTTTCGTGTCACTGTGCTCGGTTTTTGTATCGACTTTTCGTAATTTCGGAAATTTTCGTTTTTCCGAATTGCACATTTTTCGGAATATCGACCATTTTTCGTATTTTTCGTGTCATTTTGCCCGTTTTTTGTATCGACTTTTCGTTTTTTCGAAAAATTTTCGTTTTTCAGAAATTTTCGTTTTTACAAAATTTTCGTTTTTCAGAAATTTTCGTTTTTACAAAATTTTCGTTTTTTAGAAAATTTTCGTTTTTCGGAAAATCTGTTCTCGTTTGACACATTTCAAGTCCATTCGAAAAATCCGAAAATTTTCGTTTCGGCTCGGAAAACATTTCGGATCTGAAATGTTCGGATCTAAAATTTTTCGGAAATTCGGCCGCATCCAAAAACACGAATCGGGAAATTTCGTGAAAATTCCGAAATTCCGAAACCCGAAACGCACATCCCTATACTTTAGTGCTCTCTATGTTTGCGTCAATAGAAGCAGCAGAAACTATTGCCTAAAAATGAAACCAAATGGAGCAGAATCTGTTGGTTATGGTTAGGCTTAACACTTATCCTAAAAGTAACCCTAACCCTAAAACAAGTAGAAGTAGTACCACTAACCTTAACCCTAGCACTAATCCCGGAGTTGCTTTTGCACCTTACTGACATCCGTGAATGACATCCGTCTGAAAAATATAGCAAAACTGTGCCTTTTTTTTTTCTCGCAAAATATTACTTTTTTCCCCTTGCAGTGTAATATAAGGAAACATTTTTTAAACAGTTTTTGCTGCGTCATGTACTGCGGTGCCCGCAAGGTAGCAAGTTTGTGCAAGATGCCAAAGCATAGGACCATCAGCTTTATGGAGACAAAAGGACAGAGACAAAGGAAGTAATGCTTGGTTCCAGAATTCACTAGTGTCACTCAGATTATTTAACATATTGAGCCTTAAGGTACAAACATTTCGGGACAAGTGTGCCTTTATCGATGCAGAGTGCCCAAAATGATTGGGATGCCGTGCATTGATATAGGGAATCTAGTCCTGAAACCTTTGGACCTCAAGGCTTTAATATGTTATATCGGTGGTTCCCAACCGCGGTCCTCATGTCCCCCTAACAGGTCGGGTTTTCCAGATATCTGAAGCACAGGTGACATGATTTGCTGCTCAGTGATTGCAGGATTCAGTCTGCATTTCCCCAAGGTGATCCTTAAAACCTGGCCTGTATTGAGTGACTCTAGTGCGTTCTGGAATAAACAACCTGTTAGCGATTGGAATCTTGTGCTTTTCAGCGCGAGGTTACTGACTGTACTTTGCACTTCCTATACTTAACAAGGGGAGCACAAAGTGTTCATTAGCATTAGGATTACAAAGTCCTAGCGCTAAATACTGTCCGGGGCTTAGCGCCCCATAACGATGTAGGCAGCTTTTTTAGCGCCTGCATTGTAATATCGCGCTAAAACGGGGACACAAAAGAGAGACCTGCAGGCGCAGGTTTTTCTCCCTAGCGTCCCCGTTTTAGCACGATTACTGTAATGGTGCCCCTCTTTTCTGTAGATTTTCACAAACTCTGGGCAGCCAGTATTACAAAGTTGGTGCTAACTTAACCAGAGCTGTTCTAAACTTAACAACCCCATAGAATATAATGGATGTGGTAAATTTACACCAGCTCTGGTTAAGTTAGCACCAGCTTTGTAAGATTGCCATCTCTGTGTTATGGGGTGCAGGACACACTTCTGTGTAGTCTATAACAAGTGGAGTCTGTAGATATTTTTCCCATGGTCACCCCACTTTACGTCTGCTTCTCTGGTATCAATACATTATTTTGTGGGATGATTCCAAGACATAAATGAAAATGAAAGAAACAGAAACATATTTATTCCTGTTAAAATGTATAAATAAATATTGTTTTGTGACCATTCTTTCTTTTTAACTTGATTTCTTTGATTCTTTCAGAACTTGCCATTTTAATGAGAACAAAAGGCACATAGTGGTTGCGTCTAATACCTTCCTTCTTAATCCTTGTCCTTGTTTTGTGCTTTCTTTATGGATTAACAATACGAGGACACGAGGTCATGCTCTCATATTAACTGCTCACCAAGCCTGGAAGTAATGTGGGAGAGTTTTATTTTTTGGGATACATTTTGAACAATTTTTCATCATAATGTTATCAGTAGGGTTGTTGGCCTCACACTGCATCAGCAAGTCTTGACAGATCTAGCAGGAGTTATTACTATCTCTGTCGGTATAACTTGGTCAGGAGAACATGACATTAATGTGTAACTCACAGGCTGTTTTCAACAATTTAGAAATGTTTACATAGTTAAGCTATAAAACTCCAGAAATGAATATATGAATTCCAAAGTTCACAGACTTACTGCATTATAATTTGCAGTTTGTTTTAAGAGCCTTGGAAATTTTCTTTTAGATATTTGCAGAATGAGGTGCAGCAATTATAGATTTTACATAAACCTGTCTGTTTGTTGTTTGTTCAGTCCGGATGGAAATGATGCAATACTTCATTGTTTTGTTGCATTATAGTTACAGAATAAAAGTGTTGTGCTAAAACCTTGTCACATACAGTACAAAAGGAAGAGAGCGATGTGTTTGCAAAGAGATTGATTCCTTTCAGTCTGCCATTGTGAAAAATAAAGTTACTTCTGATTAAAGGAATACTCTAGGCAACATGACCACCTAAGCTTTTTTAGGTGGTCATGATGCCCTGAGTATTCCCCTGCCTGTCCCCCCTCCCTCCGCTCAGCAGATCAGCTGAAAATGCTGAAAACAGCTGAGAGAGGCGGATGACTTTACTCCGCCCTCCCAGCTGTCAGTCAGCAGAGCGGGATTCAGATTTCCCGCTTCTGCCGACTACTGCCGAGTAGGAGACGTCATCGCGCTTTCAGCGCGATGACGTCTCCAACTCGCCGCAGTAGCTGGCGTCAGCCTGAGGATTAGTGTTGCGCGCATCCTCTTGCGCGCAACACTAATCCTCAGCAGATGGAGCCGGGAGGAAGCCTGACGATTGGCTGGCTTACGTGAGAGGCGCGCATGCGCTCTTCTCACGTAAACCAGAAGGCAACTGAAAGCAAGAAGGACGGGAGCGGAAGAGGAGGGAGGTGAGTATATATAAAAAAAAAAGACGCCGCTGGAAACAAGTGGATTTTAGGGTAAGTATTACAGTTACAAAAAAAATAAAAAATCCCTACCTAGTTAGTGAGGGAATAGGGATAGTTTAATGTAAAAAAACGGGGAGGGGATTTTTGATTAGAGTGTTCCTTTAACCCTTTCGCTGCTGAGGCGTTTCACACCTCTGTGCTGAGGTCGTATTTACCGGTTTTGCTCATCATGTTTAAATGCGTTTTGAAGGCTTATTTTAGTATATGACCCAGACATATTATATATCGTTCTTTCCGTCAGACTCGGCAGATTCATAATATGTCATTATTATATGTATACGTTATGTCATGTCTGTATATTATAACAAAAAATGCAATAAAATATGAATTTTCAATAATTTACAACGTGTAAAGTGTATTTTTTTCACATTTTAACATGCGAGCAATTGCGGTTATATTTTGTATGGGGTGCGCTTGTTAAAAAAATTAGAGATGGGGTCTCGTTTTTTTGGGGGAAATTACGCGATTTTTAACAAACGCACCGCATACAAAAATCGTTAGTGCAGCATCATTGTTCACATTATAATTGAAATGGGAACAATATTGCTGCATTAACAAACCAAAAAAAAAAAAACTTGATTTTTTTTTATACTTTTTTTAAAAATATTTTTTTATTTTTTATTTTTATTTTTTTTAAAAAAACTTTTTTCACAGTCGTGTTTGGTATCGTTGGAACGGCCATGCTCTGGCCGATCCAACAGTACCAAACTTTAACCCCTAGCTGCCACGGATCGGGAGATAGGGGTTCATTGGAACCCCCTATCTCCACCGTTGGTGGCAGCTAGGGGTTAACTCCAGGACTGGCGTCATCGTGCTATGCACGATGACGCCAGTCCTCAGGGGGAGTTCCCGGAGGCTTGGCCGACATCCAAGATGTCGGCCAGCTTCGGGAAAGGATCACGAACCGGCGCTTTTCAGCGCCGATTCGTGATCCGGCTCCCCAGGAGTTAATGAGAGCCACCGTTTGGAAGGGCAGGCTGTGCCCTTCCAAGCGGTGCCTGTCTTAACCCCCTGCTCCCCGGCGATCGGGAGGGAGAGAGGTCTGAAGGACCTCCCCCCCTCCCTTTCAGGCGCCTCCTCCGCACATGCGGGGGGGCGCCTGAATTAGATGTCATCGCGTCGCCGCAATGACATCTAATGTCCCCGCCAGGCTCCCGAGTGCTGGGCTGACATCCAAGATGTCAGCCCGCACCGGGGGGGCGCAGCAATCCGCCGGAATCTGGCGGATTGCTGCCTCCTGTGCTCGGACGCGCTGAGCGTGTCCGTAGCACAGGAGAACCACTTGGCTGGACGCGCTGAGCGCGTCCATAGCAGCCAAGTGGTTAAGAGATCAGAGGTTCCTTTAATTTGGTTTGATTTAGAAAAAAAAGAGCCTAACACTCCTCGAATCCCACAAACGCTCTTTTAGGTTGTAGACCATGCCTTTATTGACTCAACGTTACAAACTAAGTCTCAATGTGACCTCACACATTACATGCTTTAGACATATTTAATGCATTGATATACTATGGGGGTTATTCAGAGAGATCTGAAATGTTGCTGAAATGTAGCTGGACACTGAATTTTAGCATACTGAGACATTTTAGGGCCATTCAGCTATTCAGAGTGCAGGCAGTTCGCCACATTTTGGCAAATTGCCTGCACGTATGTTGCCTATTCGAGGGCAGTGAAATCCCCCATAGAGAAGCAATGATTCGTCTATTCAGAGAACACTGAACAGCAGGGAAAAGTTGCAGAAATGCCCTGCTGTTTGGTGGTTATTATTATTATTCTTTATTTATAAAGCGCCAGCATATTCCGCAGCGCTGTACAATAGGCACAGTATAGACAGGGTTACAATACATTGAACAACATTTGACAAACAGTACAGGAGGAGATGAGGGCCCTATTCCCATAGGAACTCACAATCTAGGAGGGTTGGGGTTGGAAACAGGAGGAGAGGACTGTAAGGTGAGTGTGATTGATGGTTGCGTCAGTGAGTTGGGTGGTAGGCTTCCCTAAATAGGAACGTTTTAAGGGAGCGTTTGAAGGAAGAGAAGTTAGGGGAAAGTCTGACAGTACGAGGGAGAGCGTTCCAGAGAGTGGGGGCTGCATGTGAGAAATCCTGCAGTCTATCATGGGAAGAGGTGATGCGGGGAGAAGCTAGGCGCAGGTCACTGTTTGACCTTAGGGAGTGGGCTGGGGTGTATTTGGTGATTAGTGAGGACAGGTAGTGGGGAGCTGAGTTAGTGAGGGTTTTGTAGGTAAGGATAAGGATTTTGAACTTAATTCTGCAGTGGATGGGGAGCCAGTGAAGGGACTCGCAGAGGGGAGCGGCAGAGACAGAGCGGCGGGTGAGGTGAATTAGCCTGGCGGAGGCGTTCAGGATGGATTGTAGGGGGGAGAGGCGGGACAGAGGGAGGCCAGATAAGAGATTATTGCAATAGTCGAGTCGGGAGATTACCAGGGCGTGTATGAGTTGTTTTGTGGTGACAGTGGTAAGAAATGGCCGAATTCTGGAAATATTACGCAGTTGGTATCGGCATGAGGAGGAAAGAGACTTGATGTGGGGGATGAAGGAAAGAGCAGAGTCAAGTGTAACTCCAAGACAGCGAAGTTGGTTTGATGGGGAGATTGTGATACCCTCCACCGTGATAGAGAAGTCAGGAGGTGGGGAGGCATTGGAGGGAGGAATAAGTAGGAGTTCAGTCTTTGACATGTTGATCTTTAGGTGGTGGGAGGCCATCCAGGAGGAGATGCCAGATAAACAGTCACTGACTTTTGAAAGGACAGGGGGAGAGAGATCAGGGGTAGAGAGGTAGATCTGAGTGTCATCAGCGTAGAGGTGGTAATTAAAGCCAAAGCTGTTGATGATTTTGCCCAGGGAGGAGGTGTAGATGGAAAAGAGCAGAGGACCAAGGACAGAGCCTTGAGGTACACCAACAGATAGAGGCAATGAAGAGGAGGAGTTACCAGCAAAGGACACACAGAAGGACCTGTTGGATAAATAGGAGTCAACCCAAGCAAGTGCAGTGTCACCGAGACCCAGAGTCTGTAGAAGGAGGGGGTGGTCAACAGTGTCAAAAGCAGCCGAGAGGTCAAGCAGGATGAGAATAGAATAGTGGCCATGTTTTTTAGCAGTTAGGAGGTCGGTGGTGACTTTGGTGAGGGCAGTTTCAGTTGAGTGTAGGGGACGGAAGCCAGATTGCAGGGGGTCAAGTAGGGAATTGGAGGACAGGAAGAGGGAGAGGCGGTTGAAGACTAGTTTTTCTAAGAGCTTAGAGGTAAAGGGAAGCAGGGATACAGGGCGGTAGTTGGATGGAGAGTTGGGATCCAGGGATGGTTTCTTTAGTAAAGGGGTAACTAGCGCGTGTTTGAAGGTGGATGGAAAGGAGCCAGTGGAGAGAGATAGGTTGAAGATGTGTGTGAGAGCAGGGGTGAGGGAGGAGGAGAGGGGAGGAATTAGATGTGAGGGAATGGGGTCGAGTGGGCACGTGGTGAGATGTGAGGAGGACAATAAGGAATTGACTTCCTCCTCAGTGGCTGGGAGGAAGCGGCAGAGGGTGGCAGAGGGGACCTGTGGGAGTGGAGGTGGCAGATAACTATCTTGTGTTGGGATGTTGCTTCTGATAGTTTGAGTTTTACTGAGGAAGTAGTCTGACAGGTCTTGAGCGCTGAAGGCAGCTGTGGGGGGAGGTGCAGGTGGGTAGAGGAGGGTGTTGAAGGTGGACCAGAGCCGTTTAGGGTTGGAGGACAGTGTAGATACAAGAAATGAGAAGAAGGATTGTTTGGCCAAGTGGAGGGCAGAGGTGTATGACCGGAGAATAAACTTGAAGTGAACAAAATCAGCTTCAGAGCGGGATTTCCTTCAGGCACACTCTGCAGTGCGGGAGCATCTTTGCAGGTAGCGAGTCTGGAGGGTGTGCCAGGGCTGAAGCTGGCGGCGTGGGGCCTTACAGAGTTGAAGAGGAGCAAGAGTGTCTAGAGCAGAGATAAGCGTAGTGTTGCAGTGATTAGTGGCAGCATCACGGCAGGTGAAGGATGAGGTGTGAGGGAGGTGGTGAAGTAGGTTGGAGAATTGATGGGGGTCCACAGCATGTAGATTTCTGCGAGTGTGTGTGCGGGGTGGGGGAGAAGGGTGTTTAGGATGTCCAGATATGTTGAACGAGAGAAGGTGGTGGTCAGAGATGGGGAAAGGGCGACGGTTGAACTCAGAAATGGAGCAGAGGTTGGAAAAGACAAGGTCAATAGCGTGACCATCGCGGTGGGTAGGGAGGAGGGAGGATTGTGTGAGTCCAAGGGAGGACGTGAGTGAAAGAAGTTTGGAGGCAGCAGGGGCGGAAGGATCATCAATGGGAATGTTGAAGTCCCCGAGAATTAGGCATGGAAGATTAGAAGACAGGAAGTGAGAAAGCCAGGTAGCAAAGTGGTCAAAGAACTGGTAGGTTGGTCCCGGTGGGCGGTAGATGACTGCCACCCTGAGGGCCAGAGGAGAGAACAGGCGGATGCAGTGTGTCTTGAAGGAGGAGAAGGAGAGGGATGGGGGTGGAGGGAGATGCTAGTAGGTGCAGGTGGGAGAGAGCAGGATTCCGACCCGGCCACCTTCTCTCACCCGGTCTGGGGGTATGGCTCAAGTGTAGACCGCCATGTGAGAGAGCAGCAACGGAGGCTGTGTCAGAGGGAGTTAGCCAGGTTTCAGTTAAAGCTAGGAGGTTGAAGGAGTTTGAAAGGAAGAGGTCATGGATTGCTATGAGTTTGTTGCACACAGAGCGATTGTTCCAGAGGGCGCAGGAGAAAGAGGACAGGCGCTGAGGGATTATGGCAAGGAGGTTGCTGGGCTTGCAGGGAGGTGATTTATGTGCGATGGAGATAGGATGAGAGGGAAGTATTGGATGTGTTGTGGGGCCAGGGTTAGGGGATATGTCACCTGCATAGAGTAACAGCAGGAGGGTGAGAAAGAGAAGGTGAGAATGGGATTTGTGGGAGTGATTGGCAGCACGAGAGTTAGAGGGAGACCATGTTCTGAGGAAACAAAGGAGCTCATGCGAGGCCATCATGTGGGACCAGAGGAGGGAGGGAGAGATGCAGATAGTGTAGGGGTCGGTGGTAGAGGGGCAGGAGTTCCATTTAGGAGAAAGGTAGAAGTAAAGAGCAGAAGCGTGAGAGAAAGCATAATATAGACGTGCGTTTACCCAGAGTAAAAAGTGGGCCTTGCAGTTCCTTTCTCCAGTCCCGCAACTCCAGGAAATCAACTCTAAGCGTCCACTTAGGATGCCACTTGGGGATGTCACTGGAGCCAAGGCTCAATGGAGCCACTCTTAGCTGTTATATAGGGTGGTTTAATTCGGCTGGTTTATTAAGGCGAATCCCATAGGCTTCAATGTTAAAAATATTGCTGTTTTAATCCAGTACTAATAAACCGTTTATTATTTTGTTCTGCAGTAAAGAGTCTCTTTATTTCTAGATTTTTTTAGGATCTTTTATGCATTTTTCGGGAATTTTTCGGCAACATTTTTTTCTCTCTCTTTTTTTTTAAATCGTTTTTTCTTTTTTCTGTAACAGCCCTTTTTATTATCATTCACTGGATCTTATATGTAAATTCCAGACATTTTCGTTCAGTAGTTTGTTGCAAACAGTGTTTCAATTTTGAAACTTTCAAGCGTACTTTTTTTTACCACGCTTGTCAGCTTGTCGGGTTTTTCCGGCGGCTGCTCTGCGCTCTGATCGGTGGCTCGTCGGGTTTTTCCGGCGTGTTCGGCGGTGTTTTTGCAGCAGTTTCTGCGTGCTTTCGTTGAGTGTTCGGCAGGTTTGCGGCTGCTTTTCCTTGCACTACGGGGGGCCCTGCGGTGCTTGCTGAATACACCGCAGGGTCGGCGAACTAGAGTTGCCAAATTGCCCTGAAGTGCGGGGAACAAAAGGTCACCGAATGTGCAATGACTTTTGGATTCTCTCTGAATAACCATGTATATATGCTGACCTGGAGAGAAGAAAGGTGGAGGGATTGGGATAGTAGTCTTCCTTCCTGTTCCTTTCAGTACACAGCACCACTCCTTTTTCACTCTCTGCCACCCATCATGTTGCCACCACGCTCCTGAAGACGCCGCTAGGCGAAACAATGCCATGTTGGCATGACAATTTAGTTTACATTTTTAACCTCTCTCACTCTCATCCCACAACTATGGACCAATTACACACGTGAGAATTGCTGACAGCTATCACTACAGGATAGCAGCCTTTTTTCACTTTCTCTTCATACCAGTATTTACTGGTGTTTGTGTGTCACAGGGACCCGTGTATACCCGTGTATACCTATATTAGGGCTGTCACAGGAGCATCCTAAGTATCCTAAAGTTTAGTAACTCTGAGGAGGTGCATTCACTCTGCACTCTCCTCCTTCCTCTTCATACCGGTTTTCCCTCTCTATCCATTCTAAGGGAAGAGCGTTTATTCCTGTCCATTCAAGTACGTTTACATTAGGGACTAACTGGTTGGGACCACGTCAAGGATCCCAGAGCATAGTACTTGGACTAGGAATACGTTCAGAAGAGTATCTATTTCTATTTTTATGTTTAATTTAATCCATGTTTGGTGACTCACATGTTTTTATTTTTTTGAATAGTAAAAATTACGTTTTAATCCAGCAGACCCTGTGTCTGTAACAACACATTGTTTTTGTCCCTTGCACACAACACCACTCCGTCTACTCAGCTTTTGTGAAGATCACTGCTTTGGTGTTTTCTCTCCACTCTCATTCAATAATGCCATTATCTACCACCCACCTGGATCTACTTCAAGGTACTTCGATAACGTGTCCTTGCTTGTCTATTTCACTTTCTTCCCTTCACTAACGTAATGACTGTTATTCTTGGAGCTTTCAAAATACCTATTAATAGCCCATCTTCCCATGCTGCCTCCAATCTTCTTTCTCTAACCAGATGCCTCAGCCCCTGCCCAATTATTTAAGGACAAATAAAAGTAATTTTATTTTTTAAGAGTCATAATCTCTAACCACGTCGAAAAAAATAATCAAAACTAACAAAACAACAACATAGTCCTGACCCAGGCACACAGACCATCCCAACCACCCCCAGTCATTTCTATCCCCTGCCACTTTGCCCCAAATAATGAGAATAAAGTACACCACCACTTTTAATCCTTACACCTCAGTACCTGCTTCTTAGATCCTATTCCCTCAAACCTGCTTTAATTCCCTTCTTCTACAAACACTTGGAACACAGGGGCTCCATGATACCACCTTCTCCTATCTCAGTTCTTACCTATCACATCAAACCTTCTCAGTGTCCTTTGCAGCACAACCTCTTCCTGGACACCTGTTACAGTTGGAGTACCCCAAGGCTTAGTTTTGGGCCATCGCAAATACCTCACATATGAACATTACTATATCAGCTGCAGTGGGGATAAAATGAACCAGTTTAGCTAAGCAGTCAATGAAAATCATGATGACCTAGGCTTTGGGTAGTTCTTCTATAAAGTCTATAGCTATTATACTCCATGGCAATAAAAGGAGAGGGAGAGATTGTAGCAACCCCTGAGGTTTAATACACATATCTTTGGCTGTAACACAAACAGGACAGTGTCTGGCACAGATGGCTACCTCAACACAGGTGGTAAGCTACCAAAAGGTTCTGGGTAAAATGTCATTTTTTTAGGTACACACCTATGGCCTCTCAATGTCGAATCACGAAGGTATTACAGTACAGGTTTGCAAGCTTCAGAAGGTACATAGACTGATTGATTATCCACCATAAGTATCCCAACCTTCTGTACTAGGCAGGGAATTGAAGAAAACTTGGTGGTCGAGTGGGTATGATGCCTTATCATGTCCCAGGACTGGCCATGAATCATCAATGATCTAGAATGAATTTGTCCTGTAGTCTGTTAGGTTTCCACCTGGTGGTTTCTGAAGAGGGCATCAGCTTTTCCTTTTGTATGACCAGGTCTATAAGTGATTGGAAAATCGAAACAAGAAAAGAATATTGATCAATACGTTTGGCGAAATATCAACAAATGTGCTTGTCATAGATATTATGAGTTCTTGTGATCAGTATATATGACTAGTTCCTCTTATATGGAATCAGACAGTGCCTGTTTAAAGTGGGTTCATTCCACTCTGACACCAAAGTGAGGTAGCACAATTTAGTGATGTAGTCTAATACATCTAGTTTACCCTGTTTCTGTAACACCAAGGCTGCATTAGAGGTCTGATGGGGCTGATCGTAGAGTTCTTCCATGATACCCAACAGCAAATTTCATGTAACTCAACCACCCACAACCTCTCCATTACTGGCAATGACATCAGAATATCTCCTTCCGCTCAGGTCCACGTGGTGTAATTATTGACTTCTGCTTTCTCCTTCACCCTCCATTTCCAGGCTCTTTCTAAATCTTGTCACCTTCACCTACGTAACATTGGAAAAATCCAGTCATTCTTAACCCAAGATGTCACCAAAATATTAGCAGGGTTATTCAAAGAGATCTAAATTGTGGCCGAAAGGTAACCGAACAGTGAAATTCAGCGTATGGTTACTTTTCCTGGCCATTTGGCTATTCAGAGAGCAGGCAGTTCGCCAAATGCTGACGAATTGCCTGCAAATACGGTGCCTGTTCGGTGCCTGTTCAAGGGCAGTGAAATCCCCATAGAGAAGCAATGCTTTGTCTATTCAGAGAACACAAAACAGCAGGGAAAGGTTGTCGAAATGCCCTGCTGTTCGGTGGTCTCATTCGACAGATTTATTCAGATGAATCCCATAGGCTTCAATGTTAAAAATATTCCTGTTTTAATCCAATATCTGATAAACTGTTTAATATTATATTCTGTAGTTAAAAGTCTCTTTATCTATAGATTTTTTAGGGTGTTTTAGATATTTTTCGGATTTTTATTGCGAAACTTTTTTTCCATTTTTTTTTAAATCGTTTTTTCTTTTTGCTGTAACAGCCCTTTTTATTATCATTCATTGGCTCTTATATGTAAATTCCAGGCATTTTCGTTCAGTAGATTTTTTTGCAAACATCGTTTCACTTTTCAAACATTCAAGCGTACTGTTTTTTTTTCCTTCAACTTCTTTGTCTGCGTGTCGGGTTTTTCTGGCGGCTGCTCTACGCTGTGATTGGCGGCTACTCGGGTTTCTCCGGCAGGGTTAATCCAGATGTTTTTGCGGGTTTCGGTGAGCGTTCGCCGGGTTTTGCAGTGAGTGTTCGTCGGGTATGCGGCGGCTTTTCCCTGCACTACGACGGCCCTGTGGTGCTTGCTGAATACACCGCAGGGTCGTCGAAATGGGATTGCCAAATCGCGCCGAATTGAAGAGAATGAAAAGTCACCGAATGTGCGGTGACTTTACGATTCTCTTTGAATAACCCTGTATATATTTCCCACATCATCTCTTGTCCTGACTACTGAAACAATCTACTCTCTGGACTTCCTTTCTAGACTCTCCTTACTCCAATATATAGTCAATCTCTCCTCCCAACTAATGTACCTTAACCAGCAGTCTGTATCACCTACCCCCCCCCTTTGCCAAACCATTTACTTGACTCCCAAACCCAGCAGGATAAATGTCAAAATCCTAACCTTGACAATTAAAATACTCTCTAACCTTACTGCGTATCTTTTCCTTTTGCTCTAGAATTACCCCCATCCTGCCTTCTATGATCTTCACATGACCTGCTCCTACCCTCTACTGTCAGGTACCCAGCATAGAGCCACTCAGGAAAACCCGGTCCCGTAGTCAGTACTGTGTATTCAGCTTTATCTTGCTTCAGCCACTCATTTAATTTTGCCCTCACCTGGATGAACTAACATTAATATAATAGCAGGCCTCAAAATTTCCACTCGCCTGCTCGCATTTGGCGAGTGGAAATTACATGAGGGAGAGTGGGAATGCAGAGGCATGGCTGGATAGGGATTAGGTGGGGCCATTAGTGGCGAGTAACTCTTAAGACCTGGCTAGTAGCTTGGGACTTAAAATTTTGAGGCCTGATAATAGGATCATAGTGCTTTTAAATACCCTGTTATTCAGTCATGAAACATTGACTCATAACTTTAGAGACTATTGAGAAGATTGAGCAAGAGACCAGTGAGTAACACTCTGCAATGATTAGATAACACTTGAGGAAATATTGGCATTGCAGATACATTTAGTCAGTAGAGGAGCTATGTATTGAATAACATGCGCCAACCATGTCTACCTATTGCCCCTTAAGCGTTTCACAATAGTCTGGTTGTGTTTTGTAAGGATCCGGTTTAGGATTATTTTGGCACAGGCACTTGCTGTAGCTTGATGACATGTTCAGCATGTTCTGCCAGCCACAGGGCAACACAGTCAGAGCTTGCCAGCCCCATGTTGTCCATGCCAACTTTTACTTTTACCTCAGGTGGTTTTAAAGTATTATTTGGTATTAAATAACAACTTTTATGGCTTATTATGAAATCTATAATTTCCACTTAATTATGAGAATAAATTGTTTTACATAGGTATTAGGTGTGTTTAAAATGACTTTAATAGAAATAATTTGTAACTGAAATTACATATAATTACATAAATTATATGATTACATAAATTATTATGCCGTTACATATGTAATGAGTGAAATAGTTAATTTTGCCATACATTGCAAAATGTCAAAGAAATCTTATGTAGAGAAAATATTTGCTTATACTTTGCTTTTTCTTATCTATCCTATAACAGAACATAATATTAATTGTTTCAGGAACCTTGAGATGATGTAGCTATATGCCATCTCTTCATTGTAGGCAGTAAAACATATCTATACATGTCAGAAAAGTTACAATAACACAGATATATATTATTTCTTATGTCAACGTTCTTTTGCTAATTGCTCATTATTTTGTGAACGTGAGTATTTAGCATTTTTAAGGAAGTATGTTATGTAGAATGTTTACCATTGGTTCATTATTATCTACACCCTTATGTTTTAAACCGGCTGGGTGGAGTAGAGGTAACATCACTGCTCTGCATGGAGAGAGCCTGTGGAAACATGGGTTCAATCCTGACGAGCACCTCTCCAGTAAGTGTCCTTGGGCAAGACACTTAACGGTACATACTCGCCACCAGGCATGTACTGCCCATCAGGACTACCGGGAGGTTCCCGGTGGGCCAATGGCTCAGTGGGCAGGCCACCTGACTGTACCCACAGCCTGGGGCTCCCCTAGGTCAGCCAGCTGATCTAGGCAAGCCCTAGGCTGTGGGCCTAGTCAGGTGGCCCACAGGAGCTGCTGTGCTGTTGTTCCGTTCCTCTCCTGACTCCTCCTTCGCTTGATGCTGATGTGTCACATGACACAGTGCGCCGGTGCCATGCGTCGTGGGAAGGAAGTAGCAGGAGGCAACTCCAGGCTTACTGGCAGTGCGTGCACTGCATGGATGGCAGGCCCAGACCAACCATGGCTCACGTTGCCTCTGGCAGGGAGCTCGGGGGTGATCAGGTGAGTGAGACAGCCTGTCCCAAATCACACTCCCTGGCAAAGCTAAACACCCCCCTCCTCTCAATGTCACAGCATGCTGCTCCTTGCTGGCAGCATCCCACACACATTGGATCCAGAGGGCAGGGAAGTCAGGCTGCCTGAGATGCTTGCCCCTGCCTCCGTTTCTGCAGCTGTGACAGGCAGCTCAGCCTCTGACCCGCTCGACAGGTAGGAGGAGGGGGAGGATGGTCGAAGGGGCTGCTCCCTGGTTGTGCTTGTAAAATGTTTGTGGAGAGACAGGCACTTCTCAGGCCCCGTTCACACTGTGCGATTTGAAAGTCGTGCGACTTTCTGCGCGATTGTCATATTCGCGACATGTGTGATTTTTGCAAAGCACCACCAATACAAATTGCAAAATCGCAGATAGCAAATTGCAAAAAAAGGGTCATGTACCAGCGACATGCTTCTGCGATGCGCGACATGCGACGTAGGGGGCTATTAATATGAATTGAGGTGATAGAGGGGGCTATTAATATGAATTGGGGTGATAAAGGAGGATATTAATATGAATTGGGGTGATAAAGGAGAATATTAATATGAATCGGGGTGACAGAGGGGATATTAATATGAATCAGGGTGACAGAGGGGCTATTAATATGAATCGGGGTGATAGAGGGGGCTATTAATATTAATTGAGGTGATAGAGGGGGCTATTAATATGTATCGGGGTGATAGAGGGTGCTATTAATATGAATTGAGGTGATAAAGGAGAATATTAATATGAATCGGGGTGACAGAGGGGATATTAATATGAATCGGGTGATAGAGGGGGCTATTAATATGAATCAGGGTGACAGAGGGGCTATTAATATGAATCGGGGTGAAGAGGGGGCTATTAATATTAATTGAGGTGATAGAGGGGGCTATTAATATTAATTGAGGTGATAGAGGGGGCTATTAATATGAATCGGCTGATAGAGGGGGCTATTAATATGAATCGGGTGATAGAGGGGGCTATTAATATGAATTGCGGTGATAGAGGGGGCTATTAATATGAATTGGGGTGATAAAGGAGGATATTAATATGAATCGGGGTGACAGAGGGGGATATTAATATGAATCAGGGTGACAGAGGGGATATTAATATGAATCGGGGTGATAGAGGGGGCTATTAATATGAATCGGGGAGATAGAGGGGGCTATTAATATTAATTGAGGTGATAGAGGGGGCTATTAATATGAATCGGGGTGATCGAGGGGGCTATTAATATGAATTGAGGTGATAGAGGGGGCTATTAATATGAATCGGGGTGATAGAGGGGGCTATTAATATGAATTGAGGTGATAGAGGGGGCTATTAATATGAATCGGGGTGATAGAGGGGGCTATTAATAAGAATTGAGGTGATAGAGGGGGCTATTAATATGAATCGGGGTGATAGAGGGGGCTATTAATATGAATTGAGGTGATAGAGGGGGCTATTAATATGAATCGGGGCGATAGAGGGGGCTATTAATAAGAATTGAGGTGATAGAGGGGGCTATTAATATGAATCGGGGTGATAGAGGGGGCTATTAATATGAATTGAGGTGATAGAGGGGGCTATTAATATGAATCGGGGTGATAGAGGGGGCTATTAATAAGAATTGAGGTGATAGAGGTGGCTATTAATGAGTTGGGGCAAACTTTTTCGGCGACTCCATTTTTGGCAAAACACGATGAATTTTCAATAATGAATTCACTGTATTTTTGGCGAAATGGAATCATCTGAAAAGCGCTGAAATGCAGAGAAACGCAAAGCACCGAAATTGCACACCATATAAAATAATTAAAAAATATATATTTTCATTAAATGTCAAAAAGTCCAAACAAAATCTTTTGACCCGGCCCATAGAGATCTTAATGCGACCCTGCGTGTTGCATAATTGGAGTGGGCCACTCTCGTGGATGAAGTCCAGGGATAATTTTTTGTCCCAGGACATACTTGAAAACTAGAGAAATCTCAATGTATCCTTCCTGGTAAAATCCTTTCTCAAAAAAAAAAAAATGATTGGCCCACTGTTTTTCCATCTGAATCCCTGAGAAGCAAATAATAGGAATAAAGACGCTGATCTCTTGGGAGAGCTGTGAAGTATCATCGAGTTGAGTTTGTCTCCTTTTTGTTACTTCAGTTTCTTCTCAGGTGCCTGAAGCCGTGGTCAAGCGCAGAGAGAAAAGGAGAAAGTCTGCATGAACAGCCACCCGGGTGCAGAATTATCGCTCTATCAATTAGTTTCATCAGTATTCTCTGACGTAATGCCCCCATATCCACACAACTATCAATAAATTCAAATATAAAATGTAAATACTACCCCCACCTAATCTAACCCCCTCAACTATCTCAAATCTCATGTAACATATAATATAGATACTTTAAAATATTCTTTTGTGAGGTTAAAGCATATGTGCTGTATCATTTCTTACAAAGTCTAATCAAAATGAACAAGAAATTAAATGAAAAAGAAAGAACATGTGAGTACCATTTTATCTTTCTATCACATCCACATATATGATAAAAGTAATCTGCGCAATCTGTGTGCTCATCTCTTTCTTTTTGAGCCCCGGTTACACACTGCAGAGGAGAACGACAGAGGAGATTCAGTGCTCCTTTAACCCCGCAGGACGTACCATTACGTCCTATATTAGGCGGGCTTTAACACCGCAGGACCTAATGGTACGTCCCCGGCTTCTGCAGCCCCCCTCCGGCCATACTCCCCTCCTCCGGCGGTTCCCTCACTGATCTGACTTCAGCGGAGTCGGATCGGAGGTTTTGGCTCCTCCCGGCGCACTGACGTCATCGCGTCGGGCGCGATGACTTAAGTTTCAGGTGTCACCCCCCCCTCACCGGAGCAGCGCCTGAAGGGGAGGGGGGATCATTTGGATCCCTCTATCTCCATATCGCTGGGGGCTAGCAGTAAATGCCAGGCATCCATGAAAAGGGCACAGCCTGGCCTTTCATGGGATGTATGGCATTAACCCCTTAGTGGTAGGCTGTGATCCGGAACCAATCGGTTCCAGATCACAGCCTTTTTCCGGTGGGGCCGGCATCTTGGATGGCAGCACCACCTCCAGGACTCCCCACGTCCACTGACGTCATCGGGCGTGGCACGATGAAGTCAGTTAACCAGGGAATCCCTAGCTGCCAAGGGATTTCCTGAGGAAATCCCATGGTGGAGATAAAGGGGTTCGAAGACCCCCCTATCTCCAGATTGGTGGCAGCTAGAGGGTCATGTAGGGTATCGTTTGAAAGGCCTGATCATGGCCTTTCGAATGATACCAAACATGACCATGTTAAAAGTAAATTTACAGTGTAACACATTTAAACTAAAAAATAATAAAAAAAATTATAAAAAAATAAAAACTTGCTTTTTTATTTTTTTAATGCAGCACTATTGTTCACATTTCAATTATAATGTGAACAATGATGCTGCACTAGTGATTTTTTTTGGGAGGGGTTTAGCTAAAATCACGTAATTTGTCCCAAAAAAAAAAAAT
Source organism: Leptobrachium leishanense (assembly GCA_009667805.1). Classification (NCBI taxonomy): domain Eukaryota; kingdom Metazoa; phylum Chordata; class Amphibia; order Anura; family Megophryidae; genus Leptobrachium; species Leptobrachium leishanense. The sequence goes on from CM019063.1 coordinate 75,377,259, forward strand.
GGGTTCCCTGTTCAAATTTTTTTACCAAGTCTACCCCATAGAATATAACCGCAAAGGCTTCGGTAATAGAATGCAAAAAAAAAAATACTTTACACACTGTGGATGATTGAAATTCTATTGAAAAATCACATTTATTTACATTTTTTGATATAGCATTCTGGCAGGGCATGACGTATATATATAATAATGATATATTATTAATCTTCCGAGTCTGCCGGAAAGAACGATATATAATTTGTCTGGGTGGTATAATAATACGTGACTTAAAACTGCATTTAAAAATGGTCAAAATGAGCTCAGCAAACTTCTACTTCCCAAATTGCGCCGAAGTTGTAAAATTGCTCCCATCCTTAAGGGGTTAAAGACACTGACTGCCCCTACACTAGTGTCTGAGTCATAGGCAATATACAATGTGAGTAACATTCCATCATCTACAGCACTCAGAACGTCTTGATAACCTCCCTGGTGGTTTTCCTGAATGCGGCTCGGGGTTAAATTTCAATGCTGAAAGTGGTAACCCCGAGCCACACTCGGGCTGGATACATACCTGCACCTGCGCTCCCTCGCTGACCTCCGGCAATCGCATTCTCCTCCGACTGATTGCGGTGACCTGCTTCCTAGTTCCCTTCTCGAGAGAAGGGAATCAGGAAGCAGGAGGCCGCGATCGCCCGGAGGCGACTGCGGGGGACAGCGAGGGAGCGCAGGGACAGGTATGTATCCAGCACGAGTGTGGCTCGGGGTTACCGCTTTCAGTAATGAAAGTAAACCCCGGGCCATAATCTGGATTACTGCTAGGGGGAATGAAAAAAATGTACCGAATCATTCCGCCAGGTAGGTTAAGGATAATCTGCACAATTGTGTGTCTCTTTATTTCATTTGAGGTGCATACATCAAGCGCAAGATTGGTTATCACCTCAGTGCTGAATACCTTAATTCCACTCCAAGCAGAGGGAAGGATGTTTACCAATCCCATCCTAAGAGGAAAGAAGTAACATCTTACTTTGTAACTGTGACTTTCTTTTTTAACATTTTAGAAAGACAAACTTTTCCTGTGACCACCAGAGGGCACCAGAATCTTGAACATTTACCTGAGCTAATTACATTGGCCACTAGATGGCAAAGACTGTTAATTTTGATTAGACTTTCAGGGTTATTCAGAGAGGGGTGAAAACCAGGAGAACTGCCCGGAGAATGAACAATCTAGACCAAATAGCCAATTTGGAAAGTGAGATAATTGGGAGAATTTTTCTGGTTTGACTATTTTGACCTAGAATTTTCACTTCTCCAATCATTCTCCTGGTTTTCAACTCTCTCTGAATAACCCTGAAATATGTAAGAAATTATAAGGCACATATGCTGTAACCTCACAAAAGAGTATTTTAAAGTATCTATATAATTTGTTACACTAATAATACTGCGCCAGAAGGACGTTTTTTCTATTTTGGTTCTAAAATTTGGGTATTTCAGGCTAGGGTCAGACTAACGCATTTTTCACGTTGTCCGTGAAAATGTGCGTTCGAAGAATGGACGTATTTTTTCACGGAATACGCAATAGCGGTCATACTATGCGCAGTTTCATCCGTGATTTTGTACGGATCATCAATAAAACACTTCTTGCATCTGGACGTTATGTTGGCCGGACATTAGCAGCGTCTGACATCTCCAATTCACGCACACACGCCTCTAGCGGACGCAGCGCACTCTGTACGTCAGTACTAGTGGTTTAACGTTCTCGAAAAAATGCGTTCATTTTCCACTTGCGTTGCGCAGCCGGACTTTTGTGCGACCGTACTTCGTATATTGGCCGTCATTGCCTGGCATCTGCTGCTAGCACGGCCGTGATTAAGTGCGCCAGAACGCGCGTTCGCACTGCCTCAGTCTGACCCTAGCCTAAGAAGTTGTGAATGCCCCAGGCTGCCACACTTTGCTGCAGTTACTAGTCTGGAAAATGTTTTCAACACATCAACACACTATTATACTGGTGCTACTCATAGGACACATACACCTTTCTGCTATCTCAAATCTCATATGCACCTCATTATAAATGTGTTCATATTTAGACTTGCACATTTGTTTCAGGAAAAACACCTACAGGGTTATTCAGAGAGTGTGAAAAGCAGGAGAATGACTGGAGAATGAAAAATTCTAGGTCAAAATAGCCAAACCAGAAAAATTCTCCCTTTCATCTCACTTTCCAAATCAGCTATTTTGACCTAGAATTTTTCATTCTCCAGTCATTCTCCTGCTTTTCACGCTCTCTGAATAACCCTGAATGTCTGAATTTTGGATGGTTCTTTCGCCTGAATGACAAGAACATAAATTGGTACGTTGATGAAACAGGTGAAAAACGGACCGCATGACAGACAATCTATTTATGTTTGGTTACCCAAAACTGAAAGGGGAAGGTTGAGCTGCTCAATTCCTTTGCCAAAACAGCCCCTTTACCTTGCCTTTATTTACCAAGGATCTGTCCACTGATAGTTGTACTATAGAAACAGCGCCACCTCCTGGTCGCATCATAAAACAATGCAACAAAAAAACAACACCGATTTAAAAAAGGAAAGTCCGATTAAGATGCGTCTGAATGCAACGCTTTGCAACAATTTTGGAGAAATCAGAAAATGGTGCGACCTTTCAAAAAAAATGTAATGCTCCCTGTTTTGAGCATTATAAATTCAGCCATAATTAAAAATATGACCCAAAATCCACTGGTTGAGTTTCTATAAGGGGAAGGTGTGAACACTTTACAGGTTATTGAAGTTGTTTTATGGGTGGATTTTGTTGTCTATTGATAGTAGTTTTTGTGTTTATTTAATATTAGTACAATTGCTTATGACTGTGGATTATTCCGTATGAAAACAAAATTCTGGAAGGTGTTATTCCACCCTATAAAATGCATACATCAAATCACATGTTCAAAATAAGATGTAGATATGTTGAAGGGTAACAGAAAATAGATCAATAACTACTGAAATCATCATGACATACCAATGGATAACTAAAACGGTATTATTATTTATTACTTTTTAATGGTCTAGGCACAACATGTTAGACTTCTACAGAACATGGACAAAGGTACAGAACATTTGTTTTTGATGCTCATTTTCTTCCTCTCTTTTATGTATTTAGACAGTTCTGTCCGTTATGTCCAAACGTCTTACAGCAGAAAAATCTGTAAACATAGCTCTGACATAATGGGGACACATAGTAATAAATCAGTGGATCAAGACAACAACTAACACTGCTAACACTGATACATAAGCTGTAGGCAAAGTATAAAGCATCACTAAAACCATTAGAAAAATGCAAATAATGCATTAATAGGATGACATTGGATGGGCCGAAACAAATTAAGAAGATGCAGAAAACGATCAGTATCAGCAATAGAGCTCTCGTTTTTTTGCCTGATTTCTTAATGTTGGTGGAGAACCTGAGAATGTAAATTATTCCAGAGTAGGAAATTGTTGTGATTATTAAAGGCAATACAACTAAAAGCAAACAAAGAATAGAAAAATAATAAATATAAAAGCTTTGCTGTTCTTTCAAGTCCAGTACGTCGTGGCAGGTGGTTATGTTCAAGGTGGTAATATACTGGGTTTGTTCTTTTACGAGGAGTGGAACGGTGCTTCCAACAGATGTCACCCAGATAAGAAAACAGACCAAAAAGGAGCGTTCCACTGTGCGCCAGGAAAGAGAATGTATTGGAAAAACGATTCCCAGGAACCTGTCCATGCTTATAGCTGTCATAAGCAGGACAGAGCAAAACATGTTACAGAAATAGGCAGCTGTCACAAAACTGCACATTCCTGAGCCAAAAATCCAGTTGTTTCCAGAGACATGATAAGCAATTTTGAAAGGTAACACGCTAACAAACATTAGATCCGCAGCAGCCAGGTTCAGCATGTAGATCATCGCTGGCTTTTTCAGCTTCGTCTTGAACAAGAAAATTATGATTGCCATTATATTTAAGGGCAGTGCCACAATGGACACCAGTGTGTATGTTGATGGGATGAATGTGGTCAACCATGGACTGGAGAGATAGCTGATATATTCTGTATAATTAGACAGTAAGATACTGTGATTTATCGTCTCGCTAGATGCTGAGGGTAGTAGGTCTGAATATGCTTCCTGTCCGAAGTTCTGTATATGAACAAAACTGCTGAATCCTAAATAAAAATTAACCATTGCATGAATTAACCAAGGAAAATACAAGGAATAGCATTGGAATAAACTTGTGCAATTGTATAGGTGTTGTACTAAATGTCTGTTGAAGTAAGCAGAATTTTCATCGAAATATACTATAGGGGTTATTCAGAGAGCCCCGAAGTGGCGCCGACATTTCAGTGCTCTCTCGTTCCCCGCAGTTCCCTGCACTTCGGGGAATCAAAGTTCCACACCCTGCAGTGTATTCAGCATTCACCGCAGAGTCCCCGGAGTGCAGGGGAAACCCTCCGCAATTCCACCGAAGACCCGCTGAAAACCCACCGAAAACCCGCAGGAATCGCCAGAAAAACCACACCGAACACGGCGGAGCTGATGAACGTGGTAAAAGTAAAAAAAAAAAGTTTGCTTGAAAGTTTCAAAATTGAAATGCTGTTTGCAAAAAACTACTGAACGAAAATGTATGGAATTCACATATAAGGTCCTATGAATGATACTAATAAGGTCTGTTACAGAAAAAATGCTTTTTTTTTTAAAAAAAGGAAAAAAATATTTTGCTGAGAACATCTCAAAAAATGCCTAAAAGATCCTAAAAATCTATAGATAAAGAGACTTTTAAATGCAGAATAAAATAATAAACAGTTTATTAGATATTTAATTAAAACGGGAATATATTTAACATGGAAGTCTATGAGGTTCACCTGCATAAACCTGACGAATGAAAACACCAAACAGCAGGGCATTTCGGCAGCTTTTCACTGCTGTTCAGTGTACTCTGAATAGATTAACTGTTGCTTCTCTATGGGGGATTTCACTGCCCTCGAACAGGCACTGTACGTGCAGGCAATTCGCCAAAATTTGGCAAACTGCCTGCTCTCTGAGTAGCTGAATGGCCCCGAATGCTGAATTTCAATGTCTGATTACATTTCGGGGCCAGATAGTCTCTCTCTGAATAACCCCTTATATCTTCAATGCAACAGCAAATCTTTCTCTGAGAGTAACATTTTATTTTTAAATCTTAATTTACAAATTTTTAAATAAATAGAAAAAAGACAAAAAAATACTGGGGCAAAGAAATTCAAACATGTGTTATAGACATGTGCACAGCACAAAATTTCGTTTTGAACTAATGCATTAGTACTAAAATGCAATTTATTTAGTTGCTAAAGAAATTCGTTTTCAGTTCTTTAGTATGAAAACTAATTTCATTCATCCGAAAACCAGTGGATACAATTACTATTGTAGTGGCTCCTCAGAGGGCTGAGATCGCTGCTTGTTACAGTATCTCTCACTCTCAGCACAATGTGGGCCATATTATATAGCTGGTGCTAACTTAACCAGAGTTGTTGTAAACTTCCCAGAGCTATTATAGCCTATGGAGGTTTTCAGTTACAACAGCTCTGGTTAAGTTAGCACCAACATTGCAATACTGCCCCGTGTCAGGCAAAGCTGTTACAGTAACTGACTGCTGCTCATCACAGCGCTCAGAGTTTCAGTAAAACTAGTAAATAATATTTTTATATATAAGACGTTAGAACAATATTATTTCCTTGTTTTACTGAAACTCTGAGCGCTGTGATGAGCAGCAGTCAGTTACTGTAACAGCTGAGCCTGATACATTGTACTGAGAGATAATGTAACAAGCAGCCGATCTCCGCGCTCACAGCCACTGGATTTAAAGGGCTAAAAAAAAAAGGCTCTTCTCTGTATAATGTATAGAACATCCTCCTGCATTAATTAATACCCCTCTCTGTATAATGTATACAACATCCACCTGCATTAATTAATACCCCTCTCTGTATAATATATAGAACATCCTCCTGAATTAATGTCCCTCTCTGTATAGAACATCCTCCTGCATTGGCATGTGGAGGGTGCAGAACTTCGGATGTTGCGCTCTTCATTGCTGGTCTCCTTCACTCATCAATATAATATCACAAAAAGGACTGAAACTAAAATGTAGTGCATTTTATTTTAGTTTCTTTCGTTTTTTGTACTGAGCAGTTTCGTTTCTCTTGAGTCATACTAAAACTAAATTATCCCAAAATTCGGACTAAATCGCTTTAGTACTAAAACGAATGCACATGTCTAATGTGTTAGTGTGGTGCAATTACGCAGGAGACTTCCATAATTATCCCTTTCACTACACCATCACTTTTGTAGAAACATATTAGCATACCATGGTATGTGCAGGCTGTGCGCTTGCACTAGGAGTTTGTGGCAATAGAGGCTCCGGCAGCCAGCACTGCTTGAATATTGCGCCATTCAGAGAGAGATGTGGGAACACATTCCCATGCCTCCTTATTGGGGTACCAGATGGAGCACTGCGAAGCTTCACCACCCCTTTGCTCCTTTGTGTGCTAGGGTTGCCAGATCATCCAAGGTTTTCCTGGACATGTATTACTATTTCATGCAGAGGGGAGCACAAGGAAAAGTACTGACCTGCAACATGAATAAGTCAAATGCAGGAGGAAGGAAATCCTTTTGATTTCTTACCTGCAGCATATGAAGTCTACATGCTGCAGGGTGGCGTTTTTCAAGCACTGCCTATCAGCATAGAAACATAGAAAATGTCGGCAGATATGAACCTTTCGGCCCATCTAGTCTGCCCAATTACATGGATACTTTACCTGGATTTATCTTTTGTTTAGGATAGCCTTATGCCTATCCCATGCTTGCTTAAATTCAATTACTGTTTTGGCCTCTACCACTTCTACTGGAAGACTGTTCCATGTATCCACCACCCTCTCAGTAAAATAATGCTTCCTGATGTTACTTTTAAACCTTTGCCCCTCTAATCTAAGACTATGTCCTCTTGATTTGCTACTTTGTTTCCTTTTAAATATACTCCCTTCCTCTACCTTGTGGATTCCCTTTACGTATTTAAATGTTTCTATCATATCTCCTCTGTCTCGTCTTTTTTCCAAGCTATACATGTTAAGATCATTAAGCCTTTCCTGGTAACTTTTCTCCTTCAAGCCGTACACCATTTTAGTAGCATGAATGAATTATATGTGTCCAGGAAAATTAGGCCTATCTAGCAACACTATTGTGCACCCCTCCCCTATGCCTGTCCATGTGCCCCCTTTTGCCACGAATGGCAGCAGTGTCACCTGTGATCTAATGGTAAGCAGGGGTCAAGTGGCGCATTCTCTGTTAAACTTGCGACTTGGTAATGCAAATAGCCTAAGGCTGGGTTCACACCTAAGCGTTTTTAATACGCGCGTTTTTCACCGGCGTTTTCCTTGCGTTTCACGAGCGTTTTGCAAAAATGAAACGCGCGTTGTACGGAGGTGTCCAATAGGAAATTTACTGTCTTAATTACGGAGGCGACCAATGAAAAAGACCTCCCTGTGTACGAACCAAAGATGCAAAATGGAGATCTGCCCAGGACGCACCATTGCAACAATCGCAGCTTTATATCTGCGCTTGAGGAGAAGGAGGCAGGTAATGGCCAGGCGACGCTACTGGGTGCATCCGACCATTGCAGACTGACAACAAGGTCAGGTCTGGGCGTTGTTTGCAACTCTGCGTGCACACGAGGAGAAGTTTATGCAATACACACGGTAAAGAGGTTAGTACATGTACCCTGCTTTAATTGTTGTTGTGTCCCATATGATTGATTTGCTATTAATTCCCCCTTTGTTTTTTTATTTTATTTTACAATAGTCTTGATGAGCTGCTGGACTTGATGTCCCCCACCTTGCAACGGCAGGACACCTTCATGTGCAGAACGCGCACGCGCAGTATGCGAAAACGGACGTTTTTGAATTGGAAAATGTGCAAACGCGCGTTCACGTCAATCTCTATGGCCGCGAACGCGCTGATATCTGCACCAAAGAAGCTCCCGAACTTCTTTGTGCGTCGGCCGTTTATCAGCGCGTTCATGCGCGCTGAGAAACGGCCAGGTGTGATATGCCCACATAGGGAATAATGGTATTTCACTGTTTGAGCGTTTTACAGTGCGTAGGAACGCGCTGTAAAACGCTTAGGTGTGAACCCAGAGTGATAGACTTGCCCAATCAAGTCATACGTCATGGTAAGTGGTATAAAAACCTTTACAGATTAAGTAATTTTTATTTACAGTAATTCATATTTATCTGTTTCTATATCATCTGCCTACCTCGAGTAAACCCAAACTTTAAATCGTACAACACATATAAGGTTTACTAAACATTCCAGTAAGCATATCATTAGTGGTGTTTAATAGCAAACAGAAAATGCACAACCGGTCCAAGCTTCACAGACCGCAGACTAGCTGCAGAAACGAAGGAACATGAGGTAATTCAATTAAATCTACAATCTGCAATTCAAATATATTTCAATTAAGAGAAACAAGATAAAAAGACACAAAAGCGTTACCGTAACAGAAATTCGCACAGGGCATTTCTGAATCTTTGAGATCGAACATTGAGAATGAGATGCCTGAAAAATCACTGGTAGAGAATAAGCTATTTAAAAAATGTATATTCAAAATATTCAAATGCATCTATGTGGCATCTTGTACAAAACACTTCTATTTGCAATTTATTTGCCTAGTAAGGGCATCTGCGCAACAACCACATAAACCTGTGTGAAGTGATATTCAATGATTTGCATTCAACATAGTGGATACAATATCAACATTGGCATTTCATAATGGGACTAGATTTAGTATCCTGTCCAGGAGTATTAACCCCTTCAATTCCAAACTCTAGTATACTTGATCTACAACGTACTTGCTTGTGCCTCAATATACCAAGTATGCGCAAAGTGGGCCAATACTGGACCAATGCAAAGGAATTTGTTGTTTTTGGAAAACAAAATTAATTTGCAAATAGTCTCCAGAATGTGCCTTTAACCCCTTCACTGCTGAGCCTTTTCACCTCCGTGTGCTGAGCTAATTTTTATCGGTTTTGCTCATCATGTTTAAACGCGATTTGAAGTAACGTTTTATTATACGACCCGGACAAATTATATATCCTTCTTTTCAGCAAACTCGACAGATTCATAATATATCATTATTATATAGGGCAAGAGGGGTGGGGTCGCGCCTATTCCCCGAAGGGTTGGCTGCAACCACCAAATGCATCCAGCCCAACAACATGTGTAGAGCATACCAAAGAAAAAAATGTCATCTGTGCTTACTCCAATTATACCGTGTGAAACTAAACACAATTAGAGGTTTGGTTTCTTATTAATGGCCATTATAAGAATAGGCGCGACCCCACCCCTCCTGCACTATGTATGTTTCAATGTACTTCCAGCCAGGTCATCCCTGCAGCAAGACTCCGCTCCGTGTCTTTGTTTTGCTCCCAAAGTGGATTTTGTTTCTGGGGGAGCATAAATAAAGGCCCACCAGTCTACCTCATGTTTGACAAGCAGCATGAGCAGGTTTGGTTCACTATGTAGCAGCCTGTGGTTTCATTTTGGTTAGGACTCGCCCTTATAGAGGTGCCGTGACGTTGGCGGGCAAGCTAGTCTTATAATGGCCATTAATAAGAAACCAAACCTCTAATTGTGTTTAGTTTCACACGGTATAATTGGAGTAAGCGCAGATTACATTTTTTTGTTTGGTATATCATTATTATATATATATGTCATGCCTCAATGTTATAACAAAACAAGCAAAAAAATTGGAATTTACAATCATCTACAGCATGCAAAATAATTTTTTGAAATTGTATCATCCGAGCCTTTGCGGTTATATATTCTATGGGATACCTTGTTAAAAAAAAGTAGGAATGGGAACCCGTTCCTTTTTTTCTGAGAAATTACATAATGTTTAGCTAAAACCCCAAAACATAAAAATCTTTAGTGCAGCATCATTTTTTTTTTTATTATTAACTTTATTTTTATTATTTTGTTTTTACTTTTAACATGGTATGGCCTTTCCAATGCTACCAAACATTAACCTCTAGCTGCCATGGATCGGAGATACGAGGGTCCAAAGATCCCCTTCTCTCCATCAAAGGGTTTCCTTAGGGAAACCCCTTGGCAGCTAGGGGTTAATTCTAATACTGATGTCATCGCGCCATGCATGATGATGTCAGTGTTCGGGAGAGGCCCAGGAGGCTCCGGTAGAGGTCCGCAAATCTGCGAGGCACCTTCAAGGGTTAAAGACAGGCATCGTTTGAAAGGGCAGACTCTGCCCTTTCCAGCGGTGCCTGTCTTTGAGTTTAACATCCTCAGAAGGACCCCCACCCTTTGAGGCTCCCTCCCGGCAGTGCTGGGGGGCGTCTGAAACTGACGTCATCACACCTGTTGCAACGAAGTCAGTGTGCCAGGAGGTAGTTTAAAAGCAGCGTCTGAATTCCATGAAGTCAGATCGTCGTGGGACCCCAGAGGAAAGAGGTGAGTATTTGAGGGAGAGCCCGCTTAGTGGAAGATGCGTGGGCAACATCCTCTGCATATAGCAGACTCCCATGATGTTCTCCACACGTCTTCCACAGTGAAGTGGTTAAAGTTTTAGCACCTTAGACATGGTACCCAAGATGCCAAAACAGTTTAAATAGCTTAGATTCCTCTTTTTTTTCCCTCTCAAGAAACAGCATGGATTCCAAGAGATGGCGCCATTTGCCTGTGAAACAATGCATACCTTTGAAAATGTGCTTTTGATATCTGAAGCAGTTTCAATGTATGTATAATATAATTTTTTTTCCATAAATTCACTGGGTCCCAGCAATGGATTTAAGGAAAAGAACTTGGCGGTGAAGGGGTTAAGGCTAGGGTCAAACGAACGCATTATTCGCAGTGACCGTTAAAAAGTGCGTCCGAACGCATTGCACGAAAACGGTCATACGATGCGCATTTTCGTGCGTGATTTTTTACGGATCGTCAATAGAACACTTTTTGCGTCTGGACGTCATGTAGGCTGGACATTAGCAGCGTCTGACGTTTCCTAATCACGCACACTCGCCGCTATGCCGCCGCAGCGCACTCTGTACGTCAGTACTAGCGGTTCTGCGTTCTCGAAAAAATGTGTTCATTTTCCACTTTCGTTGCGTGGCCGGACTTTCGTGCGGCCGTACTTTGTATATTGGCCGTCATTGCGCGTCATTTGCTGCTACTGCGGCCGTGATTAAGCGCGCCTAAAGGCACGTTAAAAATGCGTTAGTCTGACCCCAGCCTAAAGGTGTTAATTTATTTATTTTAGTCGATTTGCTCCTTAGGGACCAGAGCCTTACCTATGTATCATCCTAATTTACTGTAACCCCTATACTACTCTGCAGAATAAGGTGGGGTAATGCAATAATTAATAAAATAATAATATTACATACATTTAATTAATTCAATTACACTTACACTTTTCAAAATTAGTACCCAAATTAAATGACACATTTTTCAATGAAATTTTTTTATTAAACGACTCATTAATGAAATACAATAGCATGTACATATAACATCATGGAAATGACAGTACATAGTAGGTGTTTGGCAACTGAGGAATAATGACACGTTTGATCAAAAAATATACGTGTCTTATATGGCTTTGTTGACTTATATGGCTTTTATTGTGGCAAAACTGTCATTTTGGTGGTGTTTTTGTTTGGCGCAGCACCAATTCATCGTTCTGCGCAGGTGCTGTGGATCTTCTGTACAACAATACGCAAGTTCCGCATGATGCACAGCAAACGCAAAGCATAATAAGTCTGTACATACGTAGGTGCATACAGTACACAAATTGCGTAAAAAAGCTGCAGGGACTTCAGCGTTTTGGAAGCCCTGAGCTGAAGGGGAGGAATAGTACGCACCAAGAGAGAAAAGATGTTTTCACCCAAATCAACAAATAAGGCTAGGGTCAGACGAGCGTGATTTCTACGGACTGTACGTCCGTTTACACGGATGTACGTCATTACGGAAGTGGCCACACAGTCCGTTTATTCATTGACCTAGATTTTGATGGATGTAGGAGAGAAAATAAAATAAAAAGCAAAACCATTTTGTCTGTGAAAAATGCTGGACGTATAAATGCACTCCGTCTGACCACGTTCCATCACTCACACACAAAGCTATGCGGACGTTGCAGACGCAGCGCACTTAGTGCGGCCGTTCTAGGAGTTGTACGTTCTTGCCTGCCTTGCGTCCGTGGGCCGCGGCTGTTGTGCGTCCGCAGTTCAGTGCGGACGTACTTCGTGTAACGGGCTCTGATGGGCTTTCTGTCATGCTATCACGGATGTACTTTTAGGCGCAATCACGGACTTGAACACTACGCTCGTCTGACCCCAGTCTAATTGGGCAGGTGCTGTCTGCATCATCTGCCCAATTATTTAAGGTAAGGGGGGTATTTTTCATATAGTGTCCCTATACTATATTTTAGGACACTATATATGTTATGAAACTATTTTAAAAGATTGCACACTTGATATGTTACATAGAAAAAGCTAGTTCACAACACCTATATCTGGAGCGCTGGATAAGGTGGTATGAATGCTGCTTTGTAGTGAGTGTGTTGACGGAGTCAAACCCCAAAACACTCCATCTAAAGATACAGTATAAAGAAAGAAACACACATTCCAGTGCGCAAACTGGTACCTGTGTCAGACAATTCTTATACTAGAAGGAGAGATTTCCCTCTTTGTGGCGTTGCTCACTATACTATCAGGGTTATTCAGAGAATCAAAAAGTCACTGCACGTTCGGTGACCATTTCGGCGACCCTGCGGTGTATTCAGCAAGCACAACAGGGCCGTCGAAGTGCAGGGAAAAGCTGCCGCAAACCTGCCAAACACTCCCCGCAAAACCCGACGAATGCACGCCGAAAACCCGTAAAAACATCTTGATTAACCCCGCCGAACATGACGGAAAAACCCGAGCAGGAGCTGATCACAGCCGCCGGAAAAAGCCAACGCCGCAGACGAATGGAGTGAAAAAAAAATCAGAACGCTTGAATGTTTGAAAAGTGAACCGCCGTTTGCAAAGAAACTACTGAGCAAAAATGTCTGAAATTTACATATGAGGTCCAATGAATGATAATAAAAAGGGCTGTTACAGAAAAAAGAACAAACGTTTTAAAAAAAAATAATAATAAAAAAGAATCTGCAAATTGTTTTTGGCAACAAAAATCCCGAAAAATGCTTAAAATATCTCAAAAAATCTATAAATAAAGAGACTCTTTACTGCAGAATATTATAATCTCCTCCTCCCTCAAACCTGCTCTCACACACATCTTCAACCTATCTCTCTCCACTGGCTCCTTTCCATCCGCCTTCAAACATGCGCTAGTTACCCCTTTACTAAAGAAACCATCCCTAGATCCCAACTCTCCATCCAACTACCGCCCTGTATCCCTGCTTCTCTTCACATCAAAGCTCTTAGAAAAACTAGTCTTCAACCGCCTCTCCCTCTTCCTGTCCTACAATTCCCTACTTGACCCCCTGCAATCTGGCTTCCGTCCCCTACACTCAACTGAAACTGCCCTCACCAAAGTCACCAACGACCTCCTAACTGCTAAAAAACACGGCCACTATTCTATTCTCATCCTGCTCGACCTCTCGGCTGCTTTTGACACTGTTGACCACCCCCTCCTTCTACAGACCCTCAACTCTCTGGGTCTCGGTGACACTGCACTCGCTTGGGTCGAATCATATTTATCCAACAGGTCCTTCTGTGTGTCCTTTGCTGGAAACTCCTCCTCCTCATTGCCTCTATCTGTTGGTGTACCTCAAGGCTCTGTCCTTGGTCCTCTGCTCTTTTCCATCTACACCTCCTCCCTGGGCAAAATCATCAACAGCTTTGGCTTCAATTACGACCTCTACGCTGATGACACTCAGATCTACCTCTCTACCCCTGATCTCTCTCCCCCTGTCCTTTCAAAGGTCAGTGACTGTTTATCTGGCATCTCCTCCTGGATGGCCTCCCACCACCTAAAGATCAACATGTCAAAGACTGAACTCCTACTTATTCCTCCCTCCAATGCCTCCCCACCTCCTGACTTCTCTATCACGGTGGAGGGTATCACCATCTCCCCATCAAACCAAGTTCGCTGTCTTGGAGTTACACTTGACTCTGCTCTTTCCTTCATCCCCCACATCAAGTCTCTTTCCTCCTCCTGCCGATACCAACTGCGTAATATTTCCAGAATTCGGCCATTTCTTACCGCTGTCACCACAAAACAACTCATACACGCCCTGGTAATCTCCCGACTCGACTATTGCAATAATCTCTTATCTGGCCTCCCTCTGTCCCGCCTCTCCCCTCTACAATCCATCCTGAACGCCTCCGCCAGGCTAATTCACCTCACCCGCCGCTCTGTCTCTGCCGCTCCCCTCTGTGAGTCCCTTCACTGGCTCCCCATCCACTGCAGAATTAAGTTCAAAATCCTTATCCTTACCTACAAAACCCTCACTAACTCAGCTCCCCACTAGCTGTCCTCACTAATCACCAAATACACCCCGGCCCGCTCCCTAAGGTCAAACAGTGACCTGCAACTAGCTTCTCCCCGCATCACCTCTTCCCATGATAGACTGCAGGATTTCTCACGCGCAGCCCCCACTCTCTGGAACGCTCTCCCTCGTACTGTCAGACTTTCCCCCTAACTTCTCTTCCTTCAAACGCTCCCTTAAAACGTTCCTATTTAGGGAAGCCTACCACCCAACTCACTGACGCAACCATCAATCACTCTCACCTTACAGTCCTCTCCTCCTGTTTCCAACCCCAACCCTCCCAGATTGTGAGTTCCTACGGGAATAGGGCCCTCATCTCCTCCTGTACTGTTTGTCAAATGTTGTTCAATGTATTGTAACCCTGTCTATACTGTGCTTATTGTACAGCGCTGCGGAATATGCTGGCGCTTTATAAATAAAGAATAATAATAATAAAATAATATTAGATATTGAATTAAAATGGTAATATTTTTAACATTGAAGCCTATGAGATTTGCCTGAATAAACCTGTTGAATGAAGCCACCGAATGGCAGGGCAATTTGGCAACTTTTCACTGCTGGGTTTCATTCTCTGAATAGACAAAGCTATAGGGATTTCACTGCCCTCGAACAGGCACCGAACAGGCACTGTATGTGCAGGCAATTCGCCAACATTTGGCGAACTGCCTGCTCTCTGGATAGCCGAATGGCCAAGAAAGGTAACCGAATGCTGATTTTCAGCGTTCGGTTATCTTTCGGCAGCCATTCGGATCTCTTTGAATAACCCCTTATATGTCTAAACATACATACTCCAGTGCAATGCTATTAACAGTAGTTGCATAGACAGTTTGGACAATGTAGGACAATCCAGGTAAAGTATCCATGTAATTGGGCAGACTAGATGGGCCGAAAGGTCCTTATCTGCCGACATTTTCTATGTTTCTAATGTATCACAGTCCTGGCACATTGCAGTATGGTGGTGTTTTATGCTTAATGCTATACTGCCACCTAGTGTCCATATTCGTAATTGTCCTTCAGTATGAATTCTCGTGCATATTAGTAATGCTGGTAATTCGTTTAATTCAATGGGCTACTTTACAATCCTCCCGTTAAAACGGGGACGCTAGGGAGAAAAAACTGCGCCCGCAGTTTTCTCCCTACTGCCCCCGTTTTAACGGGAGATTACAATGCAGGCGCTTAAAAAGCTGCCTGCATTGTTAGCGGGTGCTACGCCCCGGGAGGCACGCAGCAGCGCTAAGCGTCGCCGCAAGCATCCACTCGACTCCCCCTGCGGTCACATGACCTGTTGGATCTCGCCTCGCGAGATCCGGCAGGTCAGCAAAGTGATCTGCAGGGAGAGACTGGGGGGATTTTTCCCCCAGCCTCTCCCTCCGTTCCCGGCGACAGAGGAGGCAGACGGAGCCGCAGTCCTTGCCGCGGGACAGGAGGTGAGTATCTGGCAATTAATACGTTTTTTGGGCTGGTGCTAACGGATTCTGCACCAGCGGAATCCGTTAGCACCAAGTCCAGGCTGTGGTTAACTTTTTGCTAACCACAGCCG
This sequence comes from Leptobrachium leishanense, assembly GCA_009667805.1. Lineage (NCBI taxonomy): Eukaryota > Metazoa > Chordata > Amphibia > Anura > Megophryidae > Leptobrachium > Leptobrachium leishanense. The sequence continues at coordinate 75,393,323 of CM019063.1, forward strand.
GAAATTAATCAGCTTTAGGCCTTTGTAATCCTAACGCTGATTAACACTTTGCGGTCCCCATGTTAAGTATAGGGAGCACAAAGTACAGTAACCTCGCGCTGAAAAGCGTAAGGTACCAAACAGTAATGGTTTACTTAACCCGTTAGCATTTGGATTGTAATGTGCGGTAGCCACCGGGGCTAACCTTAATGCTCACGCAGGTGAGCGTTAACATTAGCACCAGGATTGTAATGTGGCCCAATTTGTTCATAGCACCTCCACAGATTCCAGTGTCCAATATCTTTCTTGTACCTTGAAGAAAGAGAGTGGAATTAGAGTTGTGCTATATATCAATGATGTATTGTGGTCTAATAATTAGAGCACACTTACGCAGCTTGCAGTCTAAGACCATATCTGCGTAAGTGTGCTCTAATTATTAGACCACAATACATCATTGATATATGGCACACCCCTAATTCCACTCTCTTTCTTGGAGGTACAAGAAAGATCGAGGACACTGGAATCTGTGGAGGTGCTATGAACACATTCAGGGTTATTCAAAGGGAATCAAAAAGTCACATTCGGTGACCTTTCATTCTCTTCAATTCGGTTCGATTTGGCGATCCCATTTCGGTGACCCTGCGGTGTATTCAGCAAACACCACAGGGTCCCCGAATTGCAGGGAAAGGTCGCTGCAAACCTGCCGATAACTTACTGCAAAACAAGAGCGAACGCACACCGGAACCCGCAAAAACATCTGGATTAACCCGCCGAAAATGCTGGAAGAACCCAAGCAGGAGCCAATCACACACAGCACAGCCGCCGGAAAAATCCGACACCACAGACGAATGCCGTGAATAGACTACAAAACCAGTTTGCTTGAATGCTTGAAAAGTGAAATCCTGTTTGCAAAGTAACTACTGAGCGAAAATGTCTGAAATTTACATATGAGGTCCAGCAGGGGCGGATCCAGGGGGGGGGGCAACGGGGCAATTGCCCCCCCCCCCCGAGAAAATCTGTGTTTACTGTGTGTGAGGACTCAGCTGTGGACTGGTGCCTGCAGTCAGTGCTGTAGGGCGGCATTTTCCAGGGGGCGGCGACACCGCTGCTCAGTGGGACCCGCAGCTCAATGTATCCCGCCGGCTTCTGAAAAGCGGGATTAAGGTGCTGCCGGTGCGTGTGTGGGCGGGCCCTCCGGCTGCGGCCAGCAGCTGTGATGAATGCCTCTCCTCCCCCCGCCGAGACCCAGCCCTGCTCTTCCTGTAACTGCACCCGGCGGATCCTCCTCTCCCATGTCCCAGGCGGCGGGATAAACCGGTAAGAGCTGCCCGGGCCCTGCATGCCTCGGTGCATCCTGCTGGCCAAGGGACACGCTCCTCCATCCCGGGCGCTGCGTGCTACCACATTTGCGCGGGGGAAGGAATAACAAGGAGAGCGAAAATATCTTCTACTGGCACAGCATCCCCGCCAGGGTGTGTGTATCGTTTGGAAAGTTCTATACACCTGAGCGCTAGGTGCTCGTGTGTATAGAATTTTGCGAGCGTTACACACACCCTGTTGGGGATGCTGTGCCAGTATAAGGTATTTTCTCCCTCCTTGTTATTATCTTATACTGGCACAACATCCCCACCAGGGTGTGTGTAACACTCGCAAAGTTCTATACACGCTAGCACCTAGCACTGTGCACTCGGGTGTATAGAACTTTGCGAGTGTTACACACACCCTGGCGGGGATGCTGTGCAGGTCAGACCCCAGCCCTCTGCCTCTGGAGTAAAGGGGACAGTGCAGAGTGAGAGGCTGGTGTGCATGCAGGGGCCCAGCATTACCCCATACGCGAGCACATCAACACCAGGTCCCCTCCACAGCTCACTGAGGCAGCTTCCCGGTGAGTACATAATTCAGCAGAGGCCTGTTCAATACCTCAGCCGCTGCAAGTGCTAAGTTAGCAACTTGCCATTGAACGCAGTTCAACCGCTCAGCGCTCAGCAGTGCTAACCTAGCACTTGCAGCGACCCGAGGAGATGCTGAGTGTGACGTTTTAAAGATGGCCGCCGCATGAAGCAAGTAACAATGCCCTACAGCAAGATGGCCGCCGCCTCGAAGCAAGTAATAATTCCGTACAGCAATGTTAATTTTGAGGTTTTTGTTCACCAAAGCACAAAATATTTACTTTTTATTTCCCCCTGCACATAGACCTATATTACAGTTCAATTTATATATTGTTTCAGAAGTAAACATAACGTTTATTCATTAAAAACTATCATTTGTGGTGTGTGCAAACAAAACGGAATTGTGCTGTCTGCTTCTCTTTATTATTTTTTGTCCGAGTGATCCGAAAAACAATCTGAATTTTTCATTAAGAAATCGTCGGCCATTTTGGATTCAAAATTCGCATCCAAAGGGTTCAACGACACTGCTGCAGCAAACTGAATTGCTGCGCTGCAGCAATTCAGCAGCTGCTGAGGTATTGAACAGGCCTCTGGGGTTGGGATCTCTCTCTCTCATCCTCTCTCTCATCCTCTCTCTCATCCTGTCTCTACCAAGATGTAGACAGGGTGAGGGGAGAGAACCAGTACCGGGAGAACAGGAGGAATCCCCCCCCAGTGAAAAGTGTGCCTTGCAGCACAAGCTGCACAGTGGGGGAGAGGGAGGGGGGATCTGAAGCTGTGTGTAACTTTGCTGATCTGTATGAGGTGGCCCTGTGTGAATGCAGAGCTGCCTCATACAGAAACTGACATGCACATTTAGCTGATTCATGGAGAGGAATATGCCCTATATACCTATAGGCAAAGCACATATCTGTATATAAGGCTGCTCTCACTCTCTGTAAGGTATTCTCTGTATAGGGCATGTAGTCCTGTGTTTGATTTGGCTCTGAGGACTGCAGCTGTTATGCCTCTAGGGGGAGCCAGAGGACAATGTATGGGAACATACTTTATTGGACTCACTCATGGACCACACCTCCCAGAATGCCCTTACAGGAAAAAGGAAGGACCCAAGCTAAAAGAAACAGGAAGTAAAAAGCATGCATGCAGCGTGGGCAGAACAAAGTGAGCAAAGAGAGTGAGCAGTCGGATAAGAGAGATTTTCCAGGATCTGTGCAAGTTGGAGCACAGAGAATCAGCAGCATCCAGTGCTGGAGAGTGTACCTTGGTCTGCTGTATATTGTGCTGGACTGTTCAGGAGGCAAGTGTGTTTGAAGAGGGGCCCTGTGTTAAGGAGGCCGCAGGCAGAGGGATTTGCTGGCGGCATTCGACTTCAGGCAGAGGAGATTCTGCATACTGCGTGGGGAAGAATTGATCCAGAGGCTGCAGATTGCTACAACGTTCAAGAGGCCTTCCTGGGACTGTGAGCAACTGAAGTTGTGCGGTAACGAGCATCTTTTCTCTCTGTCTCGCTGACAGCATTCTATCCATCTTTACACTAACTAAGAATCACACAGCTGCTGAGCGGATTTTACCCACAGCCTTTCCTGTACTGGCAGCTACGTTATGCTAAAAGGGCCCCATCTCTTATGTGCACCAACTGGTACCCATCATCGCTGTCATTAGGACGAAGATCAGGGTGGTTCCAGGTTGTTTGGGAGGGTCCTGGGCTGGGAGGTTAGAGAGCAGTTGGTGTGTCTAGTTAGCTACTGTATTACCTGAAATCTTTTTATGCTGCCACTTGCATTTCAATACAAGTTTATATTGTTTATTGTACCACTGTGTAGTTGTTATTATTAGGTTCCTGCCTGGGCAAACAGTCCATGCCATGGATGCCCAGACAGGTGGAGGCACTGCCAACACTATGTATCCTTATTCCCAAAATGCGGAAACTCAGGACCAACAGGTAAAGCAAGAAGGTGTAACCCAGCTGGAGGGTGCCAGCGGGGGCGGCCCCCAGCGGCAAAAGAGCGTTACAGGCATATAAATAAATACAAAGCCTGTGCCTTATACAGAGAGCAAGGGCTGCCTTATATAAAGCTACAGTTGTGTTCAAAATTATTCAACCCCCACTGAAATTGAGTGTTTTGGCCAGTTTGACATTGATTTTGATCATTCAGTCATCTTGCTTACAATTAAATCAAAGAGGCACGTGTAGGTCAGACAAATATAACATAACATTTATAATGAAATAACCACAAATGTCTTTTCTGTGCTCACATCATTATCAGTTTTATTCAACCCCCAAGTGACATTCAATCTTAGTACTTAGTACAACATCCTTTTACAGTTATAACAGCTTTTAAACGTGAAGCATAGCTTGACACAGGTGTCTTGCAGCGATCTACGGGTATCTTCGCCCATTCGTCATGGGCTAAAGCCTCCAGTTCAGTCACATTCTTAGGCTTGCGCACTGCAACTGCTTTCTTTAAGTCCCACCAGAGGTTCTCAATCGGATTTAAGTCAGGTGACTGCGATGGCCACTCTAAAATGTTCCAGCCTTTAATCTGCAACCATGCTCTAGTGGACTTGGAGGTATGCTTGGGATCATTGTCCTGTTGAAAGGTCCAATGTCTCCCAAGCCTCAGGTTTGTGACGGACTGCATCACATTGTCATCCAATATCTCCTGGTACTGAAGAGAATTCATGGTACCTTGCACACGCTGAAGCTTCCCTGTACCTGCAGAAGCAAAACAGCCCCAAAGCATGATTGACCCCCCGCCATGCTTCACAGTAGGCAAGGTGTTCTTTTCTTCATAGGCCTTCTTCTTCCTCCTCCAAACATAGCGTTGATCCATGGGCCCAAACAGTTCTAATTTTGTTTCATCAGTCCACAGAACACTATCCCAAAACTTCTGTGGTTTGTCCACATGACTTTTGGCATACTGCAGTCGACTCTTCTTATTCTTTGGAGACAGCAAGGGAGTGCGCCTGGGAGCTCTGGCATGGAGGCCTTCATTACGCAGTGTGCGCCGTATTGTCTGAGCTGAAACTTCAGTACCCACATCTGACAAATCTTTTCTCAGTTCCTCAGCAGTCACACGGGACTGTTCTCCACTCTACGCTTCAGGTAGCACACAGCAGTCGAAGTCAGCATCTTCTTTCTGCCACGACCAGGTAGCGTTTCAACAGTGCCCTTTGCCTTGAATTTGCGAATGATGCTTCCTATGGTCTCTCTTGGTATGTTTAACATCTTTGCAATCTTCTTATAGCCATTGCCCTTCCTGTGAAGAGTAATCACCTCTTCTCTTGTCTTCCTGGACCATTCTCTTGACTTCACCATGTTTGTAACCACACCAGTAAATGTCTAGAAGGAGCTGAGTATCACAGTCATTTTAAAGCTGCCAAATTGGTGCTTATTATGCTTTATTGCTGCTCCGTGACATCCACAGGTGTTTTCAATACCTGATTGAAAACACTTGAATGAACCTCTGTTCTTCAGAGTGGTAGTCTTTAAGGGGTTGAATAATTGTGTAAATGAAGAATTCACAAAAGAAACATTTACTACTGTATTACAAAACCAATTGATGTCATTTTAGTTGCATATGGTTCTTTAAAAAGTCCTTGTAGGATTTCTTTCTGAATACAATTACAAATGTACACTAAATTCCCTAAAACCCTTTACAGCATTGGGGGTTGAATAATTTTGAACACTACTGTATATGCACTGTATTTTGATGTATAACTTAGAGAGAGTGTGAGCGGTCTTTATATACAGATATGTGCTTTGCATTTCATTCTATATGCTTTACACATTGAGAGAGAGCTGCCTTAAATCAGCACATATCTGTATATAAGTCCTATACAGAGAGCAAGTGCTGCCTTATATAAAGCCATATGCATTGTATACCTTACAAAGAGTGTGCTCTTTGTAAGGTATACAATGCATATGGCTTTATATAAGGCAGCACTTGCTCTCTGTATAGGACACGTAAATAAATACAAAAGCCAATCTCTGTATAACACATATCTTTGTATTTACAGCATTGGCACCATTGTGTGTGTGTGTGTGTGTGTGTCATACCATACTGTATCTCAGAGCTCCGCAAGAGTAAAACTCACAGTAATATTATTTATTTATTTATAAAGGATTTTACCAGGAAGATACATTGAGATTTCTTTCGTTTTCAAGTATGTCCTGTGTTCAAGAACATTGAAGTGTTACAGTTACAGAAATACAAAGTAATACAATGCAAGATATTAAAAAAAAATAAAAAGCTCTTAATCAAAACTGGTAGAATGCCCCCCCCCCCGAAACCTGTGTCTGGATCCGCCCCTGAGGTCCAGGGAATGATAAGAAAAAGGGCTGTTACAGAAAAAATAAGTAAAGTTAAAAAAAAAACGATTTTGGTTTTTTTTTTTTTTAAAAAAAAAGAAAAATGTTTAAAATATCCTAAAAAAATCTATAAATAAAGAGACTCTTTACTGCAGAATTTTATAATGAACGGTTTATTAGATATTGAATTAAAACCGGAATATTTTTAACATTGAAGCCTATGGGATTCACCTGAATAAACCTGCCGAATTAAACCACCGAATGACAGGGCATTTAGGGAACCTTTCACTGCTGAGTTTTGTTCTCTGAATAGCCGAAGCAGTGCTTTTTTATGGGGATTTCACTGCCCTCGAACAGGCACCGTATGTGCAGGCAATTTGCCAAGATTTGGCGAATTGCCTGCTCTCTGGATAGCAGCCATTCGGCTTTTCGGCAGCCATTTGGATCTCTTTGAATAACCCTGATTTGAATTTAAGGAATTCCCAGCATTACTAATATGCACGAGAATTCATACTGAAGGACAATTGCGAATATGGACACTAGGTGGCAGTATTGCACTAAGCATAAAACACCACCATACTGCAATGTGCCAGGAATGTCCATTGTCCAAACTGCCTATACAACTACTGTTAATAACATTGCACTGGAGTATGTATGTATAGACATATAGGGCCCTATTACAATCTTCACGCAAACGTTTGCACCGGCGCAAAAACGCATTAACGCGAGGGATAAAACCCTTTGCGGTGAACATCGTATTACAATGTCAGCCCAACAAACGCGCGTATTCGTCAGGTTCGTGAACCTGCACGATCCCTTTGCGATCTTACTGTACTGCACGCGTCCTATACTTAACATTGTGAGCGCAAAAACGAATGAGTGCTGGTAAGCGGATGGTATTACAATCTATGTGCAGGATTTAACGCATAGCGTTTTTGCGCATAATTTTAGCAACTCCTAAAAGCTGGTGTTAATGGCAAATCTGAACGACCTGGCCAAACCCAAATACACCAGCCCAAAAAAAAAATAAATGCAGCAAAGTATAGTTGCACATTCTACTCATACCAAACCAATAAAATGGAGAAGTTGTGTGTGCTTGTATTATTGCTGCAGCATATATGCTCATATTGACTTTGGCAGGCGCAAAACCTAACGTGAGCTAATTGTGGTTCTTAATTCTGATTGGCTGAATCGCGTGAAAAAAACAGTCCACACACTGATTTCTGCGCGCAATGTTACTGCACGAGCATTTGTGCGCGTCCATTTAGGCGTGTTAATGATCGACGGATGAAAAAATTTACGCACGTTAAAGTTTAACGCTTGGCGAACAAATTCACGCGTTTTGCGAGCGTTTTAAAACGAAGATTGTAATATGGCCCATAGTATTGTGAGCAACGCCAGATAGAGGGAAATCTCTCCTTCTAGTTTCAGAATTGTCTGAAAGGTACCAGTTTGCGCACTGGAATATGTTTATCTTTCTTTATATTGTTATGTTACGTGATGCAGAATTTAACTCAAGCTGGATGCTTCTGAAAAACCTTTAATAAGTATAGAAATTTGATATAAAACAAAGCTGTAACAAGAGTACCGGCTGGGTGGAGTAGAGGTAACATCACTGCTCTATGGCTGTGGAGATACAGGTTCAAATCCAGGCAAGAGCACCTCTCCAGTAAGTGTCCTTGGGCAAGACACCCAATTTCTACATACTCACCATCCAGGGCATACTTGAAAACAAAAGAAACCGCAATGTATCCTTCCTGGTAAAATACTTTCTCAAAAAAAAAAATAATAATAGTGATTAACTCTTTCCGTCCCTTGATGTTCTGAGTCCAAAATGAAAAATGTGACAACTGCCAGATGATTACAGACTCTCTTCACAAATGTGTTGCCTTAAAATGCTCTATTTTTGTCTAGTTTGGAAGCTTTTTTACAGCGGAGTAAAATGTACAAATATCTCCGACAATCAGGTGACACATAGTAATAGATCAGAGGATCAAGACAACAACTAATGCTGCTAACACAGACACACAACATGTAGGCAAAATACAGAGACTCACTGACTCCAGGGGTGAAATTCAGAATGTGTGTAAGGAGGATTACGTTGGTTGGCCCAAAACAAAATAAAAATATGCAAAACACAACAAGCGACAGAAACACAGCTCGACTTCTTTTAAGTGTATCTCTATTGTTTGATGAAACAAGGTTGCGGATAATTCTGAAATAAGAGGCGGTAGTTATAAGTAAGGGAATAAAATAGTAAAGTAAACAAATGGTAGAAAAATAGTAAACGTAAAATATTTGATTCTCTTTTATCTCTAACACATCATGGCATGTTGTTATTTCCAACTCTTTTATATCTGCGGTTTGGTCATATATGACTAGTGGTACGATGCTCGCTATGGATATCATCCAGATGAGGCTGCAGACCAGATAGGACCGACCCAAGGTGCGCCAGGTAAGAGAATGTATTGGATATACAATTGCAAGGAATCTGTCCACGCTGATACTCGTCATAAGCAGGATGGAACAATACATGTTGCAATAAAAGGCAGCAGTGACAAACCTGCACATTCCAGAGCCGAAGGGCCAGTTGTTTCCTAAGAAGTGATATGTTATTTTAAAAGGTAACACACTAATGAATAATACATCAGCAACTGCCAGGTTCAGCATATACACTACAGCGGGTTTTCTGATCTTCATCTTGAATATAACAATGAGGATTGAAAGTACGTTCAAAGGTATTGCTATAATAAACACAACTGTATACACAGATGGAATAAACTTTGTCAACCACACACTGGAGAGGAATGTGAAGGTGACGTTTGAAATTAGAAAGCTTCCTACAAGTATACGGGGTATATCTCCAGACTGACCACCTGAAAAGAATAGAAAAGTAGATACATGAACTCGGTTATAAGGTTTAAAATGAAAGCAAAAGGCTTTTAAACTACTGCATATATTTCTATGTGCTTTCTTTTTAACCTGTTCACTGCAGAGCCAATTCACCCCTGTGTGTTGAAATCAGTTTCAGCATTTTGTGCTCATCATGTGTAAAATTGTTAAGTCATGAAGTGAAGTCATGTTTTACACAGCCTTTATTTATCCTTTCTTTCAGCGGACTCTGCAGATTCAATATATATCACTATTATGTGTATACGTCATGTTCTGTCAGATTGCTATAACAAAAAATGTAGATTTCCTTTCAAATTTCAATCATTTACAGCATGTAAAATTACTTTTTTTTCCACATTTTATCATCCGAACCTTTGTGGTTATATATTCTATAGGCTACTCTTGCTAAATAAAGTTAGAAACTAGAATCCGTTACGACATTTCTCTGAGAAAATACACAGGGTTATTCAGAGACAGGTGAAAACCAGGAGAATTGGCAGGAGAACGAACAATGTAGACCAAATTGCCGATTTGGAAAGTGAGATAAATGGGAGAATTTTGGTGGTTTGGATATTTTGACCTAGAATTTTCCATTTTCCCAGTCATTCTCCTGGTCTTCATCTCTCTCTGAATAACCCTGACAGAATTTTAACCAAAACTGAAATAAACAAAAATTTTCATCTGTAATTTGTAGGATTGCGTTTTTATGAATAATATGACTATCAGGGTTATTCAAAGAGTATCGAAACGCCAACGCACGTTCGGTGACTTTTCGTTCTCCTCAATTCGGTGATCCCATTCCGGCGACCCTGCGGTGTATTCAGCAAGCACCACAGGGTCGCCGAATTGCAGGGAAAAGCAGCCGCAAACCTGCCGAACACTCACCGCAAAACTAAGGCGAATGCACGCCGAAACCCGCACAAACATCTGGATTAACCCCGCTGAACGCGCCGGAGAAACCCGAACAGTAGCCGATCACAGCGCAGAGCAGCCGCCGGAAAAACCCAACACGCAGACGAATGGAGTAAAAAAAAACCAGTACGCTTGAATGTTTGAAAAGTGAAACGCTGTTTGCAAAGAGACTACAGAACGAAAATGTCTGAAATTTACATATAAGATCCAATGAATGATAATAAAAAGGTTGTTACAGAAAAAAGAAACGTTTTAAAAAATAATTAGAAAAAAAAAAAAATCGGCAAAAAGTTTTTGGCAAGCAAATCCTGAAAAATGTTTAAAATATCCCGAAAAATCTGTAATTAAAGAGACTTTTTACTGCAGAATATTATAATCAACGGTTTATTAGATATTGCATTAAAAGGGGAATATTTTTTAACATTGAAGCCTATGGGATTCTCCTGAATAAATCTGCTGCACGAAGCCACCGAATGGCAGGGCAATTCGGCAACATTTTACTGCTGGTTTTTGTTCTTGGAATAGACAAAGCATTGCTTCTCTATGGGGATTTCACTGCCCTCGAACAGGCACCGAACAGGCACCTTATGTGCAGGCAATTCGCCAACATTTGCCAAAGTTTATTGTCCACTACTCAGGTGATTTCCTATGCGTAGGCAGAGGGGGTACGGGGGAGTGTCTTTATGCTCTCTGTTCTTTTCAGTGGATGTCGAGGTTGTTCAGTGTTCGGTTGGCGGCGGACAAGACTAAGGGTCTGGACACAATCATGATATCCCTCAGAATTGAAATATATTCTGTGGCAGGGGAAAGCAGACTCTCAGCTTCAAAAATCGTGGCAGCATTGCGGGCGGTGGAAGAAGCGATGGAAACTGAGGTTGCATGAGTTCCAGTCCCTTATTCGCTTACAGGGTGTTCCCGGTGTGAAAGGTGTTCTTAAAGAAGAGACAGAGGCAAAAGATTACTAGGTCGACATCAGGGGTTCGCGATGCTCACCATTTTATCTGCCTTTTCATGGCATGTGAAGGAGAATTTGATAGAGTTGAAATCCTTTATGTCGGGTTTTAAGGGCACAGCCTTCTTCCTGTCAGTTGAAATATTGGCAGAGGAGTTGGAACAGTTTACGGACATGTCGAGAGGGGTTGGTTTCGGTGTGTATTATGAGAGGAATTGGTGTGCAGCAAGGTGGCCGAGGTAATCTCCTTTAGTCCATCATCTGGCCTCTGGATCTCTTCATGCTTGTAGTAGCCCTAGAGTCTTGAGAGATCTGTCTTGGGGGACGGAGGATTTTGTCTTGCCCCTTGCCTCTGTCATTTCATTGCCCATTCTCGCATCTGTCTTTCCTGTGCCCATCCTCGCCTCTGTGTCTCCTGTGTCTTCTCTCCATATATCTGTGTCTTTGCCCTATGTTTCCTTGTGCTCTGTGTGTCCAGTTTTGCCCCGGACTCCCCTTTGTCCCAGTCTTGCCTCAGTCTCCCATGGCCCTTTTGTCTTCTATAATCTGTATATTTCTGTGTTCCTCTATTTTCTTTGTAAACACCTCTATCCTTCCTTCTTCCCATTACTTCTGCCATACCTCTTGTTTTACTGCTCTGCTATATTATTTACTTCAATAAACCCTTATTCTTACTCCGATACCTTCCTCCTCCTTGTATCACTGTGATTTGGAATCAAACCCCCGTACACCGTGACACCTCCATAACACTAGCTATTCAGAGTTATTCAGAGAGAGGTGAAAACCAGGAGAATGGCTGGAAAAGTGAAAATTTTAGGTCAAACTAGCCGATTTGGAAAGTGAGATAAATGGGAGAATTTTTCTGGTTTGGCTATTTTGACCTAGAATTTTCACTTCTCCAGTCACTCTCCTGGTTTTCACCTCTCTCTGAATAACCCTGTCAATCTGGAACTAATTAGACGCACAATTTTCATAATTCTGGTTCTATATGCCAACACAATGGTTTTGAAATGAAAGAACCAAGATGCATTTGAAGTGCAGACTTTCCTCTTCTTTCAAGCGGTCTAACAACAGATATACTGCACTGGACATGTAGTCCGTATATCAGACCAACAACTACAAAGGAGAATCTTTTAGGGAAGCTGCAGCACAGTCAGTAATCCCAGGGGGCCAAAAGAAGCAATTTAAAGACACTTTTAAAGTCGCCCTCAAAGCACTTGACATTCATTTTGATGTCTGAGAACAGAGTGTGATAAATCAAAAATGGTCTTCCTTTGTGTTAAAAGGTGCTGACTCATATGAGGCCAAAACGACTGCTGCAGCAGAAAAAGAGAGGCAAATCAGGAAAGCTTATACCAGTAAAACCGTTGGAGATGTCCGCCTTGCCTGCTGTCCTATCTGTCACTGGACTTTCGTCCTCATTGGTTGATTGAATCTACCATAATATGTCCTGGATGACAAAGCGTGCCTCATTGAATTGACAGAATGGACAATGCCACTTTTTGTCTCAGTGTCTCTTTCTCTGTGTTTCTTCCTCTACCTGTATTTTTCTCTGTATCATTGTCTCTGTGAGTGGAATAGGGGCAGGGCCAAATGGGCATTCTAGAGGGACTAAAAGAGGCTCGTCCATAATTTTTGCCTGGGTCCCTAGCAGGCCTCAGTTTGGCATTTGTTCATATGCTCTTTTATTAAAATTAGGAAGGGGCAGATGTCGGAAACCTGAAGATTGAGGTGCTGTCCTCTAGAACATAACATATTTTCTTTTAGTCAGTGTCTAACCTAACCTGTTATGAAGAAGGCCTCACGGTCTTCAATTTGTTTGCTGCTGACCATTCCAATTTGCTCAAACTATAATAACTTCCCGTTATGGTTGCACTTTGCCTAAGGAGGCAAATAGGATCTCCACCTAATTTGCAACAATGTAAGCAAGCACTAGTCCTGTCCATAATACTTATTAAGGGGCATTGATTGATTGGTGGTGTCCAGTGGCGTAGCGTGGGGGGGGCCTCGGTGGCGGTCGCCCCAAGCGCAATTTTCTTAGGGGCGCAAAATTTCAAAAGAAGTTTGAACCACTAATATTTTCCAGCAGGGATCAGCATGGTGTCCACTCACGGACACTGGCGTCCGTGAGAGGCCCTTGCACAGGTAGCCGCCAGATGACGGGAGCCGGTGGTGACTTAGCACTCAGCGTCCAGAAGGGAGGACCAGGACAGAAAATTCTGGTTCTGTCCTGACTCCTCCTTAACACTGACATTAGTCACGTGAAGCAGCGCAGCATTACTTGATGGAAAACCCTGTACCACGTTTGTCAGCCTCCCTTGAAGCCTTGTGCAAGCCCCCCGCCACTGGCAGCCCTGCAGCCGCTGAACAGGAAGGAGGGAGGGAGGCAAGTGCCGTGCAACACATTTAAAATCTGGTCCCCACTAAGTCCGCTGGACAGCTCCCCCCAGGCCACCAGCAACTACATGCAGGTAGGCAACACTGTATGACACCAGAGCAGTGTGACCAACACACAGTGAGGGGGTACTGGGGGTACATGGAGAGGGTGGCTGGAGGTTCTGGGAGAGAATGAGTGGAGATACTGGGAGAGAGTGTCTGGGGTACTGGGAGAGAGAGAGTGACTGAGGGTACTTGGAGAGAGAAAGTGACTGGGTTACTGGGATTGGGTGACTGGGGGGTACTTGGAGGGAGAGAGTGACTGGGGTACTTGGAGGGAGAGAGTGACTGGGGGTACTTAGAGAGAGAGAGAAAGTGAATGGGTTACTGGGAGAGAGTGACTGGGTATAGTGCGAGAGTGGATCTATGTTAGGGTATATTGGAACAGGGTGACTGGTAGTAGTGGCGTAGCATGGGGGGCATGTGTGTTTAATTTTTTATTAAATCAGTATTTTGTTAATATACAATACATGTGCTTGTGGGGTAAGGGGGTCAATACTCTACTGGTGGAATGGAATCAGGGTGTGTTACCGTGTCCACAGGTTGGGGGGGCACAATTCTTGCCTTGCTCCGGGTGCCGACAACCCACGCTACTCCACTGGGTATGTCCTCTAGCCACCTATGCTCACCTTGTGCTCAGTACACTGGTGTTGGCTACAATATACAGCCTAGCCCCCTGTTCTTACCTCCATCTGGAACTTGGTTACCTTTCCTATTTAGTCTGGTCTGACCCCTTCCTCTGGGCCATATCATTGACTCAGTTTCCCTCTGACACTTACCATTGTCAGCTTTATCAAAGAAATGCACGAGCACTCCACCTCTTCACAAGCAGGTCAACTTTATTGAAGCATCACCAGAGACATCGCTTCAACACTGACTCTCTACAAAGACTTGATAAAGTACAGTCTAAACATTGTCACTACTGATGCCCCAGGAAAGTTGCCTAGCTTTTGAGGAGGTGGAGTGCCCATCCATTTCTATGCTTCAAGTGCTACACGGATGCTCCTGGGTATGTGGTGGCACCCATTAAAAGTTGGTTTTTTTTAATGAAATTTTTATTGAGTTTTAGAACATACAATACAAATAAAGGAAGCCACAAGAGTAATACAGAATTCGATAATCCTATGCAAGAATCACTTGTAAAGACGTTGTGGAAGAAAGATGAGCCAATAGGAAAGTCGTAGCAATTAAAACTCAACGTCAGTGAAAAGTACTGAACATTATATAGTCGACATTTCAAAATAAACCATAGCCGTTCCAAAAGTAGTGTCGAACTTGTAGTGCAGGATGAGAACCATAGTGAATGATAATAATGCACGGCTAGAAGAGTTCTCAATGATCGCATCGTAAAGTGAAAAAGTAGATGTATGAAGAGGAACAAGGAAGTAAGGAAAGTAGTTGAGAAGGAAAGAGTACAGAGACCAATAAGGGAAAGAGATTTAGAGAGAATAAGAAGTGAAAGGTAGATGTGGGATGGGAAGAGCGGTTAAGGTAGGGTGAAACACAAGGGAAGGGGACCAATATAAGGTGTAAATATGCGGAGCGTAATTTCAGGGGGTTGCAGATGGTAACTAGTCCTGTTTGGCACTGCCACCCTCCTCCAAGGGGCCACAACCATCTGCAATCGCCAAACCCGTGTCCGCCTCTCCTATGGACCTCCTAAAGTTCGCCGGGGAGCAAATTGCAGCCCAGTGAAACCATACCTTAGTGAAGTGTTGCGCTGCCGCAGCTGGTGCAAGCGCAAGGTCCTCATTTGAGCGCAGAATTTCCATTTTATCAACCAGCATTTTTAATGAAGGTCTGGAGGTGGACCTCCAGCAGAGGGGGATTAGTGATCGGGCTGCTAGGAGAATACGTAGCAGTATGGAGTTCTTCATTGCTTTGACCAAGAATGGGAGTTGAAGTAAAATAAAATGTGTGGTGTAAAGTCTAGGTCTTCTTCAGTTGTGTGGCGGATCAAGTCGTGTACCTCCCTCCAAAATGGTTCGAGAACAGTACATTCCCACCAAATACCGGCTGGGTGGAGTAGAGGTAATGTCACTGCTCTGTAAGGAGAGAGCCTGTGGAGTCATGGGTTCGATCCCAGCGAGCAACCTCTCCAGTAAGTGTCCTTGGCAAGACACCTAACGGTACATATTCGCCACCCAGGACATACTTGAAAACAAGAGAAATCTTAATGTATCCTTCCTGGTAAAATCCTTTCTCAAAAAAAAAAAAATGTGGAGGCATGTGCCGACATGTGCATTGCACCTCCAGCACGATGGCGAGTGTGTTGCATCAAAAGTGGCCATCAGTGCCGGTGTACGGTACCAGAAGACCAGTATCTTATAAGATGATTCTTGTAATTTGGCCATCGGCGAACCAGAGTGTGCTAGGGAGAGCGACTTTGTCCATGCTTCCTCAGGGATAGGGGCACCTAATGTGCGTTCCCAACGTGCCATGTAATCAGGAGAGTCGCTATCTACCCTTCGTAATAGTCCATGAAGCGTGGATACACTGTGAGCCATGTGTAAGGCCTGTTGACATATGGATTCAAAGGGCGTTAGCTGCCTAGTTAAGGATGTGTTACCCGGTAACATTTTAAGAAAGGATTTGATTTGGTGGTAATTAAAGTCAACGGCAAAGGTGGGTTTTGGTTTGGTTTCGGGAGACTGGAGAGGGACGAATGCGCCGTCTCGAAGTACATGGTGTGCTTGAAAATTAGGAGTGTCGGTGAATCGTTCTATTAATGAAGGTAGTATATGTAATGGTAGATCAGGGTTATGTACTAGCGGAAGCAGTGGTGAGGGATAGGTAAATAGAGAGAATTTCATTCTAATTTTATGCCATACGTGAAGCGTGGAACCTACTGGCGAGGTAGTCCGCTGGAGTGGTTTAGCTGCTATCCATGACAACCATGGTAGAGTCCACAGCGGTCGGCCGAACCAGTGTCTCTTCCAAGTCGATCCAACGTTGGTCGGGTGAACTTGCCATCCAATCAACAATCCTAGTTAAATGTGCTGCATAATAATACAGGCAAGTGTCAGGAAGAGCTAGACCACCACATAACTTTGGTTTGCAAAGTGTGGTATATTTAAGGACATCCATGTGGCCATATAAATTTAGTGAAAAGCCGGCGAACTGACTGATGAAATGAGTTTAGTAAAAAGAGTGGTAGTGCTTGAAACAAATATAGAAGTCTTGGTAGGAAGTTCATCTTAATCACTCCTACTCGGCCAATCCAGGAAAGGTATTTAGGTGTCCACTTCATTATGTCCGATCTGAATTCTTCTAAGAGTTGCATGTAGTTAAGGGCCACGAGGTTTGTAAAGTTTGAGGATAGCTTAATCCCTAAATAAGTAAGGGAGGTAGAACACCATCGAAATGGATAACGGTCAGTCAGAGTCGCGCGCCAAGAACTCGGTAACAAGATAGCTAAGAGTTTGGATTTGTTATCATTAATCTTAAAACCGGATAATGCACCATAGTTTTGTAGTTTGCGCATGACCTCCGGCATCGACTGAACCGGGTCCGGTAAAATGAACATAAGATCATCAGCATATGCTGAGACCTTATGCTCAGTATGTACGCCTGAAATTCCCTTAATCGATGAGTTTTGTCTGATCGAGGTTAATAAAGGCTCTAAACTAAGAGCGAACAGCAGTGGGGACAGTGGACATCCTTGTCGTGTCCCATTGAGGATCGAGAACGGGTGTGTCAGCGCCCCATTCACTTTGACTCATGCTGAAGGAGCGGAATAGAGAGCTCTGATCCACTGTAAGTAGTCCTGTCCCAACCAAAAGCGCTTCAGAGTGTGGAACATAAAAGGCCATAACACTCTGTCGAAGGCTTTTTCTGCATCAGTCGACAATAATAACAGAGGAGTTGCTGCTCGCTTAGAGTAAGCTATGGCATTCAGTACCCTGGTGGACGTGTCTCTGGCTTCCCGACCAGAGATGAAGCCAACTTGGTCCGGATCTACTAGCTGTGGTAAGAATCGTTTAAGCCGGTTGGCCAATATACGTGCCAGTAGTTTCATGTCATTATTTAAAAGTGAAATTGGCCTATAATTACCACATAACGCGTGATCCTTCCCAGGCTTCGGAATCAGTGAGATCGTTGCCTGTAAGGAATGGGGGTCCCAGCCCGTATAGCACTAAACAGGTCAATGAGAACCGGGAGCAGCTCTTCTGTACATTTCTTGTAATATTCGGTTGGCACGCCGTCAGGTCCGGGACTTTTCACGTTTTTGGAGGTTTTCAGTGCAGCCAAGATCTCATCTGTAGTGATTTCCACATTTAAAGAGTCTCGGTCCAGAGGGCCAAGAGAGCATTTTACTGTTTTTGTCAAATAGTAATCTATGTGTTTCAAGGTCGGTGTCGGGGTTCCGTTCGCCTCTAAGTTGTATAAGTATGTGAAATATTTGAGAAAGGCTCCTGAGATATCTTGTGGGGCTGTCGAGAGGGATCCCGTCTCCGTTCTGATTTTAGGAATATAAGATGTAGTTCGTCTATTGCGTAATATTCTCGCCAGTAGGCGTCCTGGTTTGTTTTCGTGTAGAGCGAAGAAAGATCTGGAACGTAAAGCTTGGAATCGTATGGCTGTGTTTAAGATGCTGTTAAGATTTTGCCGTGCCAACAGTAAATGTTGATATACAGCAAAATCATTAGAAGCAATGTGCTCTAATTCTGAAGCCCTAATGTCTGTTATGAGAGTCTGGAGCTCTAACTTCTGTGATTTTTTATGAGCTGTGCCCTTGCTGATGAGCAACCCTCTAACTACCGCTTTGTGAGCTTCCCACAATACCGGAACGGGCATGTCCGGTTGTTGGTTGTCTGTGAAGAAGTTAGCCAAAGTGGTGTGTAAATCGTCTAGTATCAGAGGATCTTCTAGCAGAGATATATTGAGCCGCCACTGTTGTTCACGTGGGATAGATAAGTGAGATTGAAGTGTGAGAGTGAGCGGTGCGTGGTCTGAAAATGTGGTTGCAGCGATGTCCGCGGGTGTAGGTAAGCTCAGGTCGTGATAGTGCATGAAAAAGTAGTCAATTCGTGTATGTATCGCATGTACTGATGAGTAAAAAGAATAATCTCGTTCTGTGGAATGAAGAGATCTCTATACGTTTACTAATCGTCGGTCCTGCAAGGAGCGTCGAACATTACGTAAGACATGTGAAGGAGTGGCCGTGGTCCTGGTGGAAGAGTCCACCCGCGGGTCCATCACTACATTAAAATCACCAGCTAAGATGGTGATGCCTTGTTCAAAAGACTCCAGATGTTGGAGTATCTTTGCTAGGCTAGTGTGCTGTTTTCGATTTGGTAATTAAACAGATGCGAAGGTATACATAGTATCAAGGATGGTCCCTCGTACAAAGAGGTACCTACCGCCTTCGTCCGTCATTGTTGTATCAACTACAAAAGGCACCTCTTTGGAAATCAATATCACCACTCCGCGGGATTTGCTTAGCGCAAAGTTACTAAAGAAGGTCGTCGGAAAATAGGAATTACCTAACGTTGGGGCAGATCCTGCCCAAAAATGTGTCTTTTGGAGGAAGGCGACGGATGTCCGCGAGGATCTTAGTTCTTTCAGAAGATGGGTTTGCTTTTCTGGAATATCAAGGCCTCGAACATTAAAGCAGTGCATCTGCAACTCCTGTGGAGTAAACAAAGAGTCCGTACGCGACATATTGGGCGAGTGGCGATATGCAAATGCTGGGTTCTTATATCAGAAATTAGAATCAAATACTGAAGGGCTAGGGATTAGACATGTGCATTCGTTTTAGTACTAAAACGATTTAGTCCGAATTTTGGGATAATTTAGTTTTAGTATGACTCAAGAGAAACGAAACTGCTCAGTACAAAAAACGAAAGAAACTAAAATAAAATGCACTACATTTTAGTTTCAGTCCTTTTTGTGATATTACATTGATGAGTGAAGGAGACCAGCAATGAAGATCGCAACATCGCAACATCCGAAGTTCTGCACCCTCCACATGCCAATGCAGTAGGATGTTCTATACAGAGAGTGGCATTAATTAATGCAGGAGTATGTTCTATACATTATACAGAGAGGGGTATTAATGCAGGAGGATGTTATATACATTATACAGAGAAAGGTATAAATTGAGGAGAATGCTCTATACAGAGAGGGACATTAATGCAGGAGGATGTTATCTACATTATACAAAGAGGGGTATTAATTAATGCAGGAGGATGTTCTAAACATTATACAGAGAGGAGCCTTTTTTTTTAGCCCTTTAAATCCCGTGGCTGTGAGCGCTGAGATCGGCTGCTTGTTACATTATCTCTCAGTACAATGTATCAGGCTCAGTTGTTACAGTAACTGACTGTAACAGCGCTCAGAGTTTCAGTAAAACAAGGAAATAATATTGTTCTAACCTCTTATATATAAAAATATTATTTACTAGTTTTACAGAAACTCTGAGTGCTGTGATGAGCAGCAGTCAGTTACTGTAACAGCTTTGCCTGACACGGGGCAGTATTACAATGTTGGTGCTAACTTAACCAGAGCTGTTGTAAACTGAAAACCTCCATAGGCTATAATGGCTCTGGGAAGGTTACAACAGCTCTGGTTAAGTTAGCACCAACTATGTAATATGGCCCACATTGTGCTGAGAGTGAGAGATAATGTAACAAGCAGCGATCTCAGCCCTCTGAGGAGCCACCACTACAATAGTAATTGTATCCACTGGTTTTCGGATGAACGAAATTAGTTTTCATACTAAAGAACTGAAAACGAATTTCTTTAGCAACTAAATAAATTGCATTTTAGGACTAATCCATTAGTTCAAAACGAAATTTTGTGCTGTGCACATGTCTACTAGGGATATTACAGACAGACACACAGGGGGTTGGTTGTTAAAGCGGGGGTAAACGGTGCCAAGAGAGACGAGATCAGGAGAGAAAGAGGAAGGAGAAGAAAGTGACAGGAAAGAGAAAGGCCACTAACAGAAAAGAAAGGTAAATGAATATATGTCAAGTAAAGATCACAAAAAAGAAGGCACAAAGTGCACCCGTAGCGGGTTCACCCTCTACTACTAGGATCAAGTCCGAGTAATGGGATCCACCAATGGGAAAGTTTGCACTAAACCTCATGGGGTGTAAATAATATAGTTAGGTATCGGGGGAACATCACATAAGAAACGTCAGAGAGAAGAGAAGAGAACTATACACAATATTAATCAGCAATACCATCGAACAGCCTGACCCACTCCACCGATATTAAGAGCGACAGTTCACCCAGTGACTAGGGTTGAGGAGGAACAGGGGGTACTAGAGAATTTCATAGTTGTTAAAGAAAGTAATGAACCAGGAGATATATATGCGATGATGTGTAAGGTGACAATCAAGTACCGTATTATACAGTCTAGATTCTAGAGCTATGTACATAGGAGGAGTGGAGGGGAGGCAGGATGAGGGATCATGTTAGGGGCAGGTACCACATCAGGTTAGTTATATGGGGCGACCTCTGATGTAAAAAATTATAGTTAAATATCTATGAAATATAATGGGGAGCGAAATAATAATATTGGGTGTCAATACTGAGAACCTCGAGGAGATTGAATATCGGTTAGCCCTGGTTACTGATTAGGCCCGAATCTAATCCTGCAAACTTCGTAAATCCCATCTCCCCTCGGGTTCTTCAAACTTATCTCGGATTGCCTCTAGAGATCATTGCTATATAAGAAAACTTAACTCCATATAAACAGTATAAAATATCTAAAACTCAGCTAATTAACCTGTAGCGCTGTGGTAAAAATCGTCTTGCTGTGCAGTACCTATTTTTGGCCACAAGATGGAGACTATCGCGATCAGATACTGGACATTGGGACTACAATAACAGACATGCTTTGCAGGAAGACAGGAAGTGGGTGGGAACTGGAGACTTACATCCTCTGCCTCGTGGAGAAAGTTCCAGAGCGCGCCAGGGAGTCAGAGGAGAGAGACGCAGTGAGAGACATCGCAAGAGGGCCTAAGCCAGAGCCTGAGCGAGACCTGTCAGAGTCACTTATTGGACATTCAGCCTGAAGAGAACGAGAGCGCTTCAAGTTCCCGAGATTGCTGCAGATCTAAAAGACCCAAGACCTCGAGTAAGGAGTTGCCGCGAGTTGACCGAATACGGAGAGCAGGCGGTGAGTTGGACAAGTCGTGGACAAGCTGCGGAAAGTCAGACAACAGATCGGGCCGCTAGTATCCCCAGTCAATATCGAGCGGAGAGACGTCCTGGGTCAGCGGAGCCTAAAGCAACCGTCGGATGGGTGAGAGGCCTCCAAGGCTGTACTGTAAATAAAGAACCCGCTGCTGTTTTCCTTTTTAAAGTCCACAGGGCCCCAACTTGACTAGTCGAAGAGATCCTTTAAGTAAATTCACTGGCCAGTTGAATAGTACCCGGGTACCATACACACACATACACACCTTTCACATTCCGGGACTTAACCTGTGCAGGACTCATTTTTGTTGCGTATCGGAACAAGAGTAAAGGTACGTTCCGAATATATTTTCCTTTTTTTCCGCTGCGCGTTTGTCGTAATACGAAGAGATTGTATTTTTGGGTTCCGCTACGTGTTCCTTTTTCGTATATTCGTGCAACTGCTTTTATTTTCTGTTCGGTTACGAATATTTTATTTTCCGAAATACGAAGCCTCGTGTTTCGTTTCTTTTCCGCCACGCGTTTTACCGCGATACGAAAATACTGTAATATATCTGTGAATACCGTGTCTCAATATCTGCTCATTATTTTAGTAAATTATTTAATGATAAAAACTCACAACTGTGTTGGAGCATATTTATTCCCTAGTGCGGGGAGACTGACCCGTGGTTCAATTTTCAGCGGCTCCTCCGGGAGTGAGCGCTACAAACTATTGAATAAACACTTTGAACGTTACTCAGCCCTCGAGTCATGACCATGAAATCTGCATCTCAGAGCAAATATGTCCCGATAGGGCCACGAGTCCATGTTCCTTCACTCCAATTAAGCGCAATGTTAGAGAGGACTGGAGAATGACCCTATGCATCTTCCGGTATGTATTATGTAAGCCTCGTAAAGGTCCAGCTGTAGCAAAGTGCGAAGACAAGTCCGGTACGAAAGGTTGGCCAGGAATTTAGGATGTATCATCCTCCAACCAGTCTGTTGGTATCCTCATCTCTACGCTATTCAAGTTCATAAATAAAAGCTCAGTCATTAAGAGAGGGAAGTGGTTGCGAATCGACACGTGGTGGGGTTCCACTGGCACGGTCCCTCCTTTTAGAGGGTTGTGTGCGTGGCAGGCCGCTTAGGGATAATGCCAGTGAAGCTAGCAGGGGGGGTGCGCTCCCAGTCCGTGATCTCCAAGTCTGGTAGTCCCATAGTTGTTAAAAATGATGCAACGTCTATTGGTGAACGAATGGTGTGTATCAGATTGTTCTTGCGCGCGTTCAGTGAAAATGGGAACCCCCAGCGATAGGAAATATTTGCCTCCTGTAGTAGTCTGGTGACAGGACGTAGTGCGCGCCGAGCCGTTAGTGTGTGGGGAGAGAGATACTGGAATATTTCAAAGGTCTCTCCCGCAAATTTCCACTGTCTGCGGGTGTGGGCACTCTGCATTATCGCCTCCTTGAGGGTGAAATCAGGTAGGTGACAAATTATGTCCCTCGGAGGTGCTGAGGCATTCGGGCCCTGGGGTCTGAGTGCTCGGTGCACTCTGTCGATGGCGGCACGTGGTAAGGGGGGGGCCATCTAAGATGTGTGCAAAGTCGCTATTAAGGAAGGCCTTAACCTCCGTGATGTCTTCACCCACCCCTCTCACCCCTATGTTACTTCTCCGTGACCTGTTCTCCAAATCGTCTAGCCTGTGATGAAGCTCCGAGTATCGCTGTTCTGCCGCCGGGTCTTTGTGGGGGGAGCATGTCTGTAAAGTTACTGCTCCTTTCTCTAGGTGTAATACCCGTGTTTCAATGGCGGAGAAATCTGCCCGGACCTCAGCCAACTCCTTCCCGAAGGACGCCTGCAGCTGATCTAGCATTTCTTTAAAATCCGAGCAGGTAGGAAGCTCGGCTCTTGTAGGCAGGTCCGCAATTAGGTTTTCTAAGCGCTGCATCGCCGATGGACCTCCTGTGGATGATGTCTCCGAGAGAGCAGGGGAGGTCGCCATCTTAGGGACGCCTTTCCGCCTAGGCCTCGATTGTGGGGTTGTAAAATAGTCGGTAATATCTCTCGCTGGAGTGCCGCTGGCAAGCTGGGGGGAGTTGTCTTGTCGTCTTGCATTGCGAAGAGCATACCATAGCCACCAGTAAGCGTGTTAAAGCAAGATTATCGGTAGAGGGGTCAGGAGCTCTTGCATTATGCTGCCATCTCCGTCTCCAGCTAGGCCACGCCCCCATTAAAAGTTTGTCCTGAAGTTAAAACAGGGTAGTTTCCACTTAGAATTTGTATTTGATACTTACCAGTGTCAGATCTGGCTCCCCTGTATTTTCACCCTCCTCCAGAGAACCCTGAGTATCCTGCCTGTGTCAAACATTCACCCCGTTCCTGCTTGTGTGCACAACCTCCTGTGCCTCCTGTCTTCCTAGTCTTCTGTGCGGCCTGTCTGCCCAACCTTCTGTGCTGCCTGTTGTTGCCCTTATACTGTTACCTGTATTATTGCCATGTCCCTTTGTTTCGCCTTTTTTCTTTACTCAATACATATAATTTATTGATTCATGTAAGTTTTGTTTGATTTTGTTTGCACACTGGTACTTTCCCCCTTGAATGGGTAGGTCAACATCAAGGCAGCACCCCTTTATGCCCCGTGACAAAAAAGTGTAAATGTTTGACTTATCAGGGTTATTCAAAGAGATCAGAATGGCTGCCGAAAGGTAACCGAACGCTGAAAATCAGCATTATGTTACCTTTCTTGGCCATTCGGCTATCCAGAGTGCAGGCAGTTCGCCAAATGTTGGCGAATTGCCTGCACATACATACTGTTTGGTGCCTGTTCGAGGGCAGTGGCCGTACTGCCCTGCCATTTGGTGGTTTCATTCCTCAGGTTTATTCAGGAGAAACCCATAGGCTTTAATGATAAAAATATTTCCATTTTAATTCAATATCTAATAAACCGTTGATTATAATGTTCTGCAGTAAAAAGTCTCTTTATTTATAGATTTTTTTGGGATATTTTAAGCATTTTTCGGGATTTTTTTGCCAAAATTGTTTGCCGATTTTTTTTTTACGTTTGTTTTTTTTCTGTAACAGCCCTTTTTATTATCATTCCTTGGATCTCATATGTAAATTTCAGACATTTTCGCTCAGTAGTTTCTTTGCAAACAGCGTTTCCCTTTCAAACATTCAAGCGTATTGTTGTTTTTTTCTCACTCCATTCGTCTGCGGTGTTTGCTTTTTCCGATGGCTGCTCTGCGCTCTGATCGGCTCCTGTTCGGGTTTCTCCGGCGTCTTCGGCAGGTTAATCCAGATGTTTTTGCAGGTTTTCGGCGTGCATTCGACGGGTTTTGCGGGGAGTGTTCAACAGGGTTTTGGCGGCTTTTCCTTGCACTACGACGGCCCTGTGGTGCTTGCTGAATACACCGCAGGGTCGCCGAAATGGGATTGCCAAATCGCACCGAATTGAAGAGAACGAAAAGCCACCGAACGTGCAGTGACTTTTCGATTCTCTTTGAATAACCCTGTATGATCTGTATGTTTAAAAAATAAAAATAAAAGGTTAAATGAAACGGAGGAATTGTTTTACTTATATATATGTATATATATATATATATATACATATATATATAAAACACCAAGAAAGAGCACTCCATATCAATGACCACCTTCACCCACAATTTTCTGCAAAAAAAAACACATTTCAAAAATTCAAAAAAAATTATTTTTGTTTGCAGAAAATGGTGGATGATGGTGGTCATTGATATGGAGTGCTCTTTCTTGGTGGTTAGTATTTGAAGTCTTAGATGCATCCGCTTGTGTTGCAAGTTTAGGTTGAGTGCAACCCCCCCCCTGTGGTTTGTTATATAAATATATATATATATACTGTATATATAAAAATCAACATATACCTTTAAAATAAATGGATTAATTTTTCTAAGTTTCTACATCAGAATGTGAGGAAAAAAAATATGACACAAAATCAGTGTCCTCACCATTCAGGTCTGTGTAATCATATAAATCATTCAAAGCTGGATCAAGAATGTTATATTCACTTGAGTAACCTGAAACGACAGATTGAAGAAGGAAATCAAATAATTAGTAAAACATTCTTTTTCAAGCAGCAAAAGCACCAACAGAAAAAGGAGTCTGGAGTCTGGACGTCCTGATAGTTATGCATATCTCTTTTCAAACATTCAGTAATGGAGAACTTGAAAACCACTAGTGATTGTGACCAAAATGTGGTGGGTTTAGAGACCAATAGCAAAACATAACCACCACTGTAGCCAAAACGCTAAATAAAAAAAAGAAATAACTATAGTAGAATTGTGGCATATTTACAAAGCATTGATTGGGATGAGAAGATTTGAAGAAAAAAAACCACAAAGATGAAATTTATATATTTACACTTGTTATGCAGAAATAGATTTTTAAATTTAAACCACTGGAAAATTGATCTAAAAGAAACTGAAACCAATGTGTCTAAACTGAAATGTTAGTGTCAGGTCCTTGTCGCCCTGACCCTCTAGCGCCCACTTTTGAGACCTGCAATCATGAACATTACAGGTTCCTGGACTTCCTGATTTTGCATTCCAACCCTGGAGCCACACCTGAGCTCACCTTGTCCTCATCAGGTTACATATAAGGAAGCTACTCCCTTCTCTAAGAACTTCCACATTGAAGTCTCAGACTGTGAAGACCTGTTCCTGAACTTCCCAAGTTTCTTATAAGGACAATCTGTTTTTCCACCAAATATTTTCCTGAGGACCCTCTGTTGATTTCTGGACATTCATTACATTCTTCATACCGGTACCCCCCATCCTGCTTCCTGTGCCCCTCCATTCAGCTCCCTGTGCCCACATCTAGGATCTGCGTGTACCAGACCAATTGCTTGAACTCTAAGACAATTCTTCTTGCCTGTTCCCTGCCTGATACCGTGTATATGTATATCTGTTTAGAGTGTTGTTTATTCAGAGTCTGCCCCATGTGTTATTAGTTTCCCTTTGTGTCTTTCTCTTTTTGCTTATAGTATTCTCCTCTTGCTATTCCTTATTTCTCCTGCTTCCTAACTGCTCCCATATTCAGTTCTCCATAACCTCCCTTCCCACTACTCCCAGCCTTCCCTCTATTTGTCTCTACCTCCTTTTTTTCCATCTTCTCTCATTTCCTGAGTCTATTCCCCTTTGTGTCCAGTCTCCTCCATTTTGTTCAGTTCTGTTGTTTTAGTTCATGTGTTTTATACTAAACTCCCTTTTGGTGCAAACCTGCCTATCACTGCATCTTGGGCTCACAATCGCACCTGCTGCATAAATCAGTCAATCCCTGACCGTTAGCTGAGAAAACAAAAAGGGCATGTAAAATATACAAATTGGGGATCGGGACAAGTGTTTTTTAATGCATGCCATCCATATTACATTCATGACGCTACCCCGTAAGCGAATAGTTTTTTGCACTAGCTTCCGCGAATTTACTGTACTTTGCGCATCCTATACTTAACATGGGGCGCGCATTCATTACTTAGCATTTCGATAAGTAAGGTATTACAAATAGGGATGAGCCGAACACCCCCAAGTTCGGTTCGCATTCGAACTCGAACTTTTCAAATGTTTGGATTCGAACTCGAACTCAATGGGACTCCAAAATTCGATTTTTAGAGTGCCCTCCAAGAAGGCATAAAAGGTGTATGGGGGTCCGGGTAGTGCCCTGGGGGACAGGAAACAAGGACAAAAAGTTTAAAAAAAATCATTTTTAAAGGGACAGTGAATTTTCCATGAAATAAGGGTTAAAAATAAAAATTCCTTCAAATATCGTGCCTAGGAGGTCCCCATAACCTGCCCGTGAAGTGGCGGATTTCTAGGATCTATAGAAACTAGTGGCGTAGCGTGGGTTGTCAGCGCCCGGGGCCAGCCAAGAATTGTGCGCCCCCGCCCCAACCTGTGGATACGTTATCGATATTGCCCCAGCTCTCACATGAATATTGCCCCAGCTCTCACATGAATATTGCCCCAGCTCATGGATTTGCCCCAGCTCATGGATATGCCCCAGCTCATGGATTTGCCCTAGCACATGGATTTGCCCCAGCTCATGGATTTGCCCCAGCTCATGGATATGCCCCAGCTCATGGATTTGCCCCAGCTCATGGATATGCCCCAGCTCATGGATATGCCCCAGCTCATGGATTTGCCCCAGCACATGGATTTGCCCCAGCCCATGGATTTGCCCCAGCTCATGGATTTGCCCCAACACATGGATCTGCCCCAGCTCATGGATATGCCCCAGCTCATGGATTTGCCCCAGCTCATGGATATGCCCCAGCACATGGATTTGCCCCAGCACATGGATTTGCCCCAGCTCATGGATTTGCCCCAGCTCATGGATATGCCCCAGCACATGG
Source organism: Leptobrachium leishanense (assembly GCA_009667805.1). Lineage (NCBI taxonomy): Eukaryota > Metazoa > Chordata > Amphibia > Anura > Megophryidae > Leptobrachium > Leptobrachium leishanense. The sequence goes on from CM019063.1 coordinate 75,421,201, forward strand.
ATATGCCCCAGCTCATGGATATGCCCCAGCTCATGGATATGCCCCAGCTCATGGATATGCCCCAGCTCATGGATATGCCCCAGCACATGGATTTGCCCCAGCTCATGGATTTGCCCCAGCTCATGGATTTGCCCCAGCTCTCACCTGGATATTGCCCCAGCTCTGGATCCAGCAGGGGTTGAGGGGGCCCAGATGCCGGGCAGCGAGAGTGCCTGCCCGGTCCTGAACAGCGTGCGAGTCTGTCCTGTTGAAGGGGAGGCGGCTGCGTGCATGCGCAGGTCACGCGGACCGGCCAGTCAGGTGGTACAGAGACTCAGTACCACCTGATTAGACGGACCACGTGACCTGCGCCTGCACGCAGCCGCCTCCCCTTCAACAGGACGGACTCACTGTTTAGGACTGGGCAGGCACTCCCGCTGCCCAGCATCTGGGTCCCCTCAACCCGCGGGCCCTTGGGCGGCGCCTGAGGGCCCGGCGGGTCAGTCCGGGCCACAAGTTTTAGGGGCGCAAATTTCTTTTGAAATTATGCGCCCCTAAGAAAACTGCGCCCGGGGCCACGGCCCCCCCTGCCCCCCCCCACACTACGCCACTGATAGAAACACTTAAAAATAAAAAAATTACGTTACAAATGACGGTAAATGCTTTTCCTTTAATCTATCCATAAACAACTGCTTGGGGCGGCAGCCTGTATGAAAAGGAGACATTTTCGGATACGCAGAAAAAGCTTAGTGATTTTTTTTTTTGGCTAAATTGTGGTGAAACTTATGCAGGCTTTGGATGAAAATACCAATAGGTGCTTTAAAATTGGTCCTTTAGCGTCGGCAACAGTGCCGTCACACCGTAACCGCTCTGAGGATATGAATCTGATACAAGCGTCAGTGGCAGTGCACCCAAATATTGTGCCTTTGGTGCCAGGCCAGCAAGTACCATCATACAGTAACCCCTCTGTAGTGGAAGAGTGCAGGGTTGGATCCTGTGGTTCAAAAAATTTTAATTATATAAATCTGGCACAGGCGTCAGTGTAGCCAAATATTGTGCCTTTCATGGCAGCAAGTGCATTCACACCGTAACCCTTTTGTGGTATTGTGGAAGAGTTCAGTGCTGGAGGTTTTGTGAATGCAGAAGACATCCCCGATCTATTCCGTTACGTCAGCATCAAGGGATTGATAACTGCTGATACCAGGGACGTGCAGTCAGGGGTGGCAGGGGAGGCTCCGCCTCCCCTGCCATGCCAGTAAATTAATGAGTTTATTGTGTACTGTGTAATGACATGTGATGTGTGTGTATGTACATTTAAACTGTAAATAAATTGTTATTTATACTCATACTCACCTCTCCTCGCTCCCTCGTTGTGCTTTGCTTCTTCTCTGTCCGTTTTTTTTTTTTCTCCTGCAGCTTTCACTTTCTCAGTTTGCCGGCTGCTGTGTGTGTGTGTGTGTGTGTGTGTGTGTGTGTGTGTGTGTAATACACTTCACAGATAGCAGGGGCAGCACTGAGCCAGCCTAGGCTACGCAATTTACGCAGCCCAATGCTACGCTATTTACGCAGCCCAATGCTACGCTAATTGCAGAGCTCAGTCTGGTGGCAGGCAAGCTCGTCATTGCCTCCAGGCAATGACAGCAAATGAAGCTTGAGCCAATGGGAAAGCTCCATTGTCTCAAGCAAGTTTTTTTTTTTACAAAAAAAGCCCACCATGGGAGGCGGTGCTCCCATGGTTTGATTGACGCAGGACAGTCATGTGACTGTCCTCGTCAATCGTGGGGGGCAGTCAGACAGACTGAGTTACTGACCGAGCGGAGTGAGTTAGTGGCGGCCAGCACAGCACAGGAGCAGAGGTGAGAGTAGTGAGGTACCAGGACCGGGAAAAGCTGGCCCAGATGTGCTACAGCAACACCTCAGCAGAGAAGGAAGGGTAAGAGCTGGGCCTAACCGAGTGTTACTGGGGCGGGAGCAGCCAGCTTGTGGCCCCTCCTGATCCATCATTCATCCTGCAGCCAGGGCTGTAGCTGTGGCCTCCATAGGTGAAACCACAAGCCGGAGGCTGGCCAGGATGTAACAATGGGCACATGGGCGTCCACAGCATAGGGCAAGGGGGGGCACTCGCCCCCCCCTGGATCAACAGGCTTAAATTCTGATAATTTATTCACTTCACGCTGCAGTTCCTGGGCTCTCCACTAGGCTGCACCAGCGTCACATCCCCACTCCACCTCCAATCCACCACGTGCTCTCCCTCACTTTGCATGCTGGGAGAGGCAGGGCTGAGATGCAGCTGCTACTATGGGCCACAGGAAAAAAGGTAATGATTGTCAAATAAATACTTTTTTATTAAGCTTGATGCCAGTGTCTTTATTTATGAGAGTTTACAATCTTAGAGTAGAGGGGACCCTGCTAAGAGGAGAAAGATTGTAAGCTCTGGAGCAGGATCCCCTCTTAGATTGTAAGCTCTGGAGCAGTGTCCTAATAGGGGATCCTCCTGCTCCAGGGCCTACAATCTAAGAGAAATATTGTAAGCTCTTGAGCAGTGTCCTTTCACTTAGATTGTAAACTCTGGAGCAGGGTCCCCTCTCCTCTTAGGACCCTGCCCCAGAGCTTACAATCTAAGAGGAGAGGGGACCCTGCTCCAGAGCTTACAATCTAAGAGGAGAGGGGACCCTGCTCAAGAGCTTACAATCTAAGAGAGGCTTGAGGAGAAGAGGTGTGTATGTGTGTATGCAGGGAAGGTGAGTGTGTATATATATATATATATATACACAGTATGTGTGTGTGGGAAGGGGGGCTGGTGTGTGTGTGTGTATATATATATATATATATATAAATATTTGGAGTGGGGAGCCTGGTGTGGGGGGCAGGGGGTCATGGTTTGTGTATACAGAGATGGCCTTAAAAAACACTTCCCTTAGTGCCTTGATCCTGGGTGTGTGACTAGTTCGGTGCATTGAATGGCGTTAACAGACTAGAAAATACAACGCTCTGATCAGACGCTTACACCTTTATTCTTCTATTAGACTTGCTTCATGTTTCGCAGCCTTTGTATTAATACGCTTTATTTTATGACTGTCCCCCTTCATGACATTGTCAAAACGGCAGAATATGGATGCCATTAAAATTTTGCCCCCCCCCCCTGGAAAAATTTCTGCGGACGCCCATGAATGGGCAGAGCATCATGGGAAATCTTTTTGTCTGGCGGTTTGGTGCAGAGGAGAGAGAGCACATGCTCTGAGCTCCTCCCACAGTGACAGGGAAGCAGAGCATTGTTAGGGAGCAGCATGAACGGTAACGCTTCAGATTCTAAGAGAATGAAGGAGGGGCAGGGGGTGCTTTCCTGCTGGACCGGTCACTAAGCGGAGCAGAGGGCCTCCACTCAGCAAGGTACAGCACTTCTGCGAGTAGGAGCCTGGTGGAACACTCTCTTAGACTCTTCAGCTGCTGCCTGTATGGAGTACAGAGAGTTCAACAGAGCCAGCAGCGTCTCAGGCATGAGAGAGGTCCACCAGCACAGGCTCCAAACTGTCCCATCACAAATAATGGATGAATGCCCCCTCCTTCCACTTAAACCCCTTCCTGGAAACACTGTATCACTAGAACTAAAGCCCCTTCCCTCCACAGCCCCCCTCCCTCCCTTTCCCTGTGCTGCTGCTGTGTCACAGTTAAACTAATGGAAGCTGTGGGGTGTCACAAGCTGCAGCCAGACTCCTTCACACATTCACCTGCCACAAGCCCAACCTGTACAGTCTGCCAGGTATGACTGGAGTGGACGAGGCTGAAGTTAGTTTCTTATTCGGCCAGTTACTTATTCGTGGAAGTTGGTTTCTGATTCGGTTGAATTCTAAGTATGTAAAACTTCAATAAAAACCTGATTTTAGATGGTATATTGCCATTGTGCCAATGATTTTAACATGGATTTATATAGAGGTGGATGCCCTCTACCAAACAATGTCAAATTTAGCCTGGCCCAACTGCAATTTGGGCAGAAAAATCAGTGCCAACTGTGCCAAGGGTGTTGATTTTTACTATTTTGAATAAGTGATGATTTCAAAGGGTTAATTGCCATTGGGCCACTGAATTCAACATGGATTTATATAGAGGTGGATGCCCTCTGTCTTCAGCCTGGCCCAATGGCAAGTTTGCCACGAAAACAGTGCCAACTGTGCCAAGGGTGCTGATTTTTACTATTTTGAGTAAGTAACTGATGTTTTCAAAGGGTTAATTGCCATTGGGCCACTGAATTCAACATGGATTTATATAGAGGTGGATGTCCTCTATCAAACACCATTGTCTTCAGCCTGGCCCAATTGCAAGTTTTTCACGAAAACAGTGACAACTGTGCCAAGGGTGTTGATTTTTACTATTTTGAATAAGTGATGATTTCAAAGGGTTAATTGCCATTGGGCCACTGAATTCAACATGGATTTATATAGAGGTGGATGCCCTCTATTAAAATCAGTGGCACAATGGGTGGTGTGGTTTGGCCGAGCTCTGACATGGCTGCCTGATCTCCTGAGCTTCTGCGCAGGTGGCGCTTCCACAACTGACAGTAGCCTCCACTGATCAGCCCTGGACTTCATTGTAGCCTGTGGTGTTTAGCTTCCATGCCCAGGAGCAAGTTGAACCCCAAATCGAGCCAAGCTGAAATTGCCCAGTATTTTCCCCTGCTGTTGGCGGTGGTGCGTTCAGAAGCTGTCAGGATGGCGTCGTCGTGAGTCCTTCTGTCGCGAAAGGTGAGCCTTGTCCTCGATGTGACAGGAAAGCTCTTGCTCACTATGAAGGATGACCTTCAGACTGACCTCAGGGCGGGCCTGGAGAGGCTACGGACGGACATTGGCGCACTGGGGACCCGCATAGCCAAACTTGAGCATTAAGTGGAGACTGATCACGCCGAGGCGCAGGCTATATTACGAGAGGTCTGCGACAACTACGTGTTGCTTCAGGAGGAAGTAGAATACCTGGACAGCAGGTCCCGCCGCTCCAACCATTGTATCGGAGATGTCCCGGAGACAAGTTGTTCCACACCCTGTTGTTCATGCCACTCCGGAGGTGGAGTTGCGCCTAAATAGGATCCATAGAGCGCCCATGCTTGGGTCCCAACGAACCCCCGTGGGACATGGTGCTCAAGTGCTGGTATTACTCCACCAAGGATGCCCTGCTGCTTGCAGCCTGTTATGGCGCCTCCTTGATTGAGGGGGTTGCCCAGAATCTCTTCAACGATGTGGCTTCTTCTACGCTTCCGAAGAGAAGAGCCCAATGGCCTCTTACAGAGCTTCTTCCGCACAGGGAAGTCCGCTACCCTGGAGGTTTCCATTTTGCCCCATGATGGGGCCTTCATATCCCTGCGCTCACCGGCCGATTACACTTGACTGTTGGAGGCATTGGGGATCCCCATGCCAGCAGATCTATTCGTGCTCCTGGACAGAGGCCGTGGAACGGAGGTACCGGCCTTACCACAACACCAGGCCTGGATTAGCACCTGTCATCCCCACCATTGAAGCTCCTTGTAGCTCCCTCCGCTCCTCCAGTTTTGCGCTCCCTTATTTGCCGGGCCCTCGTCTTCCCGTTCTGCCGTGCTCTCCCTGGTCCCATACCCCTCAACCTTGCATTCCTCCATGATTTTTGATTCGGACGTTTTCTTGGTCGACTGACCCTCCTATTGCTCTGGTTTGTTGTGATGGTACAGGCTGCAGGGTCCCACCACATTTAAAAACTTTTTGCCTTTGTTTTGCCCTGCACCTTTTTTGCCCCATTGGGCCCCTTATTTTACACCCTGTTTTCACATGCCCATATGTGTGTTTCTGTTCCTCAATATTCTGCTTGCTCGGAAACTGTGTTTTTCCTGCCCACTGCTTATGTGCATCAAGCCGCCACCTGCTGCGACCCGACTTTGGCCTTCGAACCATCTCCAGACTGGACAAGGGCGACATGCCACAAACTGGGCAATGGCTGAGGCTGTGGTGGCCATTATATTCAGGGACTGGGGAATGGCTGGAGGCAGTGGTGCTCCGGGATGTCTGAGGGTGGGCAGGAGGGTGAACAATAGGGACAGCTCCATATAAGTATGACCTGTGTTTTGCACAAGAAACAGATTCTGTTTGCAATTCAACCTAAAATGTGTCTTGCCTCGTTCTTGGGGCAAAACCTGCAGCTATAAGACACACTCTGCCCAGTAGCTGTATGTGCTACTATTGGGCCCTGACGCCGTGTATCCGGCAGCCGGGGTACTCCGTGATCGGCACATTTGTGCACTTTCTCATGGACCCTAGCCCCAGGACTTACTGATGCCAGAGTGGCGGGGGTGAAGGGTGCACGGTGAGGATGAGCCTTTATGGGAGTGGACGCTCTTTCTTTTTGTATTATTCACATGACTATCGCATGGATCGCACTATATATAGCGGTTTCAGTATGGATAACATGGGATGGGGGGGGTTTGTATTACTTTTCTGTCTGTGGGGATACTGTTATGTTCTGCTATAAGATTTTGGGTCTATGGATGTCTGCCTCGATTGGGACGGGGGGGTTACAGTTTTTTCTTTTTAATCTTTTTAATTAAGAAGTGGTAGAGGCCAAAACAGTAATTGAATTTAAGCAAGCATGGGATAGGCATAAGGCTATCCTAAACAAAAGATAAATCCAGGTAAAGTATCCATGTAATTGGGCAGACTAGATGGGCCGAAAGGTTCTTATCTGCCGACATTTTTCTATGTTTCTAATCCACATGGACAATGAGTCACGTCCAGTGGTCCTGGGGGTGCCCATGCCTCGTCTGGCGTCCCAGGTGGTACCCGGCAGCGCTGTGTTCGCTTTTCGCTGGCTGGGTGCCTATTGATATACCGGCTCGCGGCGGTCACATGGGTGGCCAGGAGGCGCCTGTTAACCCTTTCTGGCTGTTGTACCCTGCATATAGTAAGCTTTACCAACCATTCAAGGATCGGAGGGGTTTATAGGGTTCTGTATACAGGGACCAGCATCGTAGTTCTACTGGGGATCCGTGGCACATTTGTGTAGTTCAGACTGTCAATAGTGGTTTACGTGTTGATATGGACGGGACGGGAGGGGGGTTTAGTATAAGAGCACTCCCATAGGGTCACCCCACACTTGGGATGGGAGGGGGAATGTGTTCTTTATGCTAGTATGTGGGGTCACTATTCTGTATTGCTATACTGAGGGTGGGGGGGTTTGCTTTCATTCTCTGTACGGAGGTGCCAAGGACACAGCTGGATTTAGGGTTTTTCTTTCCTCATGGGGGGTCGGGAAGGGGTGGGATTTTTTGGGGGGGTTTTCCGGGAGCTTCTCTCTTTGGAGAGGTGGGGGTGGAGGGGACGCATATATATGATAACTGCTTGTGATTTGCTCCAGGGGGTTCAATGTCTTCTCAGCTCACGGAGGACGTGCAGTGTTGAGCCTCAGCCTTGTTGCCAAAAAGGATCTTGGTTTCTGTGCCAATCTGACTATTGGGCCAGGCAAAAGACAACTGTTATTAACGAAGGGCATCCAACTCTATATAATTCTATGTTGAAATCAGTGGCCCAACCGCATTTAACCCTTTAAAAACATCAGTTACCTATTCAAATTGATGGAAATCAGTGCCCATAGCACAGATGGCACTGTTTCTGTGCCAAACTAACCATTGGGCCAGGCTATCAACAACTGTTTTTAATAGAGGGCATCCAACTCTATATAAATACATGGTGAAATCAGTGGCCCAACGGCATTTAACCCTTTAAAAACATCAGTTACTTATTCAAATTTATGAGAATTGGTGCCAATGGCAGTGTTGGCACTATTTCTGTGCCAAACCGACCATTGGGCCAGCCTAACAAAAACAGTTTTTAATAGAATGCATCCAATTCTATATAAATTCATGTTGAAATCAGTGGCCCGACAGCATTTAACCCTTTAAAAACAGTTACTTATTCAAACTAATGAAATTTGTTTGCCTGGCACGGTTGTCACTGTTTTTGTGCCAAACTGACCATTGGGCCAACATAATGACAACTGTTTTTAATAGAGGGCATCCAACTCTCTATAGATCCATGGTGAAATCAGTGGCCCAATGGCATTTAACCCTTTAAAAACTAGGGATGCACCGATACCACTTTTTTAAGACCGAGTACGAGTACCGATACTTTTTTTCAAGTACTCACCGATACCGAGTACCGATACTTTTATTTTATGTCATGTGAACGCTTTCCAATAAGAACAGACCTCATATAAAAATGCCCCCAGCTCTCATTGATTATGCCCCAGCGCACATGGATATGCCCCCAGCTCTCATGGATATTGCCCTCAGCTCTCATAGATATGCCCCCAGCTCTCATGGATATGCCCCAGTTCATGGATATTGCCCCCAGCTCTCATGGATTTGCTCCCAGCTCATGGATATGCCCCCCAGCTCTCATGGATATGCCCCAGTTCATGGATATTGCCCCCAGCTCTCATAGATATGCCCCTCAGCTCATGGATATGCCCCTCAGCTCATGGATATGCCCCCTGGCTCATGGATATGCCCCCAGCTCTCATGGATATGCCCCCCAGCTCATGGATATGCCCCCCAGCTCATGGATATGCCCCCCAGCTCATGGATATGCCCCCAGCTCTCATGGATTATGCCCCCAGCTCATGGATATGCCCCCAGCTCTCATGGATTATGCCCCCAGCTCATGGATTATGCCCCCAGCTCATGGATTATGCCCCAGATCATGGATTATACCCCAGCTCTCATAGATTATGCCCCAGCTCATGGATATTGCCCCCAGCTCTCAGATATGCCCCCCAGCTCTCGGATATGCCCCCCCAGCTCATGGATATGCCACCCAGCTCATGGATATGCCACCCAGCTCAGTGTGTGTATGTGTATATATTACAGCAGGGGTGTGGGAATTATATCGCCCGACGCCCGTTATATGAAGATCTGGGCGCCGGACAAGTAAATAATTTTGAGATGCAATCCAGCGGGCAAGAAGCCCACCGGACTGCTCCCAGCACATGAGTGCCGTCGGGAAATAAAGCGCGATCATCCATAGGAGGATCGCACTTTGTACACTGATCGCAGAGAGTGGAAGGAACGCCCACTCTCACGGACGTTCCTTCCTCTCTCTCACAGAGTGGCGCGATGAGGGGAGAGGCCGGAGCTACGGCGCTTGCACACAAGCTTTCGATCCACACTCCCCATCCTGCACTGCTTCTATACCCGCCGAGAAGCATGAATATGGAACGGGGTGTCTGGGAGGACATTTGGGGGGGTTGCAGAGGCTGCCTGATACAAAACAGGCCCTGTGTCCAGGTGAGCAGCTCTGCCACGCAATATGCCAAGCAGCCCTTTACCTCGCTCCGTGAGCGTTTATCGTGTGGAGGGTGGAGCGGGATCTCCTGGGGTATAGTAAACAGAAAGCGGCGCTGGCACAGGGATAAAAGCGAGCAGCTCGGAGGCCATGGAAATGCCTTACCCAAAGAAGATCTGAGTTAACCCTTGCCACTGTGCCCTTTAAATGCCCAAATCACTAGGTCAAACGAGGTTCAGTATTTTCCTGGCACACAAGGCTTGCCACGAGGCAGCGGGCACTCAGCATGGAAATACCCCGGCTAGATTATAGGAGAGGGGGGAAAAAACATGTCCACATTCACTGTATGACATGTCCACATTCACTGTATGGCATGTCCACATTCACTGTATAGCATGCCCACATTCACTGTATAGCATGTCCACATTCACTGTGGGCATTATCTGGTCTGAGGTCTATATCTGTGGGCATTATCTGATCCGTGGTCTATATATGTGGGCATTATCTGGTCTGAGGTCTATATCTGTGGACATTATAAATTATGTGCATGCTGTTAACAATAAAGACCTCTAAACACTATTTTGTTGAAATTATTTTTCTTATCAGGACAAGTAGATCGGACTACCACTTAGTCCGTTGGACAAGTAGATATTTTTAAAATTTCCACACCCCTGTTACACATACACACACACACACACACACAGACCCCAGACCGGACATAGGGCGACTGTCCGAATGCTCCATCGGCATTCGGACAGGCACCTGGGGCTCTCCGTTCATACTTCCCATCCTGAGCGACGCCGGTAAAGTTTCCGCGCGTGCGCTCGTTGGAAGGCCCCCAGCCGCGATCACCCACGTGAAACTTTACCGGCGTCGCTCAGGATGGTAAGTATGAACGGAGAGCTCCAGGTGCCTGTCCGAATGCCGATAGAGCATTCGGACAGCCGCCCTATCGGCATTCGGACAGGCCCTGCAGCTGCTCTCCGCGTTCATACTTACCTTCCTGAGCAACGCCGACAAGGTCTTTGCGCGTGCGCTCGTTGGAAGGCCCCCAGCCTCGATCACGTGGGAGTCCCTGGTGATCGCGGCTGGGGGCCTTCCAATGAGCGCACGTGCGGAAGCTTTACTAGCGTCACTCAGGAAGGTAAGTATGATCACGGAGAGCAGCTGCAGGGCCTGTCCGAATGCCGATAGAGCATTCAGAAAGCCGCCCCAGCCCCTCGGATGCCGGCAAGTCGGCTCAATGCTGGCTTCCGGTATCGGGTGAAATATTGGGGGCACTGCACGAGTACCATGTACTTCTGCAGTACCCGGTATCGGCACTGATACCGATACTAGTATCGTATCGGTGCAACCCCATTAAAAACATCAGTTACTCATTCAAAACAGTAAAAATCAGCACCCATGGCATAGTTGGCACTGTTTTTGTGGCAAACTTGCCATTGAGCCAGGCTGAAGACTATTGTGTTTGATAGAGGACATCCACCTCTATATAAATCCATGTTGAATTCAGTGGCCCAATGGCAATTAACCCTTTGAAATCATCACTTATTCAAAATAGTAAAAATCAACACCCTTGGCACAGTTGGCACTGTTTTCGTGGCAAAACTTGCCATTGGGCCAGGCTGAAGACAATGGTGTTTGATAGAGGACATTCACCTCTATATAAATCCATGTTGAATTCAGTGGCCCAATGGCAATTAACCCTTTGAAATCATCACTTATTCAAAATAGTAAAAATCAACACCCTTGGCACAGTTGGCACTGATTTTTCTGCCCAAATTGCAGTTGGGCCAGGCTAAATTTGACATTGTTTGGTAGAGGGCATCCACCTCTATATGAATCCATGTTAAAATCATTGGCACAATGGCAATTTACCATCTAAAATCAGGTTTTTATTGAAGTTTTACATACTTAGAATTCAACCGAATCAGAAACCAACTTCCACGAATAAGTAACTGGCCGAAATAAGAAACTAACTTCAGCCTCGTCTGGAGTGGGGAGTGATAGAGCTTGATTACTATATTAACCTCATTTGGTCCATTAGACCACCAGGGATTTAATACTACTGTGCTGAATGTGTGTGTGTATGAGAATATAATGCTGGATTTGTGTGTGTGTATAAATACTCTGGGTGTGTGTATGATAATATATGCTCGACGTGTGTATGCTGTATATCTGTACTGTATGCTTTATAGTATATGCTATATGTATGTGTGGTAGATTTTGTATCTGTGTAAGAGTATATGCATTTGAATACATGCTGTATATTTTTGTACAGAGCTTGAATAAGGTATAGGAGGCTCAAAAAAAAATTACCAGTTGGCCCACCTTCACTGTAGCTGACACTTTGCCTTGTGCATGAGCGTATCACAGAGCTGTACAGCAATAAAACTCACAGTAATGTGGTGTGTATGAGTGTATCACAGAGCTATGTGTAGTGTGCTAGTCCGACTTTGCACCGTTACTCGGATGTACTGCAATAATCAATTTGATGTGAACTATGCAGGTGCAGCTCTAACGCATTCCGTCATTGTTAGAATAGATCTTGTCATAATTTCTAAAAGGAACCTTTTTTATTATTTAGAAACATTTTTATTGATTTAAGCTCCTATTAGGAGAATAAGATGCTTTTTTGATTATTTTTTTTCCAGTTCGGAGGAATTTTCCATTGCCAATTTGGTAGAATACGCATATCCATGAGCTGCTGGGGCAAATCCATGTGCTGGGGCAAATCCATGTGCTGGGGCAAATCCATGAGCTGGGGCATATCCATGAGCTGGGGCATTATCCATGTGCTGGGGCATTATCCATGTGCTGGGGCATTATCCATGTGCTGGGGCATTATCCATGAGCTGCTGCGGCATATCCATGTGCTGGGGCAAATCCATGTGCTGGGGCAAATCCATGTGCTGGGGCATATCCATTATCCATGAGCTGGGGCAAATCCATGAGCTGGGGCAGTATATCCATGAGAGGAGCTGGGGCCTTATATCCATGAGAGGAGCTGGGGCAAAATCCATGAGAGGAGCTGGGGCAGTATATCCATGAAAGGAGCTGGGGCAGTATATCCATGAGAGGAGCTGGGGCAGTATATCCATGAGAGCTGCTGGGGGCAGTATATCCATGAGAGGAGCTGGGGCAAAATCCATGAGAGGAGCTGGGGCAGTATATCCATGAGAGGAGCTGGGGCAGTATATCCATGAGAGCTGCTGGGGGCAGTATATCCATGAGAGGAGCTGGGGCAAAATCCATGAGAGGAGCTGGGGCAGTATATCCATGAGAGGAGCTGGGGCAGTATATCCATGAGAGCTGCTGGGGGCAGTATATCCATGAGAGGAGCTGGGGCAAAATCCATGAGAGGAGGTGAGGCAAAATCCATGAGAGGAGCTGGGGCAGTATATCCATGAGAGGAGCTGGGGCAGTATATCCATGAGAGGAGCTGGGGCAGTATATCCATGAGAGGAGCTGGGGCAGTATATCCATGAGAGGAGCTGGGGCAGTATATCCATGAGAGGAGCTGGGGCAGTATATCCATGAGAGGAGCTGGGGCAGTATATCCATGAGAGGAGCTGGGGCAAAATCCATGAGAGGAGCTGGGGCAAAATCCATGAGAGGAGCTGGGGCAGTATATCCATGAGAGGAGCTGGGGCATTATCCATGAGAGGAGCTGGGGCATTATCCATGAGAGGAGCTGGGGCATTATCCATGAGAGGAGCTGGGGCAGTATATCCATGAGAGCTAAGTAAGTAATACGCAGAATCAGCAAAAGGGTAACTGAAAAAGATATTGAAGGGACAGCATTTGTAAATATCACAGTGAGACCATGCAATATATATTTTAATTGGTAACCATGAGTATAAATAGTGAAACTCTATTCTCCTATATAACGATAATCAAATGCGTAAATTGTGACTGCGTAACCCTGTGTATATCTGGTTCTGATACAAGCCAGTGCCTCACCAGCCACTGACCTCACCGCACGTCACTGGCTGATACAGATATAGATCGAGAACAGTAAGGGACCCAGAACAGAGCTTGTGGTGCCCCAACTGAAAGAGGAACTGGTGGTGAAGAGACACTGGCAAAGGAGACACTGAAGGAGCGAAAAGAGAGATAGGGACCAGGAGAGAGTTATGACACTGAGGCCAAGTTGACGCAGCGTGAGGAGCAGGAGAGGGTGATCACCAGTGTTGAATGCAGCAGAAAGGTAAAGAATAAGGAGGGAGAAGTGACCTTTTGGTTTTAGCGGCAACTAAATCATTAGTCACCTTGGTCAGAGCAGTCTCCGTAGATTGTTGGGAGAGAAAGCCAGACTGGTTCGGATCGAGTAGAGAGCAGCAAGAAAACTGGTGAGCTGGTTATAGACCAGTTGTTCTAGGATTTGAGGCAAAGGGGAGCAGAGAGATGGGACAGAGTTTCAGGAGGGAGGTAGGATCAAGAGCTACCTTTTTTTAGATTGGGGGCGATCAAAGCAAGTTTGAATATAGAGGGGAAGATTCCAAAGGAGAGGGAGAGGTTAAAAATATGAGCCAAAGCAGGAACAGTAACTGGTAGGACAGGCCGAAATAAGGTGTGGGGGGATAGGATCAAGTGGTCGGGTAGGAGTACATGAGAAGTTGTTACATCCTCCTCCGAGACTGCAGCAAAGGTAGACATATAGAGTAATTCAAAGAGAATCAAAGTCACCGCACGTTCGGTGACTTTTCGTTCTCTTCAGTTCAGTTCGATTTGGCGATCCCATTTCGGCCACCCTGTGGTGTATTCAGCAAGCACCACAGGGTCCCCGAATTGCATGGAAAGGTCGCCGCAAACCCGCCGAAAATTAACCGCAAAACTCGGCGAATGCACCCTGAAAACCCACAAAAACATCTGGATTAACCCACCGGAAAAACCTGAGCAGGAGCTGATCACATGCAGTGAAGCTGCCAGAAAAAGCCGACACCGCAGACTAAAGAGGTGAATTAATTAGAAAAATGCTTGAATGTTTGAAAAGTGAAACGCTGTTTGCAAAGAAACTACTGGGCGAAAATGTCTGAAATTTACATATGAGCTCCAGGGAATAATAAAAAAGGGCTGTTACAGAAAAAAATAAGTAAAGTTTAAAAAAAAAAAAAAAAATCCAGAAAAATGCTTAAAATCTATAAATTAACCCTTTCGCTGCTGAGGCATTTCCCGCCTGTGTGCTGAGGTCATTTTTACTGGTTTCGCTCATCATGTTTAACCGCGTTTTGAAGCCTTATTTTATTATATGACCCAGACATATTATATATCGTTCTTTCCGGCAGACTCGGAAGATTCATAATATGTTATTATTATATGTATACGTTATGTCCTGTCTGTATATTATAACAAAATATGCAATAAAATTAGAATTTTCAAAAATTTACAATGTGTAAAGTGTTTTTTGTCACATTTTCACATGCGAGCAATTGCGGTTATATTTTATATGGGGCGCGCTTGTTAAAAAAATTAGAAATGGGGTCTCGTTACATTTTTTTTTGGGGAAAATTACGAGATTTTTAACCACTTCAATGCGGAGGACGCGCTCAGCGCGTCCTCCGCATGGCTGCTGGTATGCGGAGGACGCGCTGAGCGCGTCCTCCCATTGGGGTCAGCGTTCGGCCGGGTTCCGGCCGATCGCTGGCCCCCCCGGTGCGGTCTGACATCCTCGATGTCAGCCCAGCATCCGGAACCGCAGCCGCTGAAATTAGGTGTCATCGCGGCAGCGCGATGACACCTAATTCAGGCGCTCCCCCCGCATGTGCGGAGGAGGCGCCTGAAAGGGAGAGGGGGAGGTCCTTCAGACCTCTCTCCCTCCCGATCGGCGGCGTTGCGGGGGTTAACCCAGGCACCATTTGGAAGGGCACAGCCTGCCCTTCCAAATGGTGCCTGGCATTAACCCCTGGGGAGCTGGATCGCGAATCGGTGCTGAAAAGCGCCGGTTCGTGATCCTTTCCCGGAGCTGGCCGCCATCTTGGATGTCGGCCAAGCCTCCGGGAACTCCCCCTGAGGACTGGCGTCATTGTGCATAGCACGATGACGCCAGTCCTAGAGTTAACCCCTAACTGCCACCAACGGTGGAGATAGGGAGTTCATTGGAACTCCCTATCTCCCGATCCGTGCCAGCTAGGGGTTAAAGTTTGGTATCGTTGGAACGGCCATGCTCTGGCCGATCCAACCATACCAAACACTACAGTGAAAAAAGTTTTTACAAAAAATTAAAATTAAAAATAAAAATATATTTAAAAAAAAAATTATAAAAAAAAATATATTTTTTTTTTGGTTCGTTAATGCAGCAATATTGTTCCCATTTCAATTAATATAATGCGGTGCGTTTGTTAAAAATCGCGTAATTTTCCCCCAAAAAAAATGTAACGAGACCCCATCTCTAATTTTTTTAACAAGCGCACCCCATACAAAATATAACCGCAATTGCTCGCATGTTAAAATGTGAAAAAAACCACTTTACACATTGTAAATTATTGAAAATACATATTTTATTGCATTTTTTGTTATAATATACAGACATGACATAACGTATACATATAATAATGACATATTCTGAATCTGCCGAGTCTGACGGAAAGAACGATATATAATATGTCTGGGTAATATACTAAAATAAGCCTTCAAAACACGTTTAAACATGATGAGCAAAACCGGTAAAAATGACCTCAGCACAGAGGTGTGAAAAGCCTCAGCAGCGAAAGGGTTAACAAACGCACCGCATACAAAAATAGTTAGTGCAGCATCATTGTTCACATTATAATTGAAATGGGAACAATATTGCTGCATTAACAAACCAAAAAAAAGAAAAAACTGTTTTTTATTTTTTTTATAATTTGTTTTTAGAAAATTTTTATTTTTAATTTTAAGTTTTTTTTAAACTTTTTTCACAGTCGTGTTTGGTATCGTTGGAACGGCCATGCTCTGGCCGATCCAACAGTACCAAACTATAACCCCTAGCTGCCATGGATCGGGAGATAGGGGGTTCCAATGAACCCCATATCTCCACCATTGGTGGCAGCTAGGGGTTAACTCCAGGACTGGCATCATCATGCTATGCACGATGACGCCAGTCTTCAGGGGGAGTTCCCGGAGGCTTGGCTGACATCCAAGATGTCGGCCAGCTCCAGGAAAGGATCACGAACCGGCGCTTTTCAGCGCCAATTCATGATCCAGCTCCCCAGGGGTTAATGACAGCCACCGTTTGGAAGGGCAGGCTGTGCCCTTCCAAACGGTGCCTGGCATTAAGCTCAGGACCCCCGCGATCGGGAGGGAGAGAGGTCCGAAGGACCTAGCCCCCCTCCCTTTCAGGCGCCTCCTCCGCACACGTGGGGGGGGCCTGAAATAGATGTCATCGTGCCACCGCGATGACATTTATTGTGCCCGCGGCGGTCCCGGATTGACAGGCTGACATCCAAGATGTCAGCCCACACCGGGGGGCACAGCGATCGGCCGGAATCCGGCCGATCGCAGGCTGCTTCGGGAGGACGCGCTCAGCGCGTCCTCCGCAGCCAACCCTTCCTGCGGCCGGACGCGCTGAGCGCGTCCTCCGCAGCGAAGTGGTTAAGAGACTCTTTACTGCAGAATATTATAATGAACAGTTTATTAGATATTGAATTAAAATGGGTATATTTTTAACATTGAAGCCTATGGGATTCGCTTGAATAAACCTGCCGAATTAAACCACCAAATGGCAGGGCATTTCGGGAACCTTTCACTGCTGGTTTGTGTTCTCTGAATAGCCGAAGCATTGCTTTTTTTTATGGGGATTTCACTGCCCTCGAACAGGCACCGTAATTTGCAGGCAATTCGCCAGGATTTGGCGAATTGCCTGCCTTTTGGAGAGCCGAATGGCCAAGAAAGGTAACCGAACGCGGATTTTCAGTGTTCGGTTACCTTTCTCCAGCCATTCGGATCTCTTTGGATAACCCTGATAGTAGAAGAGGGGGAAGGGAGTGAGGGAGTCAGTAGGGTAGAATGGGTAAAGGAGGAGGGCAGTGAATGCAGCAGCATTGTTTTTTTTTTATATGTAAAAGCATATATTGGCTCTTCCTGTAGAGCAGAAAAATATTTTGCATTTATTTTCTTCATTTTTACACCTTTATATGGTCATGTTTGGTATCATAGTAAAGACTAGACTCTGACTTTTCCAATGACCCCTCACATAACCTTGTGCAGTGTACAATTCAGGGATGCAGGTTGCAAAGTCTCCATCTCTCCTCACTGCAGCGCCACAGTCTAGGTTGTGAATTAAACAATGCATTGCTTCACCAGATACACACTTGCTGGCAGTATGGTAAATGAGGTGAGTCAGTGCAGCATCACTGTTCACTTTATAATTGTAAACTGAATAATATTGCGGTGTTAGAAAAAAAAAAAGAAATATTATTTTAATATTTTATTTTTACATAAATCTAACCTGGTTATATTTGGTATCACTGGAAAGGGTATAAGCTGACCTTTCCAATGATACCTCATGTCCATCTAGCCCTTTAGGGCTCCAGAGATACAGTGATCAAAATTATTGCAAATTGTAAAAAAAAAAAAAATCCTCTTTTTTGTTTTTTTTTACACACAGAGCAAGTGTGTGGCAGGCGCCTGTACGCACATGCCTACTCTGCCTAATTATAAATCCGGCCCTGGCAAGTTGCGTTGAGCCGCAGCCACAAAATGCATCAGAAAGTGAGGGACAGAAGGGGAGTAAAATTGTGCAAAATGGAAAAAAAATAAACAAGCAGCCTCTGCTCAATTATTTACGGACAGAAAAAGGAACTCTTCTTTTTCATACAGAATCCCTTTAATGCATTATTTCCTCTACAAATCAGTATGAAATTATATATACAGTATATTGTGTTTATTATTGCAGAAGCCACTTGCACATCACAGCAATTCTGTGAATTGCATCCCAGAGCTCCTGTGCCACATTCCCCATATGCAGCAAGGAATTCTGGGTAGGATATGCAAATGACATCTGTCTCACATTTTTGCATCCTGGATCGAAACACACTTATTACAGTGTGGAGGCTTTTTATCTCACTTTTTGTCCTCCAACACAGGGTTTCCCAACTCCAGTCCTCGGGACCCACTCCAGGCCAGATTTTGCAGATCACCTTGGGGAAATGCAGACTGAATACTGCAATCACTGAGCAGCTAATTATATCACCTGTGCTGAGGTTCAGTTATCCCACAAACCAGGCCTGTTAGGCTAGGGTCAGACGAACGCATTTTCGCATTGTCTGTGAAAAAGTGCGTTCGAACGAATGGACGCATTTTTTCACGGAGTACGCGATAGCGGTCATACGATGCGCATTTGCGTTCGTGATTTTGTACGGATCATCAATAAAACACTTGCATCTGGACGTTATGTTGGCCGGACATTAGCAGTGTCTGACATCTCCAAATCACGCACACATGCCGCTAGCGGACGCAGCGCACTCTGTACGACCGTACTAGTGGTTTCACGTTCTCGACAAAATGCGTTCGTTTGCCACTTGCGTTGCGCGGACGAACATTCGTGCGGCCGTACTTCGTGTGTTCCCCGGCATTGGACGTCATTTGCTGCTAGCACGGCCGTGATTTCGTGCGGTTAAACGCACGTTAAAACTGCTTTCGTCTGACCCTAGCCTTAGTGGGTCCTGAGGATACGAGTTGAGAAACACTGCTCCAACATACATACATACATAATCTCTTTTGCAATTTGTGATGAAAACTTTATAAAACGTGCCAGAGTGCTGCATTTCAAAATCTGGTATCATTAATTTCACCTCTTCTGGAATTTAGAATTATACTAGTTGACCCAATTCCCCGAAAAAAATATTAAACTTCAATCGAACTGTGTACCCGATACATCAATCGTTTTCAACCCTTTCCTCAGGAACCCCTAACAGGCCAGGTTTTAAGGATTCCCTTGGGGAAATGCAGACTGAATCCTGCAATCGCTGAACAGCAAATCATACCACCTGTGCTGTGCTTCAGATATCTGGAAAACCTGGCCTGGTATCGGGTCCTGAGTAGGAATGAGCTGTTCGGTTCGATCAGTTTGGAGTTCGATTCGAAAGTTCGCAAACTTCTGACTTTTTGGCGTGTTCGGTTCGAGTTCGATTTTTTTTTTTTTTTATTTAACCACTTCGCTGCTGAGGACGCGCTCAGCGCGTCCTCAGCAGTCCCGCTGGTATGCGGAGGACGCGCTGAGCGCGTCCTCCCATCGGGGTCAGCGTTCGGCCGGGTTCCGGCCGATCGCTGGCCCCTCCGGTGCGGGCTGACATCCTGGATGTCAGCCGCGCATCCGGACCAGCAGCCGCCAGAATTAGGTGTCATCGCGGGGGCGCGATGACACCTAATTCAGGCGCCCCCCCGCATGTGCGGAGGAGGCGCCTGAAAGGGAGGGGGGGAGGTCCTTCAGACCTCTCTCCCTCCTGATCGGCGGCGCACAGGGGGTTAACCCAGGCATCATTTGGAAGGGCACAGCCTGCCCTTCCAAATGATGCCTGGCATTAACCCCTGGGGAGCTGGATCGCGAATCGGCGCTGAAAAGCGCCGGTTCGCGATCCTTTCCCGGAGCTGGCCGACATCTTGGATGTCGGCCAAGCCTCCGGGAACTCCCCCAGAGGACTGGCGTCATCGTGCGTAGCACGATGACGCCAGTCCTAGAGTTAACCCCTAACTGCCACCAACTGTGGAGATAGGGAGTTCTAATGAACTCCCTATCTCCCGATCCGTGGCAGTTAGGGGTTAAATTTTGGTATCGTTGGATCGGCCAGAGCATGGCCGTTCCAACGATACCAAACACTACAGTGAAAAATTTTGTAAAAAAATGAAAAAAAAAAATAAAAAAAAAAATTAAACACTTTTTTTTTTTTTGGGTTTGTTAATGCAGCAATATTGTTCCCATTTCAATTATAATGTGAACAATGATGCTGCACTAACGATTTTTGTATGCGGTGCGTTTGTTAAAAATAGTGTCATTTTCCCCAAAAAAAATGTAACGAGACCCCATCTCTAATTTTTTTAACAAGCGCACCCCATACAAAATATAACCGCAATTGCTCGCATGTTAAAATGTGGAAAAAAACACTTTACACATTGTAAATTATTGAAAATACATATTTTATTGCATTTTTTGTTATAATATACAGACATGACATAACGTATACATATAATAATGACATATTATGAATCTACCGAGTCTGACGGAAAGAACGATATATAATATGTCTGGGTCATATACTAAAATAAGCCTTCAAAACACGTTTAAACATGATGCGCAAAACAGGTAAAAATGACCTCAGCATAGGGGCGGGAAAAGCCTCAGCAGCGAAAGGGTTAAAAAAAGTATAAAAAATGCTTAAAAAATCTAGAAATAGACTCTTTACTGCAGAATATTATAAGCAACGGTTTATTAGATATTGAATTAAAAAACTACCTAATGTCTAGGTGCAAAGATTCTCACCTCTAAATGACCTGTGCTTACAGCAGGGGCACTCAGCGTAAACAAAAGGTGTTTAATTAGTGTTTGGAAAAAACATGTGCTTCTAGTTAGTCTGGTCTCATGAATTTGATACATTGCCTACAGACTGGGAGTGGCACATGTATGAACAAACACGACTTGTTCTGAATTCTAAGAAGTGTTCATTTCTACTAAAATGTTCCTCTGATATGCTGTTTAACCCCTTAAGGACCAGGACTCTGTAAAGCCAATCATTAATGATGTAGATGTTACGTCATTTGTCATCAAGGGCTTAATAAAATCTTTATCACACTTCTTAGATTTAAACGTAATATTCCAGTATTTTTATGTCATGTACATCTCCCGAAGGGCCTATGTGTGCATACAATTATTATTGTGGTAGATCTATAGTTTTGGTGCAAGCGTGGTGGAAGGGCTTGCTGCTTCTGCATTAGTAACACAACACAACACAATGTTTCTATACATCCTACAAATCCGCCACTTCACGGGCAGGTTATGGGGACCTCCTAGGCACGATATTTGAAGGAATTTTTCGTTTTTATTTTTAACCCTTATTTTATGGAAAACTCACTGTTCCTTTAACCCTTTCACTGCTGAGGCATTTCACTGCTGTGTGCTGAGCTAATTTTTACTGCTTTCGCTCATCATGTTTAAACGCGATTTGAAGCCACATTTTATTATACGACCCAGACATATTATATATCGTTCTTTCCGGCAGATTCATAATATATCATTTTTATATGTATACGTAATGTTCTGCCTGTAATATAACAAAAAATGCAATAAAATGTGAATTTTTAATCATCTGCAGCGTGTAAAGTGTTTTTTTTCACCTTTTATCACATGAACATTTGCGGTTATACTTTCTATGGGGTGCGCTTGTACAAAAATTAGAAATGGGGACTTATTAAATTTTTTGGGGGGAATTATGTGATTTAGCAAACCACCCCATAGAAAAAAATCATTAGTGCAGCATCATTGTTCACGTTATAATTGAAATGTGAACAATATTGCTGCCTTAATAACACACACTGCCTTAATAACACACAAAAAAAATACATGTTTTTATTATTTTAATTTTAGCTGCCACAGTTCTGGAGATATCGGGGCTCAAACGGGTTCCCGGCAGCTAGGGGTTCCCCGGCTGTCTGACATCATCATGCTATGCCGGAGCTAGGCCGCACTTTGGCGCCAAAGTGCGACCCGGTGCCTAAGGGGTTAAAGCCAGGCACCGCTTAAAAGGGGAGACTCTCCCCTTTTAAGCGGTGCCTGGCTCTTTTTTGTGGGACCTCCCGATTGGGAGGGATCCGAACGGATCCCCACCCCCTCCCTTCCAGGCGATCTCCTGGGATTGCCGGGGGGGGGGGGTCGCCTGGAAATGACGTCATGGCGTGATGACGTCATTTACGTCGGGAGGAGCTTGACTTCAGCGTCTGAGGACGCTGAAGTCAGAACGCCGCGGGACCCCGGACGAGAGGTGAGTATCTCCGCCGGGGGTCCCGCAAAGCTGATGACGTGTGGGACACGTCCTCCTCAGCATACAGCGGGAGTAACTGAGGACATCTCCCACACGTCGTCAGTAGTGAATGGGTTAAAAACATCTTTTTTGAAACTTTTTGTCCTTGTTTCCTGTCCCCCAGGGCACTAGCCGGACCCCCATACACCTTTTTATGGCAAACATCTTGCATATGCCCTCTTGGAGAGCACTCTAAAAATTGAACTTTGAGTCCCATTGACTTGTATTGAGATCGGTTCGAGTTCGAACTTTTGAAAAAGTTCGAGTTCAAATGCGAACCGAACTCGGGTGTTCGGCTCATCCCTATTCCTGAGGACAGGTTTGGGAACACTGCAATACATCAGTGGCGTCAATAGGGTTGGAGTCACTCGGTGCGGTAACCTATGGTGTCACCCCCCCCTGAGTTTTACATATATATATATATATATATATATATAATTTTTTTAACTACTCTTACTCATAAATTAGTACTCCCATATAACACTAAATGCTCATGCACAGCGCACATTACTGTAAGGTTTATTGCTGTGGAGCTCTCTCATATGCTCACACAAATTTTTGCCAATTGCCAGCAAGTAAAAGCACACATGGATATATATTGCCCCCAGCAGCTCTGTATATAATGCCCCCAGCAGCTCACCCATGGCTATATATTGCCCCCAGTTCACATATGGATATATTGCCCCAGCTCACAATTATATATTGCCCCCAGCAGCTCACCCATAGATATATATTGCCCCAGTTCACATATAGATATATTGCCCCAGTTCACATATAGATATATTGCCCCAGCTCACATATGGATATATTGCCCCAGCTCACACATGGATATATTGTCCCAGACCAGCTCACACATGGATATATTGCCCCAGACCAGCTCACACATGGATATATTGCCCCAGACCAGCTCACACATGGATATATTGCCCCAGACCAGCTCACACATGGATATATTGCCCCAGACCAGCTCACACATGGATATATTGCCCCAGACCAGCTCACACATGGATATATTGCCCCAGACTAGCTCTCATGGATATATTGCCCCCAAGACCAGCTCTCATGGATATGCCCCCAGCAGCTCTCATGGATATGCCCCAGTAGCTCTCATGGATATGCCCCAGTAGCTCTCATGGATATGCCCCAGTAGCTCTCATGGATATGCCCCAGTAGCTCTCATGGCTACTGCCCCAGCAGCTCTCATGGATACTGCCCCAGCTCACATGGATATGCCCCAGCTTCTTTCATGGATATGCCCCAGCAGCTCACATGGATACTGCCTCAGCTCACATGGATACTGCCTCAGCTCTCATGGATATGCTCCAGCTCCTTTCATGGATATTGCCCCAGCAGCTCACATGGATATTGCACCAGCAGCTCACATGGATCTGCCCCAGCTCACATGGATTTGTCCCAGCTCTCATGGATCTGCCCCAGCTCTCATGGATCTGCCCCCAGCAGCTCTCATGGATATGCCCCAGTAGCTCTCATGGATATGCCCCAGTAGCTCTCATGGATACTGCCCCAGCAGCTCTCATGGATACTGCCCCAGCTCACATGGATATGCCCCAGCTTCTTTCATGGATATGCCCCAGCAGCTCACATGGATACTGCCTCAGCTCACGTGGATACTGCCTCAGCTCTCATGGATATGCTCCAGCTCCTTTCATGGATATTGCCCCAGCAGCTCACATGGATATTGCCCCAGCAGCTCACCTGGATCTGCCCCAGCTCACATGGATCTGCCCCAGCTCTCATGGATCTGCCCCAGCTCTCATGGATCTGCCCCAGCTCTCATGGATCTGCCCCAGCTCTCATGGATATGCTCCAGCTCCTTTCATGGATATTGCCCCAGCAGCTCACATGGATCTGCCCCAGCTCTCATGGATTTGTCCCAGGAGCTCTCATGGATATGCCCCAGCTCCTTTCATGGATATACTGCCCCCAGGCCCCGCCGCGTGTTTGGCTCCCTCTGAGCATCCGGCGGCATGGAGCTTGGGCGCTCACCTGGGGGAGCCACGTGACCAGCCGCGATCTCACGAGAACTCGGCTGGTGACGTGGTTCCCCCAGGTGAGCGCCGAAGCTCCATAGCTTCGGACGCTCGCAAGGAGCCGAACACTGCGTCGCAGGGTGAGACACCCGCCCTTAGGGTGACACCAACACCAAAGACTTTGATTTTTGAACCGGCCACTGGCCGATTCAAAAATCAAAGTCAGGGTGACGGTGTCACCCTAAGGGCGGGTGTCACCTGGTGCGGGCCGCACCCCCCGCCCCCACCTTGAGATGCTAGTGCAATACATAAAGTTTCATCACTCTTAATACATTAACCTCTCCAATGTATTTAGTTGTAGTGAAACACAATTCATTGACATACTGAGAGTAAATTCAATATTAGACAGCTCTTACTTACCGCAGGCAGTTCCATTGCAATGCACTTGACCTAATGAAAAGTTAAGGCACAGAAGATACAGCACAAAAAACAGCCGGGGCATCATCTCAGACCATGTAGTTTATGAACTGTTCTTAGGAATTTACGATTTAAAGTTTATTTTCGGAAGAGTAAGTCAAGGAGGGGATGTGGTCAGTTCTGTGATGAAATATGGCTAGTTTCCTCTTTCGTTAGAAATTTTTTTGTGACGTGATAATGAACTTATGAAGGATAATTGAGCCTGGAAAGAAGTGATATGTAATGAGTAACATTTAATGTAAAACCAGGTTTGTTTACATTAAATTGCAGACAGTCAATTTTGGTCACCAGAGAAGCAGAAAAAGGGATGGGTGAGCTCATCATCAATGGTCAGTCATGTTGTTGGAACAATGGTAGCCTCCATTGTCTTTGTGGCATCCAGCTGTCTATTCACTGCAGCAATTGGCTAGTCTAGTGCCGTAGATCTAGGTTGTGTAGTTGCAGCAACAATTAGGCTACGGTCAGACGAGAGCATTTTGTATGGACTGTGCATCCGTGCAATACAGACGTACTTTCTGACTGACGACAAGGAAGTGGCCACACAGTCCGTTTTTTTCACTGACGTATTTTTGACGGATGTAGGAGGGAAAATAAATTAAAATGAAAAAACATTTTGTCCATCAAAAATGCTGGACGAATAAATGCAGTCCGTCTGACCACGTTCCATCACTCACACACAAAGCAATGTGGACGTTGCAGACATGGTGCACTCCGCCCATCCGTTCTAGCAGTATTACGTTCTTGCCTAACCTGCGTCCGTTTGCCGCGTCCGTCATGCATCTGCACTTCTGTGCGGACGTACTTTGTGTGTGGGGCTCCATTTGGTCAGAATGCTATGCTGCCACGGACTTACAAATGTGCGGCAACACGGATGTGATAACTGCGCTCGTCTGACCCCATCCTTAACTGTTTTGCCTGTAACTTCTGGATGGTGTTTTGCTTCAGTCCTGTCCAGACACAGAGGCGTAATTAGATTCCTCAGGGCCCAGGTGCAGGAATCCATGAAGGGCCCCACTCACCCTTGGCAAAAACATACCCCCCTCCATCATCCCCTTGCACTGGACCCTTTCAGGTCCACACTGTCAACTCCAGACAGTGTCACATTTTTCTCCGGATCCACTACGACTACTTCACTCCATCCCATTTTTAATGTAATGTGTGTAGCGCTGTGTTAAAAATCTTGCTGTGGCAGTACCTATCTTTGGCCACAAGATGGAGACTATCGCGATCAGAGATACTGGACATTGGGACTACAATGCCCGGCATGCTTTGCAAGAAGACAGGAAGTGGGTGGGGACTGGACACTTACATCCTCTGCCTCGTGGAGAAAGTTCCAGAGCGCGCCAGGGAAGCAGAGAAAGCAGACGCACCGAGGAGATCGCGGCAGAATCTAGGCCAAAGCCCAAGGGAGACCTGTTGTTCCGGTTTGGGTCACCTAGTCTGAGGAGAAGGAGACTCGCCAGAGCCCAGACACTGCTGCAGACCGGCGGAATCGAATGGAGAGCGGGCGGTGAGCTGGACAAGCTGCATGGGGTGAGACAACGGATCCGGCCGCTAGTATCCCCAGTCAAAATCCGGAGGAAAGACGTCCTGGGTCAGCGGAGCCTAAAGCCTGCGTCGGATGGGTGAGAGGCCTCCAAGGCTGTTTGTGATTAAAGGTCAAGCTGCTGTTTTCTCTTTAAAGTCCACAGGGCCCCAACTGACTAGTCGAAGATTTTCCTTAAATAAACTCACTGGCCAGTTGAACAGTACCCGGGTACCACACACACATATGCACCTTTCACCTCCTGGGACTTAACTTGTACAGGACTCATTTTTCTTTTATGAATCGGAACAAGGGGTTAAAAATAAAGATACGTTCCGAATATATATTTTTCCTCTTTTTCCGTTGCGCGTTTACCGTAATACGAAGGGATTGTATGATCGGGGGTTTTTGCTACGTGTTCCCTTTTCTGAACTGTCGGGAAATTGCATTGCTTTTATGTTCGGTCGCGAATATTTTATTTTCCGAAATACGAAGCCTCGTGTTTCGTTTCTTTTCCGCTGCGCGTTTGTCGTAATACGAAAATACTGTAAGAATACTTGTGAATACCGTGCTTCAACATCTGCTCAAATATTTTAGTAAACTATTTAAATGATAAAAACTCACAACTGTGTTGGAGTATATTTATTCCCTAGTGCGGGGAGACTGACCCGTGGTTCATTTTCAGCGGCTCCTCCGGGAGTGAGCGCTACATGTGCATCATGTATATCTCAGAGCGCCACAACAGTAAAACTCATAGTAATGTGTGCTGTGTATGAGTGAATCATAGGTGAGGCACTGGTCCTTGCCAAGCCGCCCAAGTGAGGCCATGGCCGTGTGTGTGTGTGGGCCCCCCAAAATCAGGGATCCGGTTGCAGTGGACTCTCTGCACCCCTCGTAGTTACACCACTGTCCAGCCAAATTGTAATGGCGATGATCAACCACCTTCTTATGGCCAGGTCACTATGGTATAGCCAATCTGTCATGGCTTGTTGTTTCGCTAAGCCTTGCCATATCATTTAAGGAACAGATCAGCATGATTGCCTTTGTGGCTCAATGTACACCAGACTGCGTTGTCAAGCCTCAGCCCTTCCTGATCTCCTAAGCTTATTACATCTTTTAGATCTCTCAGTATTATTCGTCCTTACCATCTCCTTAGATTCACTAATTTCTTCCTGATTCCTCAGTTTTATTCGCGCTGTTTCAGTCTCCCAAATATTATTTCCGTTGTTAACATGACACTGTATTTTCTGGCATATAGGAATACCTATACTTGCTAAATTAAATCTCTTATAGAGTGCTTATAGTCGGATATCCATATTTTGTGCCAACAATATGAATTTCTGCTATATAAAAGTCAAATCAATAGGAGAAATTCTTATAATCTTAAAAGTCAAATCAAGAGTAGGGATGGGCTGCCGGTTCGAATCTGTTCGATGTTCGCATCGAACATCGGCTGTTCGAAAGTTCACTTTTTGGGACGTTCGCCAAAAGTAAAAAAAAAAATAGATTAAAAAATCTAAAAATAAAGACTCTTTACTGTAGCATATTATAAACAATGGTTTATTAGATATAATAAAAAACGGGAATATTTTTAACATTGAAGCCTATGGGATTCAACATTTCCTACACCTTGTTGCTAAAACATCAGGCAAATGCGGCCCTCTAATCAGGCACTGTAAAGGGCAGCCCTCCGGGGCTTCCCAAGGACCCCTTGAGGAGCAAGTGACCGCCGGATGACAGATCTGTGACTGTGCGGGCTGGCCGGCCGGGTGCATGTGGCAGAGAGGCTGCGCAGGGAGGGAGCCACTGCACCTGCGGCCACGGCAGACCCCCCCCCCCACAACCAGGATCCAGGGAGGCCCCACTGACCACCAGGCTAAGGTAAGGTGACACATTTTTAAAAAAAAATTAATCCGTGGACATTTTTAAATGTCCCAAGGAACATAAAATAAAACTTTTTTTTTTTCTTTCTAATACTCACCTGATTCCTGGATCCATCAACAAGCACAGCCTCCCATCTCCCACGCTGTTAGAAGCTGCATACACCGGCGCGCTGTGTGCAGTTTCTGAGAAGGATACGCTATTAGTGTAGAGGGAGTGATGCAAAATGCGCAGCCGGCTTCCCCGCTACACTAATAGCATATCTTCTCAGAAGCTGCGCACAGCGCGCTGGTTAAAGCTAGCGCTAGACTGTAGAGGTGCTGCCCGGCAGTGTGAGGATTCATATGCTGCATTAATTATACTGTAACAGTGCTGCCTGGCAGTATGAGGATTCATACTGATGACACAGAGCCGCCGGGACCTTTAAATCAGGAGTGTGCGCTGTACACCTTGCCTTGCTGTGGAGTTTCATTCCCACATCGCTAGCTTACCAAATCAGTTTGTATACTTGTTGCTGACCCTGCTTGTTCTAAGGACCCGATCTGTTGCCGACTTTGCCTGCCATTTGACTATTCTCTCTGTGTACTCTCTGCCTGTTCTGTTTGCCTCCTGTTGCTACTGGTGTGCGCCGACTCTCACCATATACAGTAGCGCAGTACCAGTGCCTAAACGTTGTTGACCCGGTTTTGTTGTAATGACTACTCTCGCTCTGTGCCCCTGTCTGGTATATCTGCTGCTTATAACTGCTGGTGTGTGCTACAGATCCTGCCACATATAGTAGTGCAGTACTAGTGCCTAAACGTTGCTGACCCGGTTTTGTTATAACGACTACTCTGGCTCTGCGCCCCTGTCTGGTATATTCCGCTGCTTGTTACTGCTGGTGCGCTTCCATCCTGCCATATACTATAGCGCAGTACAAACATATTGATCTCAGTCTGTGGTGTATATTGCTGGCGCTGTCTCCCTGGCCTGTGTGGCTGCTAGAGGTTAGGTTTAGTGGTCCCGACTCCCGACCATCCTAAGGATCGGAGGGTTAGAGGTCTGTTACCAGGGATCCTACCAGGTCTGTCCTGGGGAATCGTTACAAATATGCGGTGAACACCGCAGCAAACGTTAATGCTCACGCAAGTGAGCATTAACGTTTGCGTTAAGATCGTATTTTTTTCCCACTCGTTTTTGCTCAAACATTTCCCATGGCTTCAAATCACGTTTAAACTTGAGCAAAAGCGTTAAAAATGAGCTCAACTGTGAAATGGCTCAGCACTCAGCAGTGAAATGGTTAAAATCTTTTTATTTTTTATTTTAATTTCATTGTTTCCTGTCCCCCAGGGCAGTACCCAGACCTCCATACACCTTTTATGACCAATATCTTGCCTATATGCCCTCTGGAGGGGACCTTTTAATTTTTGAACGTTTGAGCCCCATTGACTTGCATTGCGTTCGAATCGTGTTCGCATTAGAATTCAAACTTGTTCAAATGTTCAGTTTTCGAATGTGAACCAGACACGGGGGTGTTCGGCCCATCACTAATCAAGAGGAGAAATTCTTCTTATATCGAGAAATAACGTGTTCCAGCAAGGTAATTTAAATACCGTTCCTCTCTCTGAATTTATGGAATTTGCAGCGATGTGTTGGACTGGCTCTTCAAATCTAGTTATCTTGTCAGTTTCTTTTCGGAATATGTTCTGATTGTAGTGTTCAATGTTTCTCGGACTGGTCGTCAATCCTTGGATTCCTGGATGTCCTGCAGTATAGGTGGACAACAAAGGAGAGACGATTGCCCAGTACGCGGCGACACCGGCCCCTATCTTCCCCTTATGGGGTACTTACAGTGTGGGGAGCCCCTGGCCCAGCTCTGAGGGTGTCTTGCGTGCAGGATATTTTTACGGCAATCCTCTGCCCTTTCCTGTACTCCGTCGGTCCATACCAAGTTCGTAGTGGTGGAAAAGGAAATAAAGAAAAAATCCACCCTTAGACGGGTTACGATTTATAAAATTTATTGTATAAAAAGTATATTTCAAAACGTACTGAGACGCGTTTCGCCGAGTGCACAGCTTCAACACTACAATCAGAGCATATTCCGAAAAGAAACTGACTAGAAGAGCCAGTCCAACACATCGCTGCAAATTCCGTAAATTCAGAGAGGAACGGTATTTAAATTACCTTGCTGAAACAAGTTATTTCTCGATTATAAGAATTTCTCCTATTGATTTGACTTTTATATAGCAGAAATTCATATTGTTGGCACAAAATATGGATATCCGACTATAAGCACTCTATAAGAGATTTAATTTAGCAACTCTATAGGTATTCCTATATGCCAGAAAATAGTGCCGGGTTAACGGAAGTATGTTTACTGTTTGTGTTTCATAAGTTGACTATTTGCAACTACTCTTAGTAGAGGGGTATCGACCAATATAGACCGAAGGGTCGATAATTTTCTATGACATAGAAGGGATTCAGAAATTATATAAAATAAAGCAATTAACAATAAATGGCCATCACTATTGTACCTACATGAACCATACTGGTCGATAATTTTCCATGACATAGATGTGTTGAGAGCCAGCAGTGACATCAGAGGAAGGGGCGGCTCTAAGGGTAGTACCAGGAAGACAGCTCAGAGAGCGGATGCAAACCGTGTGTCTCCCCTGTGTTAACTACTGAAATAAACACCTGTTGAACCCAGCTCGCTGTGTTATTTGGATCTCATGACATGGTTTCAGAATTTATTACCTGCGCATCCATTTTGATCTGTGAAGATGTCTAAGTTCACTCCACTGGAGCCTTTTGATTTCTCTCAGCCTGCAGCATGGCCTACCTGAAGGCAGAGGTTTGCACGCTTCAGGATTGCTTCTAAGCTGGATAAGGAGAGCGGTGAAGTACAGGTTAACTCTCTTTTATATTCTATGGGGAAAGCTGTGGAGCCTGTGTACAATACGTTTACTTTCCGTGAGGGGGAAGAATTTGACTTTGAGATAGTCATGGATAAACTCAGCACCCATTTTGTGCCCAGGAGAAATGTGATTCATGAGAGAGCCTGTTTCCACAAGCGAGCCCAGCGTGTGGGTGAATCAGTGGAATCATTTGAGCGCAGCCTGTATGAATTGGCGGAGTTCTGTGCGTTTGGTGCTGCGAAAGAGGAGCAGATCAGAGACAGAATCGTCATAGGTATTGCAGACTCAGAAGTTTTGCTGCAGCTGGAGTCTGCGTTGACGCTGGATGAGGCTATACGGATACTGCGCCAAAGTGAACTAGTAAAGAAGCAAAGTGCAGAGATGAGATCTGAAAGCATGGTGGAGGAGGTGCAGCAGTTCAGGAGAGCTGTAAGTGACAGAGTATGAACAGCAGACCGCAGGTGACAGACAGGGTCAGAAGCGGTGGGATGCTACAGGCTCGTTGCACGCGCTGTAACCGTGCTCATGGAATGAAGATGCCTTGCTAAAGACAGGAGGTGCAGAAACTGTAACAGAGTCGGCCATTTTGAGGTAGTTTGCAAATCAGAGTCTGTTAAAGAGATGCATCTGGACAGTGACCAAGAGGCTCAAGAGGTGTCCTTTGTAGGGTCTGTGATTAATCAGTCCGGCTCAGAAGAAGATTGGCGTGTTACACTCTCATTGATGGGTGCAAGGATTGCTTTTAAAATTGATACGGGAGCGTACATTACGGTTATTCCTTTTGCAACGTTCATGAAACTGCCACGACGACCGCAGCTTGAGAAGGTTTTGATAAACGTTCACAACCCTGGAGGTCGTATCGATTGTGCCGGGAGATTTCTTGCTAGCAGGGAGTACAAAAGAAAGAAATTTACCCTGTGGGTGTACGTGATCAGAGGAAACTATGTTAATAACCCATTGAGCCGGAATGCAGCCTGTAGCCTGGGCCTTGTTGCGCGAGTGCATGAGATCACGGAGGACATGTTTGGAGAACTTGGGCTGCTGAATTGTGAGCCGGTGTGACGGAACCGTTCTCTTCCGTCTGTCCTGACTCTCCAGACACCCCTTCATTGCGGTCAGCCCGGCTACTGGGAGCGCTGTCCTCAGCGCCTCGAGCAGTTTGACCCGTCTGCTTCTGTTCCTCTGCCCTGGAGCCGTTAGGAATTTCCAGGAGGCCGCTCGGTGCCTTCTGATGTTGAGTATATAGTGTAGCGTAGTTTGTAATAAAGACACCAGGCGCGGCTGTATGCTTTAAAACAGGATTCTCTCTCTCTGAGCTCTGAGAGTTCTCTGACTTTTAATGAACAAAACACCACCATTTATGCTGAAGTCCGACAGTCATAATTTGCATAAATGACGCACCTCGTCCTACCAATATACTAATTACATTATGTCAATTATTTACAATAAACATTCTTTACATTCTTTAGCCTTCAGCTCACACAACATTTGTATAATCCATTGTTCTAACACATCAGATTAAACATAAACACAATCACAGACTTCATGAATCAAATATGCAGCCAGATAAGGGGGAAAATCCCTGTTGCATAAATTACACAGCAGTAAAGCTTGTTTACTGGCTATACAGAAACACATTTACCTACAGGAATATAAGTATATTTAAAACTAAAGTTACGCCATTTTACACTAAACTAAAACCAAACGATGTAATATATATTTAAAAACACATGATATAAATGAACATAAAGTCTCTTGGGGTTTGAAGTATGGAGCGTTACATCAGCTCCATGACATATGTCCCCCCTTCCAGAACGGCAGGGCAAGCTTAGATCCCAAACGGATCGCTTGCCACTGACGAGACCTCTCGCCTTGTCCCTTTTCTGTGCCATCTTCAAAGTTCCAGGTTGTGGGCACATAAGCAAAGTCAGCGGGGTCTGACGGTCGCTGGAAGGCTGTGGGTCCATTGTCCCTTGGTAAGAGGCAAGCCAACCCTCTTGTCCAGTGCTCCCAAGGACTCACCGCAGTAGTGTCTGCCAGGCAACAGGCCACCACAGTCCACAGACACAAAACGTTTGCTAGTGGGCACACTGGAATTCCCCCCCAACATCTTTCTGTCTCCAGGGCACCTCTGCAGACCCAGGACCAAGACACAGTCAGCAGTCCCAGTCCCCAGTCTCTCCTTCGGGTGATGCCCCCCTCCCAAACATTCAAAAGGGGCCCACCCCACAATCCCAAATGGATGCAATTCGTCCTGGGACCAGGAATTTGGTAGCCTCACAGGATGGTCACTCACCGGTTCTCCTGGTTTCTTGTGCAGGTGAGAAGAGGTCCCCTCTCTGGCGCCACCTTGGTCCATAGGGGTCTCCAGGTTCGTCGGGGACAAGGCACACTCCGATGCCAGCACAGAGTCCAGCCTTAGAATTTGTCCCAAATCCACTGGGAGCGCCGCATGTTCCTCACCGTACAAAAATAGGTCCACAGGCTCCATAATTGTTCACCCTTCAAGTCAGCGATTCGGGCTACCTGAAATACATCTCCCTTGCGCAGTGGGAAGGACCACAGCCTCTTCGCTGACAGCCTGCTGTTTTTTAATCTTGGCGTTCAGCTGTACTTCTAGCTGTAAAGTCTTTGCTTTTAGTTCAATAACTGAAGCTTGCAGCTCGGCCTGTACCTGATGGTGTAGTACTGTCTGGAGCCTCTCATTTTCCAGCTGTTGCTGTGCAGTGTACAGCCTGCTTTCGGAGTGTCTCAAATACTCACTTATAGCATGGCGTTGCTCGGTCTCTGCATCACACTGCTCCTGAAGCTCTTGACATCTTGCTTCCCAGGCAGTGATAGAAGCCTGGAGTTCAGCCTTTAGTTCTCGGCACTGACCCTCCAGCTGTTGACATGACTTCTCTAGTAGCTGGGCCTTGCTTTGCTCTGCCTCTCCGTCTGCTCTCAGTTGCTCAATCAGCAGTCTGGCCTTTTTAAGATTCTCACCTACTCGCTCAGCGTTACTTTGCTTGTCTTTCAGCTTCTCCGTCAGCTCCATAATCTGGGATTCCAGGAGACACTTTTCCCCCATGGCTGCCTGGACTTTTAAAACGCCAATGGCCATGGCCTCCTCTCGCTCTCGTGCAGCATTATCCTTGGCTCGCTCAGCAGCTGTAAGTAAATCCCGCAAGCCAGTCGTCTCCATCTCCAGGCGCTGTATATTCACCTCTGCATCATCTCTGGATAGTCTCAGCTCATCCAGCTCTCTCTGGCCATTTTGCAGCTCATTTTGCTGGTTCTGTAATGTCTCTGTCAGGGCCATTATTTGTGCTCGAGCAGTGAGCAATTCAGCCTGTAACACGCTGACCAGATCGTCCATGGTCTGTGTGGCCCCATCTCTCATGAGGGGAACAGCCTGGGTGTCAGTCTCTCTGGTGACCTGATACTGGCCGCTGGAAGATGGCTTACTGTTGTAATCCCCGGGCTGTGATGGCGTTCTGCTTTGGTCTGCTTTGGCTCGGCCACCTCTCTTTTTCTTCCGCTTCCCGCTGGCTGGTGTGGGGAGGCTTCCTCCAGGGGCTTCAGCGACTTGTAGCTGGGCTGCAGTTTGCAACCTTTTAAAGTCTATTTCGAGTGCCCATTCCTCAGCAGCGAGTCCCTTCAGCACGGGCCAAAAGGCAGAGTCCTCATACACGTCCAGGTAGCGCCCCTGGATGCTGCACAATTCTGCATGTCTGGCAGTCTGTGGACTGCCATAATTGTCCCCCCCCTTAAAGTAGATCCATGCTGGGCCAGGACCGCGGAACACATAGCCTGGGGGAGGCTTCTCGTCAGCTTCCCAATCCTCCTCACTCACATATTGCAGCAAGTCCTCGTATTTGCACTCTAGATCGAGTGCGGCACGCATCCAGTGCACCAACTGGTCTCCAAGGCTCACAGTGGGCTGAGGCCCCAACACTTGGGGTCTCCACAGCTGAATGTCCTCTGTGATTCTCTGCTCATAAAGAATAAATGAGCTGTCCTGATCCAAAGTCCTCTGTAGGCTGTTTTCTTGCACCTTTTCTTCAAAAACCTCTGCGGTCTCTCTCAGCGGGGACACATCTCCACTCGCTCCGGGTTGCACCACACTTGTGCCTTTGACCCTTACTTCAGTATCTTCCCCTTACATGGCTCTCCAGCAGGTCCTTCAGGGTGTCCTGCTTGCAGGCTGTATAGTTTGTCATCTCGGGGTGTATTGGTGTTGGAGAGCCTCTATCCACACCGCTTGCCACCAATGTGACGGAACCGTTCTCTTCCGTCTGTCCTGACTCTCCAGACACCCCTTCGTTGCGGTCAGCCCAGCTACTGGGAGCGCTGTCCTCAGCGCCTCGAGCAGCTTGACCCGCTGCTTCTGTTCCTCTGCCCTGGAGCCGTTAGGAATTTCCAGGAGGCCGCTCGGTGCCTTCTGATGTTGAGTATATAGTGTAGCGTAGTTTGTAATAAAGACACCAGGCGCGGCTGTATGCTTTCAAAACAGGATTCTCTCTCTCTGAGCTCTGAGAGTTCTCTGACTTTTAATGAATAAAACGCCACCATTTATGCTGAAGTCCGACAGTCATAATTTTCCAAAATGACACACCTCGTCCTACCAATATACTAATTACATTATGTCAGTTATTTACAATAACATTCTTTACATTCTTTAGCCTTCAGCTCACACAACATTTGTATAATCCATTGTTCTAACACATCAGATTAAACACAAACACAATCACAGACTTCTTGAATCAAATATGCAGCCAGATAAGGGGGAAAATCCCTGTTGCATAAATTACACAGCAGTAAAGCTTGTTTACTGGCTATACAGAAACACATTTACCTACAGGAATATAAGTATATTTAAAACTAAAGTTACGCCATTTTACACTAAACTAAATTAAACTAAAACCAAACGATGTAATATGTATATAAAAACACACGATATAAATGAACATAAAGTCTCTTGGGGTTTGAAGTATGGAGCGTTACATCAGCTCCATGACAGCCGGTCCGCACAGAGTTAAAAGCGAATGCTATCCGGTACAGTATCGCTGCACCTCGTAGGATTCCATTTCTACTTTTAGAAACATAGAAACATAGAAAAATGTCGGCAGATAAGAACCTTTCGGCCCATCTAGTCTGCCCAATTACATGGATACTTTACCTGGATTTATCTTTTGTTTAGGATAGCCTTATGCCTATCCCATGCCTGCTTAAATTCAATTACTGTTTTGGCCTCTACCACTTCAACTGGAAGACTGTTCCATGTATCCACCACCCTCTCAGTAAAATAATGCTTTCTGATGTTACTTTTAAACCTTTGCCCCTCTAATCTAAGACTATGTCCTCTTGTTTTGCTACTTTGTTTCCTTTTTTAAATATACTCCCTTCCTCTACCTTGTGGATTCCCTTTACGTATTTAAATGTTTCTATCATATCTCCTCTGTCTCGTCTTTTTTCCAAGCTGTACATGTTAAGATCATTAAGCCTTTCCTGGTAACTTTTCTCCTTCAAGCCATACACCATTTTAGTAGCCCTTCTCTGAACACTCTCTAAGATGTCTATATCCTTCTGGAGATACGGTCTCCAGTACTGCACACAGTACTCCAAGTGAGGTATCACCAGTGCTCTGTACAGTGGCATGAGCACTTCCCTTTTCCTACTGCTAATACCTCTCCCTACACAACCAAGCATTCTGCTAGCATTTCCTGCTGCTCTATTACATTGACTACTTACCTTTAGATCCTCTGAAATAATAACCCCTAAATCCCTTTCCTCAGATGTTGAGGTTAGGACTGTATCAAATATTCTATATTCAGCCCTTGGGTTTTTACGTCCCAGGTGCATTATCTTGCACTTATCCACATTAAAACTCAATTGCCACAGCTCTGACTATTTTTTTAGTTTACCTAAATCATTTGTCATTTGGCTGATCCCTCCAGGAACGTCAACCCTGTTGCAAATCTTTGTGTCATCAGCAAAAAGACATACTTTTCCATTAATACCTTCTGCAATATCACTAATAAAAATATTAAATAGAATGGGTCCAAGTACTGACCCCTGAGGTACCCCACTGGTAACAAGACCTTGCGCCGAATAAACTCCATTTACCACAACCCTCTGTTGCCTGTCACTCAGCCACTGCCTAATCCATTCAACAATATTGGAATCCAAGCTCAAAGATTGCAATTTATTGATAAGCCTTCTATGCGGTACAGTATCAAAAGCCTTACTGAAATCTAAATAAGCAATGTCTACTGCACCACCTGTGTCTATTATTTTTGTTACCCAATCAAAAAAATCAATAAGATTAGTTTGGCATGATCTGCCATGTTGTTTCTGATCCTGTAATCTATGTGTTTTTAAATGTTCAACAATCCTTTGCTTTAACATGGTTTCCATTAATTTCCCCACTACTGACGTAAGACTAACTGGCCCTGGATTGAGGCCGAACTTTTGAGGATGAAGAGTATGGGTATTATTGAGGAAGTCACTGAAGCTACTGACTGGTGTGCTCCTATTGTGCCTGTTGCTAAGAAGAACGGGAAAGTTTGTATTTGTGTGGACCCGAAACGCCTGAACGAGGCTGTAAAGAGGGAGAGCTTTGTACTGCCGACATTGCAAGACAGCTCTGAAGTTGTCAGGGGCTAAATTATTTTCCACGCTTGATGCTTCCAGCGGTTTCTGGCAGATTCCCCTCGACCCAGAGAGCCGTAAATTGACTACTTTCATTACGCTGGTAGGTCGATTTTGTTTCCGCAGACTCCCCTTCGGGATATCTTCTGCACCAGAGATCTTCCAAAGGGAATTGAGTTCCCTCCTGAGGGACCATGAGGGCACGGTGGTAGTTATGGACGACATCCTCGGGTACGGGTCCACTCTAGAAGAGCGTGATCAGCGACTGCAGCGTGTACTGCAGACCGTAAGAGAGTCAGGATTGAAACTGAACAAAGATAAATGCCACTTTGGGAAAACAGAACTGTGCTACTTTGGAAAGGAACTGTATAAAAAAGATGGTTTGCATCTTACTCATAGGGGAACATATGTTCTCAGTGAGAAGTTCAAAGGTTTCACAAAGAAATATTTAAACTAGGAGGGGGGGGACAAAAGGGTAAAAAACAATCTGCCTGATTGTCCCCCAAAACTAAATCGGAGGGTGCAAGCAACATGCGAGGTAAAAAATGACAAGCTCAGAGTTGTGTATCAGGGGAGACGGTATTAAGCCAGATGCTAGTAAAGTTCTCGCTATTGAGCAATTGAAAAGCCCTTCCGATGTTCATGAACTGAGACAAATACTGGGCCTTGTGAACTACGTGGGTAAGTTTCTGTCGGAACAGTCCTCAGTGTTGCATCCTATTACTGAATTGTTGAAGGACGTTTCTTGGACCTGGGGACCTCCACAGGCGGAGGCCTTTGCACTGGTCAAGTCCATGTTGGGGTCCACCCCGGTGCTGGGGTTCTATGACCCTTCTAAAAAGAATGTGGTTAACGCAGACGCTAGCAGTTATGGGCTAGGAGCAGCCCTTCTGTAACTGAATGACGACAAGCTGCAGCCCATTGCCTACTGCTCTCGTATATTAACTGCGGCAGAAACAAAATACGCTCAGATAGAAAAGGAGTGTCTGGCTGGAGTTTTGGCCTGCGAGCGTTTTCAACGATATCTGGTGGGCTTGGAAGGTTTTAGTCTGGAGACTGACCCCAAGCCGCTGGTTCCATTGATAAACTCCTATTACATTGACAAGGCACCTCTGAGATGCCAGAGACTTCTGATGCGGCTGCTCAGATTCAATGTTCGGGCTGTGCACGTGCCGGGGAAACAACTGGTAGTGGCAGACGCACTCTGCAGGCTCCCGCTGGCTGCAGCTGAAGAATCATCTACAGCAGGGCTCAAAATTTCAATTCCCAAGCTACTAGCCAGACCTCAAGAGTTACTCCCCACCTGTTGCCCCACCTACCCTGCCCTGAACTCCACCCCTAAACAAACCTATTTTATGAAGTTACACTGTTAAAAGTTTTATTCAGAATAAAGCTACAGAAATAATTAACATTAATACCCAGGCATCAGATACAGGCTTGTCAAGCCTTCTAAGTGAAGCCTTCAAAGTGAACACTTAGAGGAGATCTTCTGGTGAGTGATTTTGATTTTTGTTTCAAACAGATCTTTTCTATTCATCTTAAGGTTTTAAGTTAGGTCTGGTGAGTAAATTAGGTTAGGCTGGTGACTCATTTTCATACTGATTAGCACACAATTGTGCTTCGGGAATGGTGTCGGGAATGGTGTCAGGAGCAAGGATTTGGCTTTGTGTCCCATGATAGCTCTAATTGGAGCAGAAAGGAACTGTATAAAAAAGATGGTTTGCATCTTACTCATAGGGGAACATATGTTCTCAGTGAGAAGTTCAAAGGTTTCACAAAGAAATATTTAAACTAGGAGGGGGGGGACAAAAGGGTAAAAAACAATCTGCCTGATTGTCCCCCAAAACTAAATCGGAGGGTGCAAGCAACATGCGAGGTAAAAAATGACAAGCTCAGAGTTGTGTCTACAAATGCTCGCAGTTTAGTCAATAAAATCAATGAACTAGAGGCAATGATGGCAGCTGAAAAAGTAGATTTAGTGGCGGTTACTGAGACATGGTTCAGTGAGAAAAATAACTGGGACATAACAATACCGGGGTACTCTTTATATAGAAAAGACAGAGAAGGTAGGAAAGGAGAAGGAGTGGCCCTGTATGTGAAAAACAACATAAAAACGAACCAAATAAAAGTGAGCGAGGTGAACATAGAGTCATTTTGGGTTACGCTAACATTTGGCAATCATACAGTAGCTCGTGTAGGTGTGATCTATAGACCCCCTGGACAAGTAGAAGAGCTAGATAATCTGCTGGTTGAGGAAATAGCCAAAATGGCAATGAAGGGGGAAGTTATTATCATGGGGGACTTTAATCTTCTTGATGTGAAATGGAAAACCAAAACAGCTGGGTGCACCAGGAGTACAAATATTCTAAACTCCTTACTGGGATTATCTCTAACTCAAGTAGTTGAGGAGCCGACCCCTAAAGAGGCCATATTGGATTTAATACTCACAAATGGAGGTTTGGTATCGGACGTTGTTGTAGGTGAAAATTTGGGATCTAGTGATCACCAGTCAGTGTGGTTTAATATAAGAACAGGGATGGAGCCGCACCACACAAAAACAAAAGTTTTAGACTTTAAAAAAACAGATTTTTTTAAAATGAGATTTTGTGTGAAGGAGTCATTATCAGACTGGAGGAGTTTAAAGGGAGTCCAGGAGAAATGGGATTATTTAAAGGAAGCATTATTGAAGGCCACAGGAAATTGCATTCGGCTTGTTAGCAAAAACAAAAAAGGGAAGAAACCACTGTGGTACTCTGCAGAAGTGGCCAAAATAGTGAAGAACAAAAAGATAGCATTCAATAATTATAAAAAAACTCCGAGTGAAGAAGATAGGCAAACCTATAAGATTGGGCAGAAAGAGGCAAAGCAATTTATAAGAGCTTCCAAAGCACACGCAGAAGAGAAAATAGCTCAGTCAGTAAAAAAGGGGGACAAAACATTTTTTAGATACATAAACAAGAAAAGAAAAGTAAAACAAGGATTAGTTAGATTAAAAACAAAGGAAGGAAGGTATGTAGAAGAGGATAAAAGTCTCGCAGACTGCCTCAATGAATGTTTTTGTTCAGTCTTTGCAGAAGAAAAGGAAGGAAAGGGACCTCAGTTAGGAGAGAACACTAAAGAGACATTTACATATGAGTTTACAGAGGAGGAGGTTCTACAGCAGCTGTCTAAAGTAAAGACAAATAAGTCAATGGGGCCTGATGGGATCCACCCTAAATTATTAAAAGAGCTCAGTGATATAATAGCAAAACCGTTAACAGATTTATTTAACCAATCCTTGTTAACGGGAGTCGTCCCAGAAGACTGGAAATTAGCAAATGTTGTGCACATTTACAAGAAGGGTAGTAGGGAGGAATTGGGGAACTATAGGCCAGTTAGTCTTACATCAGTAGTGGGGAAATTAATGGAAACCATGTTAAAGGAAAGGATTGTTGACCATCTAAAAACACATAGATTACAGGATCAGAAACAACATGGGTTTACCTCAGGGAGATCATGCCAAACTAATCTTATTGATTTTTATGATTGGGCAACAAAAATAATAGACACAGGTGGTGCAGTAGACATTGCTTATTTAGATTTCAGTAAGGCTTTTGATACTGTTCCGCATAGAAGGCTTATCAATAAATTGCAATCTTTGAGTTTGGATTCCAATATTGTTGACTGGATTAGGCAGTGGCTGAGTGACAGACAACAGAGGGTTGTGGTAAATGGAGTTTATTCGGCGCAAGGTCTTGTTACCAGTGGGGTACCTCAGGGGTCAGTACTTGGACCCATTCTCTTTAATATTTTTATTAGTGATATTGCAGAAGGTATTAATGGAAAAGTATGTCTTTTTGCTGATGACACAAAGATTTGCAACAGGGTTGACGTTCCTGGAGGGATCAGCCAAATGACAAATGATTTAGGTAAACTAAAAAAATAGTCGGAGTTGTGGCAATTGAGTATTAATGTGGATAAGTGCAAGATAATGCACCTGGGACGTAAAAACCCAAGGGCTGAATATAGAATATTTGATACAGTCCTAACCTCAACATCTGAGGAAAGGGATTTAGGGGTATTATTTCAGAGGATCTAAAGGTAAGTAGTCAATGTAATAGAGCAGCAGGAAATGCTAGCAGAATGCTTGGTTGTGTAGGGAGAGGTATTAGCAGTAGGAAAAGGGAAGTGCTCATGCCACTGTACAGAACACTGGTGAGACCTCACTTGGAGTACTGTGTGCAGTACTGGAGACCGTATCTCCAGAAGGATATAGACATCTTAGAGAGAGTTCAGAGAAGGGCTACTAAAATGGTGTACGGCTTGAAGGAGAAAAGTTACCAGGAAAGGCTTAATGATCTTAACATGTACAGCTTGGAAAAAAGACGAGACAGAGGAGATTAGGGATGTGCGTTTCGGGTTTCGGAATTTCGGAATTTTCACGAAATTTCCCGATTCGGGTCTTTCGATGCGGCCGAAATTCCGAAATTTTTTAGATCCGAAAAAGTCGAATCCGAACTGTTTTCCGAACCGAATCGAAAAATTTCGGAATTTCGAATGGACTTGAAATGTGTCAAATCGAAATCTATTGCTTTGAAACGAGAACAGACTTTCCGAAAAAACGAAAAATTTACCAAATCGAAAAATTTTTCTGAATTTTCGAATGGACTTGAAATGTGTCAAATCGAAATTTATTTTCCCTCTATTCATGATTTCAGTTCCATTCGGGATTTCGGTACCATTTCGGTAAGTCTGGACATCGTATATTTAACTAGTATCGGTTATATGGCTGATTCTGTAAATTTTTTTATTGTTTCCAAAGATCCAATAAGAATTTTCGTATTTTGGTCAGATCCGATTCATCCGCGGGTCGCGCATGCGCGCGCGCGCACATGTCGTAACTTTATTGAGCCAGTTTTATTGACAACTTTTTGAACAAAATTTTGTTTTTATTATTCTTCATGATGGCCGCTGCCAGAGAGGAGACCTCGTCATCATCTCATGATGAAGTTGAACCACCTGCACCCAGGAAGAAACGGGCCCAAAATATGGCGTTTGAGGAGATGCTGGAGCTGGTCCGCATCTTTGATAGAAAAGATTACGATTGCCGGATGGGACCTTACCGCAGCAAGAATAACGCCAGAAAAGATCGTATCCTTGACAAGCTACGCACTACCATTTTGGAGATGTTTGGGAAGGACCGGACGAAGGACCAGCTACGGAAACGCTGGTCTGATTTAAAAGTACGGGAGCAGGAGCAGTTGAGACGCATCCGCCGCGTCATAGCGAAACGTAAGTGTCATGTTATATTGTAAAGCGCTGCGCAAACTGTTGGTGCTATATAAATCCTGTATAATAATAATAATGTGCTTGCATGTGCTAATGTGCGCAGAAATACGCTGATTTATCTAGTCCTTTTTTCATGCAATGTGATTGTGTATAGCTTTGCGTTTTCACGACTCGTCATACATGCATTTTTGCCATAGCTTTTCTTTTTTG
Source organism: Leptobrachium leishanense (assembly GCA_009667805.1). NCBI lineage: Eukaryota > Metazoa > Chordata > Amphibia > Anura > Megophryidae > Leptobrachium > Leptobrachium leishanense. The sequence goes on from CM019063.1 coordinate 75,464,347, forward strand.
TGATTTTACGTATTCGTGAAAATTGTGACATTTGATGTATGTAGATGAAATTACAATGCTGGATTTCTTTTGGCACTGTGTATAGTCTGTAGTGTGCTGGGGAGAGGTTGTTGTGATTGAGTGATGCATACGAGATGACCCGCAGCTTGCCCAATATTGACTCCCACCTGCGCATCAATAAAAATCTCTGCGTCTCTGCTAAGTGATAGGATGGGACATGTAGTTCTTCTGAAAGTGCAAACAAACAGAGCTGTGTTCAATACAGCCTCAGCAGCTGCTGCAGCAGTGTCATTGAATGCTTTAGATGCAAATTTCAAAACAAAATGGTGGATTTCTGTTGTTGTTTCTGCAATATCCAGTTTTATTATTAGCAGAAACTGAAAGTGAAACTGAGGCTGAGGCCTTCTATAAAAAAACTAAAAGCAGTCCGCACAATGCGTGTTGTACGCACACAACACAAATAATAGTTTTTATTGAATAAACGTAATGTTTACTTCTGAAAAAAATATATAAATGAACGGTAATATATGTCTGTGCAGAGGAAATAAATAAATATTTTGTGACTTTAGAACTATGAGATGGGAGTAGTGGTGGGTCAAGCTGGTAGTGGGTAGTGGAGGGGTGTCGCAATACTTTCGGCAATATATTGTATAGATATACCATTTTTTCCAGTCTGCATTATTTACATGTTATATTTTTTGGATTTGGCAGAAGACAGGAAGAAGGCCGCCGAATCTGCCCGGGCAGGGACCAGTGCCCAGCGGAGGAGGAGGGGAGCCACGGGCGTCCACCAGCGCTGGTATATACTGTTTTATTTTGCAACGACGTTTGGTCAAAAACAGAAACATTTTTTGTTTACTGCATTTTAATTTAATTTTTTTATGTATAGCACAAGAGGAGCAGGAGGAGGAGCAGGAGGAAGAGGAGGATGTAGAGAGTCAGCCGGAGCAGCAGGAGGCCGCCAGTCCAGGTTTTTTTTTTTTACTGTTGTATTTTGTATCGACTTTTGTTCAAAAATAAATCAGTTTTGTTGTTTACTGTATTTTTTATTTCTTTAATTTCTTACATATAGCACTGGATATGCAGACAGTGATGGTGGGGGAGGAGTCGGAGGAGTCGGAGACTCAGGAGGCCGCCAGCTCTGGTATATACTACTGTTATATTTTTTCAAGACTTTCAGTCAAAAATAGAAACCTGCTTTACTTACTGTATTTTCCTTCTTTCATTTATTGGATATATAGAAGGAGAAGCCAGACGCCGACGGGAGGCGATCGGCGAGCTTCGCCTGGCAGCTACCACCGTCAACTCCCTACAAGAACTGCTCCAGGAACTGCGGGAGCACATAACCAATGCCGCAGACCTCCTGGAGCAGCAGTGAGACCAATGGCAGCCTCCTCCAGAATGTGCCTCAGCTGCTCCTGCTCGCGTGCCTTGAGGTCGGACCAGCGTTTTCAGAGATGGTCCTTCGTCCAGTCCTTCCCGAACAGCTCCAGGATGGTGGTGCGTAGCTTTTCAAGGATACGATCCTTGCGGGTGTTATTCTTCCTGCCGTAAGGGCCCATACAGCAATCGTAATCTTTGCAGTCCAAGATGCGGACCAGCTCCAACATCTCCTCAAATGCCAGTAACTTGTTGGGCAGTTTGCCATCCTTGGCATGTTCCCTTCCTATGTTAATATGTTGTAAATAAATTTTCTATTTTTTCACTATTTTCCTGTTTGTGTGCGTTGCTTTTCCTTACTTAATAAGTTAATATGTATTGCTTGGTTTCCACACTGTTAAAATTATATGTACATAAATGTATTGACATTTCTATGGACCCTTTGTCATAAATTTGTCAACATATTTGTGGCCATGAATGTGACTGTGCACATTCTACACTTCCTGCCTGGCCAAAAATGTCACACACTAACACAACCTTGTTGTAAGGCCTTGAGATTTGATTACCGACGTGGCCTGGTTTTTTGTTAAGCTTAGGCGATGTCACAACAACATGGATTTTTGTCCACAGTCACATTCATTGTATAACCAAGAATTTATCAAAAAATATTGATGGCAGCACTGCATGAAGTCTTCTCCGACACAACCCAAAGATCCTTAGTGCGGCTCAGGTCTAGTTTATTTGTCCCTGTTTGCAGCTTCACACAACACCTCCTCCCAGCTATGAGCTCTCTCTCTCCCACCGCTGCCCGCTAAGACGCTGCCCGCCAACATGGTCATGTCTTTGCAGGAAGACAACAGCGTGGGGGAACAGCAGCTGCTGACAGTCCCAAGACCTCGTCACAATGACGTCAGTTTTGGAGTTAACCCCTAACTGTGACCAATGGTGGAGATAGGGGGTTCATTGGAACCCCTATCTCCCGATCCGCGGCAGCTATCGGTTGGTTAATGTTTGGTATCTTTGGATCGACCAGAGCATGGCCTTTCCAACAATACCAAACATGACAATGTTAAAAATTTAAATAAAAAAAAAAAAATACAGGTTTTTTGTTTTGTTTTGTTAATGCAGCAATATTGTTGCCATTTCAATTATAATGTGAACAATGATGCTGCACTAAGGATTTTTGTATGGGGTGCGTTTGTTAAAAATAGTGTAATTGTCACCAAAAAAATGTAACAAGTCCCCTTTTCAATTTTTTTTAACAAACGCAACTCATAAAATATAACCGCAAACACTCGCATGTTAAAATGTGAAAAAAACACTTTACACCTTGTAAAACAAACATTGAAAATTCTAATTTTATTGCATTTTTTGTTATAATATACAGACAGGACATGACGCATACATATGATAATGATATATTATGAATCATCTGCCGAGTCTGCCGGAAAGAACGATATATAACATGTCTGGGTCATATTATAAAAGAAGGCTTCAAAACGCTTTTAAACAAGAGGAGCGAAACTGTTAAAAATTAGCTCAGCAGCAGACCGCAGTGCCGCACACAGGCGTGAAGGGAAGCCGTGAAATGCCTCAGCAGCGAAAGGGTTAATTTATATTTTTGTCTGTTTTAAATCATTTTATTTTATATTTTTTTTCATTTCAGATCATTTTCATCAACTATTTTTCCGTTTTAAAACATTTTTGTTCTGGTTTTTATTTTAAAAGTCAGACCATTCGGGTCAGTTTACCGTTTTTTAAATTGTTTTGTTCTTTTTTTTTGTTCCTTGGCTTTCATACCATTTTTTTAATGTGATTAAATAAATAAAGTTGTGAAATGTATATATTCATAAGAAAAAAAGGATCTTTATTTAATAAAAAAAAAAAACACGATAGAATCGCCAGAATTATCGTATCGTCAGAATGAATTATCGGATCCGAAAAACAAACCTAAAATTTATTATAAAAAAAATATATAAAGTATAAAAAAGTAAACCATAGTACTTTACA